>CM077078.1:266441198-266891198 GCA_039513925.1 Platanthera zijinensis
ATGTGTTTACGGTTCCAAAATTTCAACCCGAACTTGAATAATTCGCGAACGGTTCGGTCTAGTTCTTTGCGGTTCTAATTCGTTTACGATTTGGTTTGCGGTTTCGTTTTAAGTGACAGCTCTAGTCCCATAAGGAGGAGCTCGTGAGTGCTCGCTCGCAGGCCGACCTGCGATCGATTCAGCACATGTACGTGAATGAAGGTGGCGAGCTGATGCTCACCCCGTTTGTGGCGCTTGAACCAGCTGGTCGAAGGAGACGAGCTCTTGTCAATCGAGTCTCTCCTTCCAGAGATGTTTGATGAAAAGCTTGGTGAAACCTCGACCGACAAGGGAGACTATGCCGTGGGCTCGTCCTCTCATAGCGGTGGCACGGTCGGAAGGTTGCGAGATGAGCCCTCTAATTGCTCTAGTTCAGTCTCAGACTCCGTCCGGCGACGACTCTTCCCACTTGCGGTAGTCTAAGGCCAAGTCACTAACGATTGCTGAATGATTGGCGAGTCGAGGCCGAGGTTCGGGCTTGTGTGACTCAGCAGGGCGAGGCCGAGGCCTATGTGAGGTCCTTTTTGATTGACCCATTTTGTTCTTTCTTACAGTTATATACCCAAAACATTCATTCATGAAAGAAAGATAGAGATTTTTTATATGCTTTCCTATGTTTGTCCTGAATTTTTTTTGACATTTCTCAAAATGTGGAGAACTCGCTTAGGCTCATAGGGCGAGAAATTGAGAGTGCACTTAGGGTTCATGTGGCGAAGAAATTGAGAATGTGCTGAGGCTCATAGGACGAAGAGTTTTAATAAGTAATGTTCTTGTAAAAAAATTTACACTCTAGGGACTTCAATGCTCGTGGGGTCAAACAACCAACGAGGATATATGGACTTAGGTCTACTCACACATTCAAGGCTTTAGAATTATATTTGAGGGTCAGCCGATAAGCATAGAGGCATGGACTTTTGTATACTCTCCAACCCGAAGCTTCAAAAATCATCACTCGAGGGGTCAGACGACCAGCCTGAAGGTATAGACTTATGGAGGCTCACCTACTCGAGGCTTGAAAATAACATCGCTCGAGGGTCAGACGGCCAACCCGGAAGCTTGGGCTTATGGAGACTCGCGTAATCGAGGCTTCAAAATATCATGAATGAGAGCTTAAACGGCTAGCCCGGAGGCATAGGCCTATGGAGACTCGTCTACTGGTGGCTTCAAAATAACATCACTCGAGGGTTCAAACGACCAACCCGGAGGATAGGACTATGAAGACTCGTGCTCGAGGCTTCAAAAAACATCACTCAAGGGGTTAGACGGCCAGCCCGAAGGCGTTGACTTATGGAGACTCATCTACTCGAGGCTTCAAAATAACATCACTCGCGGGGTCAGACGACCATGCCAGAGGCGTGGACTTATGAAGACTCTCCTGCTCGAGCCTTCAAACTAATGTCACTCGAGGGGTCAAACGGCCAACCCGAAGGCATGGGCTTGTGGACACTCGCCTACTCGAGGCTTCAAAATATCATCATTCGAGGGGTCAGACGGTTAGCTAGGAGGCATGGGCTTATGGAGACTCGCCTACTCGAGGCTTCAAAATAACATCACTGGACGGTTAGACGGTTGGCTCTGAGGCATGGCTTATGGAGGCTCTCCTACTCGAGGCTTCAAAAAAACAATACTTGATGGGTCAGACGACCAGCCCGGAGGCGTGGACTTATGGAGACTCGCCTACTCGAGGCTTCAAAATATCATCGCTCAAGGGGTCAGATGGCCAGCCGGAGCGTGAACTTATGGAGACTCGCCTACTCGAGGCTTCAAATGAATGCCACTCGAGGGATCAGACGGCTAGTCCAGAGGCGTTATCTTATGAAGTCTAGCCTACTCGAGGCTTCAAAATTAGATCACTCGAGGAGTTAGACGGCCATCTCAGAGGCGTGGACTTATGGAGACTCGCCTACTCAAAGTTACGAAATAATATCACTCGAGGGGTCAGACAACCAGCCTAGAGATGTGGAGTTAATGGAGACTTGCCTACTCGAGGTTTCAAACACTATCACTGAGAGAAAACTTACCGCTATGCAGCATGGCATTTGACAATGCTTGAAAACCTGGGTCAAGATTAAGTGCTCGTGATATCAAACTTATTTTAATCATTGTTAACTTGAGCAATGTCAAATTGATTTGTTCCAACGTTTACCCAGCCACATGTATTTTTTTGTGAGTTATTAAGTGACTGTTATTTTTTCTCAAGTTGTTCCTTTGCAGCTGCTGGGGGCTCATCCTCTTATAAGACCTTCAAAATCCTTGTTTTGTCCTCCCTTCTAGTAGTAACCGATAGCCGGGTAAGTAGGGTCAGCCCTTGGAGGAAAGGGTCTGTTGGTCAGCATGTAACAGGGGAACTGATCTCGTTCACTATTATAGGGACAGACTTATGGAGACTCTTGGAACCCAAGACGTCTCCCAGATACTCGACTAAGGATTTCTAGTGGTGAATCAGGATCTAAAACACTTGCGTAGATCGAATGCTCCTTGATGTGGCATAGAAAATTTTATCAAATATCTTTCTGCTTGAAAAATCAAAGGAATCACATTGAAGTAGTAAAACTTTGATACAAAGTTACCATGGCATGTCCTCTTTCCGATGCCTGTCCGGGGTGGCCAACTCAAGGGTAAAAATCTTTTCAGATCATCTCCACTCTAGGTGTTTCCCGAGTGTCTCTCTCTTGGTTTTGTAAGCGGTATCCTCTAGTATTTAAAGCCTCTAAGATCTTAAATGGTCCTTCCCAGTTGGGTTCAGCTTCCCGACGACTGTCGACCTAGTCGCGGTGTAGACTTTCTTCAGGACCTAGTTTCCTTTCTGAAGTTGCTTGATCATGATGTTCGTGCCGAAGTACTTTGTCGTTCTTCTCTTGACCTCTTCTTTCCTCGTCGTGGAGAGATCCCAGAGCTCCTCCACAGGATCCAACGAGATCTTCAAAGCCTCTTCGTTCTTAAGCCGTCATTTCTTACTCCCATCCTTAACTGCGACTACCCTGGGGTTATTGACCTTAAACTCGACCGGGATGAGAGCCTCTACTCCATGCAATAACTTGAACGAAGTCTCCCTTATGAATGAATTTTATGTGGTTCTAAACACCCACAAAATGAAGTGGAGCTGCTCCACCCAATTGCCTCAGATTTTCAACCCTTTTTAAGAGGTTGAGATTGAGTTTGTTGGCCGCTTCTACCTGACCGTTAATTCAGGGATGATGTATATCATAACGAAGTATATGTCAACCCTTATCTTCCTGCAGAACTCTTTTAGCTCGGTGTTAGCAAACTGAGGGCTGTTGTCTGTAACAATGGTCTGGGGTATACCAAACTTGCATACATTGTCTCCCTACAAGTTCCTCACAACTTGAGACGTAGTCTTTGCCAAGGACTTAACCTCTATCCATTTGTGAAGTAGTCAATCATCACCAGGATGAATCGTCGTTGGACACTAATTTGGGGAAAAGGTCCCACCAGATCCATTCCCCAGTCGGAGAATGGCCATAAGGATATGATAGTTCTCAATCGCTAAGCCGGTGCAATTGCAACGGGCATAAAGCTGACAATTCTGGCAGTGGCGAGAGAAAGCTTTCTGCATCCTTCTAATTGGTTAGTCAGAAGTATCTTTGCCTCAAAATTCTTTTCTCCAGCATATGACTCCCTAAGCGACTCCTGCACTTGCCAGAGTGTATCTCCTCTAAGACTTGGCGAACCTTGCCTCCGAGAGGCACTGAGCCATAGGACTAGAAATGGTCCTTCGATACAACTTTCTATCATGGAGTAGGTAGTAGGCCGATTTGTATCGGAAGCGCCTCTTGCCTTCTATTGTTGCTGGAAGCTCTTTGGTAATGAAGTAGGCAATGAGTGGATTCATCCAAGATGATGCTGCTCAATGTCCATCAACTCCCCTTCTTTGATGGATGATCTGAATAGCTCGGTCAAGGTACCTCCTTCATTTGGACCATATTTGGCCAACCAGTATGCTGCCATGTTCTCCTCTCTTGCACATGTTGCACGAAGAAAGATCCAAAGGTGCTAATCAGCCCATTTACCTTTACGAGGTACTGCTGCATGGTAGGATTTCTAGCCTCAAACTCCCCATAGATCTGAGATGCCACCACCAACGAGCCTGTATAAGCCCTGATGTCCTGATCTCCCAATTCTTTGGCCAAGCGAAGGCCTGCAATAACTGCCTCAACTCGATCTGATTGTTGGTGACTGGGAATTGAATCTCCATTGCTTGTTCAATTCTTGTTCCCTGCAGCCTCATCAAGATGATCCCCACTCCGAGCGAATCCTTTCTCGAAGCACCATCTACGAACATCTGTCAAAGAAAGTATTCTTCTACCATCTCATCTGCTGCTCCTTCTGTGGAGAAGTCTGCTAGAAGTTCGTGACGACTTGCGCTTTGATTGTCATATAAGGCACATCGACTATATCAAACTCGCTATGCCCATTTAGCGAGCCGACCCGAATGTTCTAATTTTTCCAAAAATGTTCTCATGGGGTGATCCGCCATCACCCTGATGGTATGAGCCTGGAAGTACGACCTCAACCTCCTTGCCGAAAAATGGGTGAAAACAAGGATCTTCAAGATTGGGTGGCGCAGCTCCGCCTTTTGAAGGACTCTACTCGCATAGTAGATTAGCAATTGACGCTTCCCTTCCTCTCTAACCAAGACCAAGCTAACTGTCTCGGCTCCAACTCCCAGGTAGAGGAAGAGGTCTTCTCCTTCGTGAGGCCCACAAAGTAGAGGGGCTTGCTTCAACTACTTTTTGAGGGTTTGGAAGGCTGACTCGCACTCGGCGATACACTCAAATATCTGTTTGCTATGAAGGGTTCTAAATAAAATAGAGCACTTTTCCCCTTCCTTGGACAAGAAACGACTCAGGCCGGTGAGTCTTCCAGTCAGATGCTGCACCTCCTTAGTGTCCCTGGGATAGATCATTTCAACAATAGTTTTCACCTTATCTGGATTTAGGCTCCACTCTTTGTCCCAAGAATTTTCCCCTGCTAACTTCGAAGACACATTTAGCAAGGTTATGTCTTATTTTGAACTTCCGCAGCATCGCGGAAGTCTCTGCTGGATCCTCCCAATGCCCTGAGACGTTTTTGCGCTTGATTATGATGCCATACATAGACTTCCAAATATCGCTCCTTCTGGTCTTTGAAGACCCTATCCATCATCCTCCGTTAGGTTCCCCCCGCATTTTTTAAACCGAATAACGTCATTTATAGTTGTAGCACCCGCCGTTTGTTATGAACGAGACGTCCTTGATGTCAGGGGATGCATCTAGATCTGGTGATATTTAAAAAATGTATCAAGAAACTCATTACAGGAAACCAACGGCTAAGTCAACCAGCGCGTCGATTTGAGACAGAAAATAACAATATTTATGGCAGACTTTTTATTAATAAATAGAAATAGGGCATATTTGTCACTTCCCTTTTGTTTTCTTCACCATTGTAACATTAGAGACTCAGCCAGGATGTTGGATCTCTGATATAGTCCCGCCTCCAGCAACTTCTGCACCTCTTCACGGATGGGATCAGACAAAGAGGCGCTGATTTCCTTCTTCTTTTGCCAGATCGAGCGAACATTCGTATCGAGGTTGAGACGATGACACCCTATGTTAGTATCGATGTCGGGCATATTTGTCGCGCTCCAAGAAAAGACGTCGAGGCTCTCCTGCAGACATGCCACAATCTTCTGCTTATCTTCCTATGCCAGCTCTCCACCGATCTTATGCTCCTGGGCCTTCCGCCCACAACAACAACTTCGACCTCATGCACTTCCTTGGTCATTTCTATGCATTCCATTCTTTCCAGCACCCTATCAACCTCCTTTGCATCCTCTCTCCAACCTATGGTATTGACGACGTGCAGATACCACTCCTTGGCTAACTTTCAGATCACTTCTGATCAAGGTTGTTAGGATCGAGATCCTAGATGAGTTCGTTTTGAGGTTGGATTGGATTGGATGGTAGGATTGGATCGATGATTGTTTTACAAAATCTGGATCGATTTACAAAATATGAATCGTAGGATCATAAGATCTTATGATCCAGATTGCGATCCTGACAACCATGCTTCTGATTTGGATTTGCACCTCTCCATGATTGTACTTGAGTCATAGATGGAACCAGGAGGACATGAATTGGAAAACGTTGATAAGCGACCTCCCTAAGATTGCACTGTAGCTACTCAGAGCGTTAACAATGACGAACCAACAATTATTTGAGGTGCCCCAAGGGTCACCAACAACTCCACTCCTCCTTCCACTTTCTTCCTCTCTGCTGAGAAGCTGAACAGCAAGTCAGCGGAAGTCGTTACCCTCTTCACTTCCACCACCATTGCGTCGAACACTCTTGAAGATGATGTTGATTGTGCTTCCATTGTCCACCAGTATTCGAGAAACGATAAAGTTCTCGATCACTGCCTCGATGACGACAACGTCATGGAACGAGTTCTCGTTCTCCAGCATATCTTCCTCCAATAACGTAATTTTTCTCATCAGGGGAGTGCTTTGAGACGTCTAAGCGACTCTCTTCTTGTAGATGATGTGTATGCTCCCCTTGTGAGAAGCCTCCACGCCCATCCTTCCATGGATGTACTTGATACCTCCTCAAGTCCTAACATCGACTCGTTCTTCGCACCTTCCCCGAGCGGGTGTTTGGGCAAGAGTGCCCCAACCGCCGCATTTTGTTGTCGATCACCCGCCCTGCTCCTGGGGCTCTTTCTGCTCCTGCCATCCTCATTTCCAAGAATTCCGGACATGTCGAAGTAGCATGCCCGCCCACCTGATGGAAATCGCAGTAGAGAAGTGTATTTCCTCCTTGCTGCTCCTGAACCAGGATCCTCCTCTGTTGTTGATGGGCTGAGCGAGTAATCTTCATAGCCTCCTAGGGGAGATCTGTTGGGTCTCCTGATCTCTGGGTTCCTTTCCGATGCATTCAAACGAGCTTGACGTTTGGGGGAACGCCGTGGACCGGTTCGAACAGACGAGGTCCTCCTGCTGGCCTCCAATGAGCATGTTCACCGGAGCTTGGAACCTCCTCTCTAGTTCCCTACACTCTGGAATAGCTCCGACCTCCTGAATTCTCCACTCTACCGGGGAGCATCTTCTTGCTTCCTAGCTCCTCCCGAGGTCCTTGACTCGTCTGATCTCGTTATCCTTGTTAGCGAGGCTAAGAAGTTCTTGTTGCTGGATTCCGCCTGAATGAACTGCCTTGCGCGGTCGATCAGATCTTCATGTAAGATGGGAAATCTCGATCCACCTCCATCTTGATCAGCCCCTCCTGCAAGCCAAACGTGTGTGCCAGTCGGAGGGTGTAACTATCTACCTCTTAAATCTGCAGGACTTCCTCCTGGAAGCGATCAATGTAGTTTCCCAAGGACTCGTTAATTTCCTGCTTGAGGTGATAGAGAGTGATTGGCCCCTTCTTTTTCTTCTTCGACGTCAGGAAACGCAACATCGGGCCTTAACGTAGATCTAGGAAGCACCGGTACGGGTACGGGTACCGGGTACGATACGTATCATGTACGGCGGTACGACAAATTTTAAAAAACAAGGATACGGGTACGACAGGATTCGTTGTATTAAATATAATAATTATATATTTATATATCACAAATGCAATTATATAACATGAACATTTAAAATTTAACATGAAGTTCTTGAACATAAACATAAACATAAACATTTGCCATAACATCTATGAATTTCTGGATAAGTTCTTAAACAATTGTCAACATAAACATAAAACATGAAGTTCATAAACATAATGTAAACATTTAAAATTGAAGTTCTTAAACATAAACATAAACATTTAAAATTTGAAGATGCTCATCACTCATTTTCTTCATCTTCCTCCGTATTGTTGGAGATCAAAGCATCTTCAATTTCTGGCTCATCTAAAGACAAGTTGGCGATCGTAAGCATGCCAACTCCATCAAATGGATTTGCCTAAACATCTCCTCCTATATCCCACATCTTACTCCTTCCTTGATTGTAGAGTTCATTTCTCCTCGATAATAGACGTAGATTGCTATGCACATACACCAAATCGTCAGCTCTTTGTGGTAGAATTTTATTTCTTCTTAATGAGTGAATGAATGAGTATGGCTCCAATTTCTTTCACAGCAGGAAGATGAAGAAGGTTGACCTAAAAGCTTCAAAGCAATCTTTTGCAATTTTGGTGCTGAAGTTCCATAGTAACTCCACCAATCTTTGGGCAATAATGAAGCTCTACTCTCCAAACTATCTGGCTCATTAAAAGCTTGACCAAGCCCCGTAAATCTAGAGAATTCATTGATTACTATATTCTGCCCAAATTTCACAAGAATTCTGCCCTAGGTATGCCACAATCACACAGTAAGGAAGAGCACAGCAGTAATTACTACTTAAACCAGGAATAATAAGAACATTCATTACAAGAATTGGACGGGGAAATCTGGGCAGATTTTTGCCCATATTTCACCCAGAAATCTGGGCAGAATTCTGCCCAGATTTCTGGGTGAAATCTTGGCAAAATTTAGCCAAGATTTCAACCCAGATTTCTGGGTGAAATCTGGGCAGAATTCTGCCCAGATTTCCCAAAATCTGGGCAGAATTCTGCCCAGATTTCACCAGAAATCTGCCCTAGGTATGCCATAATCACACAGTAAGGAAGAGCACAACAATAATAATATTAGAAAGCAAAAATCACACAGAAGAAGAAGAAGAAGAAGCTACCTGCTGCGACGGGAGCAGCGCCGAGAGCAGCGAGCGGCGACGGGAGCAGCGCCGGGAGCAGCGAGCGGCGACGGGAGCAGCGTCGGGAGCGGCGAGCGGCGACGGGAGCACGGGAGAGTGGAGCAGCGTCGGGAGCAACGACAGGAGCGGGATCGGGATAACCCTAAAACCGCGATATGCCTGTTATATAACGTATCGCGCCGTTCGGTAAGCGTATCCGTACCGGAAACGTACCCGGTACGGGTACGGCTCTATTTTTGGCGTATCCGTGCTTTGTAGACGTAGATCCTCAAAATTGTAGATGGAGCCTCTTAGTAATTTGTTGAACCAATCTCTTGTCTTACCCTTGAAGGTTAGCTCGAAGAACCTGCACTTAAACTCGTCGGTCATAGTTTGAATTGAAACAATGTCATCGAATCACCGCAGTTGTTGAATGGGGTCATCTATCCCCATATTGTAACTGAGCATGGGCTCGCGAAACCCCTCCTGGACAAGCACACTCAAGACCTTGCAAAATGGGCTCGCCCACCCAGTTTGTCGATCTGGTCGAAGGCGAGCTGAGTCGTCCTCGCGAAAGCGAACAACTCGCGGGGTGACACACTGGCTTCGTTAAACATAGGTCACTCCTCTAATGAGGCGACGGCCCACTTGCCATGCTGCCTGGTTGGTTCGGCATCCCCTGCCGAGGTGGCGACTTGTGGCGAGACTGCTGCGACCTCGACACCTCATCATTGTTCGCCATTAGATCTCACACCAAAGTTTCTTCCTCTGATCACGGTGCACGCTCAACGCACTAAAGTGTTCGAATCAAGAATTCTTGGTTCTCAAATGTTCGAACCAGGGATGACCAAATGCTACTTGTGTAACGGTCAATCCGAGCAAATTACAACTAGTCGAAGCTTAAGAGTTAATATTGATATCGAATTGCCTACAAATTGGACTTGTGTGCCGTAGTGTGGAGATCCGGCCACAAACCCAGAAATTTATAGGAACTTCCCCTCCCAAGCCAAGTTTGAGCTTGGAATAAAGAAAGCACAGAATTGTCGGAAGGGAACTTGGGTGGAGGGGGTGGGGGCAACGTGCCTTCAACTCTTGTCTTGGGGTCCTATTTATTGGCAATCTAGGGCGTACTTGGTCTGTGAATAGCCTCCCTCGCCTTTCTGAGATACTTGATACCTGACACATGTGCAACTTGTTCTTTGGTGGCCTCTGGAGGAGGAGAGCTGATTTTGGTCATCTTAGGTGTGGTCACATGTGTCAGGTTCTTTCTTAATGAGCTCGCTTGTGCTAGGGATGGTGAGTGACAAATTTGTTGTGTGACGAGCTTGATGGTGAGCGCGGTAGGAGCCGGTTTTGTTGGTACTAGTTCGATGAGCTCGCTTGCGAGCGAGTTCCATCTTGGTGAGCTCCTCGGCGAGCTGACCTTTGGGTCAATGGCCATTCTTTGAAGGTACTGGGGGTCACTACTAAGTTTGGGCCTACCTCGACGAATACGGGTTGTACACCAAGTAAACCTAATTATCTTCTCTGAACCTAACTAAATTCCATGTGATTCTTGTACCCAAGCTCATCTAAACAAAATGCTATCTACCTAATTGGGTTTAATTCAACCTGGTTGAGCTAATCTAACTGACTGGCCTGATCCAATCATGTCAACTTCCCAAACCTTGAGCCCAAATGTGAAAGAACAACAAAACCAACTTGTTTCAGTCAATTCTACACAACGAGTTATTGGATTAATCTCACGTTATTCATGAAGGCTACATTTTTGAAGGCTTAGAAGTGTTCTTGATGATTGATAACAAGCCTTCTACCGATCTTGTTGATGATCGTATTGCTCTTTCCCATTTTTATCTTCTTCCTCACTATTTGTTGTTCGTAACATCTATCCTAGCAATGTATTTTTTTTCTTGCCTTTTTAAGATAAATTTCTCATGGAATGGATTTCATCAGCTTTGCAATATTATAAGAAGTTTTTGGTTCTTCCTCAAACATTTCATCTCTCCCAACTCCCAAGTAGAGTTCTTGTCTGCCAAGAGCAATATTTGAGCTCTTAGTTTTGCTTAACATATCAGATTTATGACATCATCCTCATTTGTTATTTTTTTATTGAATATGAGAAAAAGGGCACAAACAATTGGAAAAATTGTGAACCTTTGTATATACTTCTTGTGTATGTAAATACAAGTATGAATACATATATATAGGGAGAGGAGAGAGAAGAGTCCCAATTTCAAGATGTGAGACTATTACAAGAAGAGGAAGATGGCCTATGATGGATCATTATGTGCAACAACTCATATGTTTCAAAATTCTTCTACTACTACTATAATAATGTTAATAATAATAAAAGTATATAAAAAAAACACTTCTACTTAACCCGAGAGCCACCCCCCCCCAATCTTTTCCTTCTTCCGACCTAGGGTTTCTTCCCGATTTTTCTGTCGCCCGTTCCCGCGAAGCTGCAGCGCCGATCCCGCCTCCTTGCCACTCCGTAGCCCCGAGGGCTGTTCTCTTGTTTCCCCCGCCGCCTCCTGCTCTTCCTCAGGCTGGTGGCTCCCCCTCCTCCTTCGGTCGGCGGATCTGCTCGTCTCCAGAAAGCCGCAACTCCTCCGCCTCTTTTCCTCCAGAGGCCGGCTAGGAGTTTTTCATCCTTCCTTAGGGCCCGCAGCCATATTCCTCTCCTCCTTCCTCGTTTCGGTCGGTGGATTTCGAGAGGGACATCTAGGGTTTTGCTCGAACCCTCCTCTCCTCGGTTTGTGAGCCCAGATTGGTTTCCTTGGAAGGGACTCCTCCAATTCCTTGTATTCAGATTTTCCCTAATTTTGTTGCGATAATTTTCGCTCTCTGATCGATGTAATTATGTCGATCCCTCTTGCGGTTGTCGTATATCTGTCTAATCTCAATTTTTATTTGTGTTTCCGGTGCCGCTCATCGGATCTAGTGGCGGAATCGCTCTAATCCCTCTCCGATTTAGGGCTTCATGAACCTAAGCGTCGCCAGAACCCCGCTTTCCTCATGGTAGTTCCCTCTCCCCTCACTCTCGAGGGAGTTAAATTTCTAAACTCCTCTTGATGTGTTGTGAGATTAGCAATGCATATTTGAGCATAGAAAGGTTCGTTAATGCGAATGTTTTGTTAATTTTGGGTCTTGAACAGGTTCAGATAGAGTCTTCGGCCTGGTTTGCGCCATTTAGCTATCGCCGACAGTTTCGGGTTCGCCTTAAGGCAAGTAGAGAACTCCCTCTCCCTTGCAAGATTTGGATTTAGACCTTATACTTGCTTCTTATGATTACAAATGCTATTTGAACCCCTGAATCGTCACATTATTGACATGATATAATATGATAGAATATCACTAAAATATAAACACTTAAAAATCTTATTGTCGCAAGCAATTTTTGAAAAGTATCGTCTAAGCGGACAACTATCTGCTGGCATGGTCACGACAAACATGATTACTTTTCCAACAAGACTTGCACACGGATCTGAGTGTGAACCATGTGCGCCCACTAAAAACACCTACACATTTCATCGATTACGGCTTACAATATTACATGAACAATTTTTAAGCTATACTCCAGAGTAGGCTAACATTTTCAGAAATTTTTGTTTGACTCAATTGTTTGCTTGTTTACTATCTTTGCTGTAAGATAAATTGGTACTCACTTATGCCTGTTTACTTCTGCTTGTGCTTTAATTAATTAACGTGCTTATTGTTTAATCCTAAGTTCTGAGACATTTTCCTTCTTGTTTGGGTTTTTGCCTTAGGTTCCGTGACTGTGCCGCATGCTTCTTGAATTCTTCAGTGCCGAGCTCCCGTGTCCCTGGAGGTTTTATTTTTGTTGTTGTTGCGTAGCCAGGTTCTAGGTATTTTGTTTCCATTACTGTCAGATTTATTTACCATGTACTAGTTATTATCAACCATTTCTTCCGTTTCATAGATAACTGCTAGATTTTCATTGATGTATCGACATAGTAAAATTAATGACATATTCACTCCTTTGGTTTATTGCATTTTTTTACCAGTGTTGTGTGTATTATGAGATTTTATTAAGTATATGAACATCACTTTTTCACTCAAGCTTCCGCATACAAAAGCGAACTGGTTTTCTCAAAGTTAATTTTTTTAAAACTAATATTTCAATTTCAGATTCCGCCTAACAGATATGGATTTTCTTTTGCTCATGTCTGTGACATCACGACCTGCCTGTAGCGCACTCTGATGGTTGTTATTAGACGGGTCGTGGCATTTGGTATCAGAGGGAGGTTAAAGCATCTAAAGATAAATTATTTTATAAACTCCATATATTTTGAAATTTATTATGAAAATATATATGCATGCATCATTTCCTCACTCACCTTGTCGTTGTTTGTTGTTTGAGGCCAAAGCACTCACTCTACACTCATAAGCATGAGTAGTATGCGCATGAAGGTTAAGGAGTATGGGCAAACGTAACATTTATGTGCATATAAATTTCTAATTGGATATACACCGCTTGCGAATATTAAATTGTATGAGCGGTTTAATATTTTCAAGTGTGATGACATTTGTATTATAATACACATGACGTGTTAAGCGATATGTGCACTTAAAATGACATGCGCATCCCCATTCATGAACATTCATAAGAATGCATTTTAGGCACAAATTGCATTACATGCATAACATAAATCATTGCACAAATGTTAAGCTAATAACAACAGATGACGATTGTATACATATTGATTTTTAAAAATCATTCTTTATTGCACACTGTTAGAAAAGCCCATGTAATTAGCCCATTATTTGGCCCTTATTTATTGTTTTCTTTCTTCTCTTCTTTTAGTCCCACATCATGTATAGGATATCTTCTCTCCTTCTCTCTCCTATATATATGTATTCTCTCTTTGTATTTGGACATACAAGCAATACATACAAGTTTTGAGCTCCTTCAACATGGTATCAGAGGAAGCTGTTCGGGCCATGCGGTCTCCACTTTTCTAACCGCCCGGCCCGTCTTCCCCCTCTCCGCTTCCCCCCATGCGGCTTCTCCCTCTACTCGCTCCGGTAGCGAGTTCGCTTTTCCCTTGCGGTTACTGTGTTTGCTAACCGCGGCTTGCCCTCCCGTCTCCTCCTCTCGTGGATCCACCCTTCCTCCGTATATTTATAGCCTTTTCTCTTCTCCTCACCCGTGGGTCCCCCCCCTCTCTCTACCCGCTGCCCTCTCTCTTCTCGCCGCGCGATCTGCATCTCCTTGCCGCTCGAGTATTCCTACTCGCGGCCTCTTTGTTTTCGCGCGGCTTTCCTCTTCTCGCAGCAGCCCGCGTGCCTCTCCGCTTGCAGACTCTCTTCTTTAATCGCAGCGATATCCCTTCTCGCTGCGATCTCCTGCTCGCCACTTCTTTCCGCATCTATCCGCCAAGGCTTATCTCTCTTACCTGTCGCGGTCTCCTCCTGCTATCCGCTCGAGCTCTCCTCGCGTACTGCTTTTCTTCTCGCCCGACTTGGCTTATCTCTCGCCCGGCTCCTCTTCTCGCCCGGCTTGGCTTATCTCTTCTCGCCGCGCGATCTGCTTCCCTCTTCTTGCAGCGGTCTGCGTGCCCCCCTCTTGCAGCGGCCTATTTCCCTCTCGCCGCGGTCTGCCCTTCCTCTCGCCGCGGTCTGCCTCTCCGCTGTGGTCTCCTCCTCTACCCGTGCGGGTTGTGTGCCTGGTGCCCCTTCTCTCCTGTTCTCCTCTCCGGCGGTCTCCTTATCTACCCGCGCGGTTATCATGGGCTCTTCTGTCGATTCAACCGGCCAGCCGGCTACTGCCTCTGATGACCGCCCGCCGTCTCTTCCAGAACTTCGAGATGAACTTCAGATCACCACTATTTCCCTCTCCGGCAAACGGAACTTCATTCCGTGGATGCACTCTGTCCGCCGCGTTCTTCAGGCCAAAGGCCTTGTTCATCATTTGACTCAGGGCCCGCCATCTCCTCTTACCGACGAGTGGCGTCGTAATGATGGTAGAGTTCAGACTTGGCTCCTCAATTCCCTGGAGGGTGAGCCTTACCAAATGGTCATGTAACAGGAGACGACCCAGGATATGTGGACGGAACTGCACTCCTTATACTCCGGCCAGGATAGCCTTCATCACCTTTATGATATTGTTACAGAACATCAAACTCTCAATGCTGGCGGGGCTATGGACATGACATCGTTTGTTGCTCGGGTTAAGACTCTTGCGGAGTTCTGGATCCAGCATCAACCCTCTACTTCTGATCATGCAGTCCAACGGGCACAGAAGGAAGCCGTTTGCATAGCTATGATGCTGGCTCGAGTCCCATCGCATCTTCAGGGTATCCAGACTCATGTCTTGCTTTAGCGACCACTCCTTCCCTCTCAGATGTGTGTTCTATGGTCCTTCGTGTGCCACCCCCTGGAGTCTCCTGTTCCCTCCTCTCCGGCCCTTCTCCAGCAGACCCTTCCTCCCTTACTGTCCACACCGCCCTCTACTCGTGGCGGCCGTTCTGGCTTCCGTGGACGGGGCCGTGGGGGTCGGGGCCATGGCAGGTGTTCATACTGCGGCCGGGACGGCCACACTGATGCGGTCTGCTACAAGAAACACGGTTACCCTCCTCGTCCAGCTGCTGCTGCTGCCACTGATGGCTCCTCTCCACTGGTACTGACCTTGAGGCCGTTCGCCTCCAGCTACAGCACCTCCAGGGGCTTCTTAGCTCACCGTCGGCGTCTGTTGCCTCCATCTCTCCTGCAGGTATTACTTGTCTTTCCTCTGGTCCGCGTTGGATCTTGGACTCAGGTGCAACTCATCACATCACCTCGCTGCGGCCACAACAGTACTCGGATGCTCCTCATCCGAAGTCTATCACCGTGGCTAATGGTGCGATTGTTCCTGTCTCCGGCTGCGCCGACATCACGCTTGATCCTTCCATCTCTCTTCGCTCGGCTCTTTATGTTCCGGGCTCTCCGTTTAATTTGCTATCTGTTGGCCGCCTCACTCATGATATGGATTGCTCAGTAACATTTACTCCCTCTACTTTTGTGATACAGGATCGACGGGCGCGAAGTACCATTGGTAAGGGTCGCCTGCAGAACGGGCTCTACCTCCTCGACGCCTCTTCAACAATACTATCATGTGTCTCCTCTGCTGACTGGCATCGCCGTCTTGGGCATGCTCCCCTACCCATCCTTCAAAAGGCTCTGCCTGATGTATCTTTTCATGCTTTTCAGTGTGAGTCATATATTTACGGCAAACAAGCCGCGTACTTCTTTTCCTGCCCATTGTACTAGGAGCTCTGCTCCGTTTGATTTGATACACTCCGATGTTTGGGGTCCTTTTAAAATTACTAGTATCTCTGGCTATCGATATTTTATGACTTTCATTGATGATTTTTCCTGCACGACATGGCTTACTTACTTCATGATCGCTCTGAGATTCCGCGCCTATTTCGTGCTTTTATACAAGAAACTCAAACACAATTCTCCACAACCATCAAAACCTTACGTACCGACAACGCTCGTGAATACACCGGCCACGAATTTGCAAATATCTGCGCCGACTTTGGCATCATTTATCAAACCTCATGTGCCTACACCCCACAACAAAATGGAGTTGCTGAGCGAAAGAACCGTCACCTTCTTGACGTTGCCCGCTCCCTCATGCTTCAGATGCATGTTCCAAAGACTTTCTGGAATTTTGCGGTCTCCACGGCTTGTTTTCTAATTACCGTCTTCCTTCCTCGATCCTCAACTATGCCACTCCTTTTAGCCTCATATTCCCCTCCACTCCGGCCTACCCTCTCACCCCAAGGGTCTTTCGGTGCACTTGCTTCGTTCACCTCCTGGGTCCATCCGTGGACAAGTTGGATCCCAGGGCGGCTAAAAATATCTTCGTCGGTTATTCACGTACTCAGAAGGGCTACCTTTGCTACTCTCCGGTAACCCGAAAGGTCACCATCTTCGCCGATGTTACTTTTTGGGAGGATAAACCGTTCTTCTGCTCCACTTTACCTACTGCGTCACCAACACCCTCTCCACCACTGCCTCGACCCGTCATACCCACTACTCTGCCGATTCTCCTACCTCCCTCTACCTCACCCCCTGCTCCCTCTACCTCAGCCCCTGCTCCCTCCAAACCTCCAGTTATCCAAGTTTATACCCGTCGACATCCTCCTCGCTCCGCTAACCCTCTGCAGTCGGCCTCATCCTTGGATACACCGCGCTTGGCTGATCAGGTATATCCCTCCACCGCTCATCCTCTGGCGAACTATGTCTCTCTGCATCGCCTCTCTCCCCAATTGCATACTTTTGCAACTTCTATTTCCTCCATTTCGGTTCCTAACTCTGTGAAGGAGGCGCTTCAACATCCTGGTTGGAAGGCTGCCATGGAGGAGGAAATGGCGGCTCTCTGGGCCAACCAGACCTGGACTCTTGTCCCCCTTCCTCTCGGACAGACTCCGGTTGGGTGTAAATGGGTTTTCGTCGTCAAACATGCAGCTGATGGGACAATTGACCGTCTGAAAGCTAGATTGGTCGCCAGGGGCTTCACCCAACAACAAGGGCTGGACTATGAGGAAACCTTCTCTCCCGTTGCCAAACTCAACACCGTTCGGGTTCTAATCTCCGTCGCTGTCCATCGCCGATGGCCCCTTCTACAACTCGATATTAAAAATGCCTTCTTAAATGGCGACCTGCAGGAAACAGTTTATATGCAGCAACCTCCCGGGTTTGAGACCACGGGGGAGTCTCGGGTGTGTCGTCTTAAGAAGCTCTGTATTGCCTCAAACAGTCACCACGGGCATAGTTTGACCGATTCAGTAAGGCTCTTCGGGAGGTTGGTTTTACTCGCAGTACAACAGACTTCTCTATGTTCAGTCGCCACCGCACTGCTGGGACGGTACTGCTGTTAGTGTATGTTGATGACATCATAATCACGGGAGATGATTCGAAAGGAATACAGGAGGTCAAACAACATCTTGGTACAATATTTCAAACAAAGGATCTGGGGCCCCTCCGGTATTTTTTTGGTTTAGAGGTTGCTAGACGCCAGATGGTCTCGTCCTCTCACAGCGGAAGTATTGTCTCGACCTCCTTCATGACGCAGGTTACTCTGGGTGTAAGCCGATCAATACTCCAATGGATGTGAATCACAAATTATGCACTCACAGGCCTCTGATTCAGTTCTCTTACTAGAGAATCCTGAGTACTATCGCCGTCTAGTTGGCAAATTGATCTACCTCACGGTAACAAGACCGGACATCTCTTTCGCGGTGGTGTTGTTAGCCGGTATATGCATTCCCCGAGAAAATCTCATCTTCACGCCGTGGAACGCATTCTAAGATATCTCAAAACGGCTCCTGGTCAAGGTTGTTTACAAACCATCACCTACAGCTCCTACTTTGGTTGCCTACTCAGATGCTGATTACGCTGGGTCTCTTGATGATTGTCGGTCAACAAGTGGTTTCTGCACATATTTTGGAGGACATTTGATTACCTGGCGGAGCAAGAAACAAGCAGTGGTTGCTAGATCATCTGCAGAGGCCAAATATCGGGCAATGGCTTCAGTTGTGTCTGAACTAACTTGGCTGGAAAGTCTTCTTACCGATCTTGGTGTAAGACTCCATTCTCCCGCTCTCCTCTTCTGTGATAGTCAAGCGGCTATACATATTGCCAAGAACCCGATATTCCATGAGAGGACTAAACATATTGAAGTTGACTGTCATTTCATCAGAGAAAAAAGTCCAAATGAAGAAGATCGACCTAAAGCATGTTCCCGGGACAGAACAAGTTGCGGATGTGCTCACTAAGGCTCTTCCCAGTTCACTCTTCTATCAGTGCTTGTCCAAGCTTGGTGCGTACGATTTGTACGCTCCAGCTTGCGGGGGAGTGTTAGAAAAGCCCATGTAATTAGCCCATTATTGGGTCCATTATTTATTGTTTTCTTTCTTCTCTTCTTTTAGTCCCACATCATGTATAGGATATCTTCTCTCCTTCTCTCTCCTATATATATGTATTCTCTCTTTGTATTTGGACATACAAGCAATACATGCAAGTTTTGAGCTCCTTCAACACACACGATTTTATTGTCGCATTTGCATTTGCATGGTCATTAACTAGAAGTTATCCAATGAAAATGTTGTAATTATTACATGATTTACTTATCCAACAGTATTAGAATGCTAGAACCGCTAATTCAACCCTTTCTGTTTAGCTCGACTGTTTCTCTTACTCGATTCTTTTGTGTCTCTTTTCAGATGACTCCTAAGCGATCGCAGCGCACGAAGACTACCTCCTCTGCGGGAGGAGCTTCTGGAGACGCCACTGTCCAGCTGCGTAGGCAGATTCTCGAACGTCTCACTCGTCTAGAAGAGGATCGCCAAACTCCTGATCCAACCCTTGATTCCGGCACTGTAGGGACAGCTGGAGCTACTATTACCACCACTCTTGGAGCCACCCCTCTTGCCCCTGGTACTGGAACTGGCTCGCTTGCTGACACCCTGGTGGCCCCGCTCGTGTCAAGTCTGGCTGCTCCTCCTGTAGCAATGACAGATACGCTGTCGTTCAAGAGACTGAATCCGCCATCTTTCAATGACAACCGAGATTTCTTCGTCATTTCTGAGTGGCTCTCCCAGATGGAGAAGCACTTCGAGTATGCTGGAGTTCCTGATGTTCAAAAGGTTCTTCTTGCGGCCTACCAGCTGACTGAGGATGCGTACACTTGGTGGCTTCAGCGCCGCAGTCTCCTCAATTCTTCTGCCATGACCTGGGGACAGTTCAAGGATGCGCTCATGGAGAAGTTTCTCTCTTCTGTGGAGCGAGACAAGTTAGCTGAGAGGTTCTTGTCCCTTCAGCAGCCTGACAGGATAGTGATCGCGTATGAGATAATGTTCTCACCCTATCTCTCCTTGCCGCAGAATTCGTGTCAGACGAGTCAAAGAAGATCAGCCGTTTCGTGAAGGGCCTCAGACATGACTTCCGCCAACATGTGGTATCTCATGACGCCACCACCTACGCGAAGACTGTTGGAGCTGCCTTGCAGGTGGAAGCTATTGAGTTGGGCCGTTCTGCCAAGAAACTCCAGCATGGTACCAGTAATGCTGCCATATCTGACCTCAGGAGCAGGATCCCAAGTCCAAGGAGGTGTGTGCCTATTGTCACAAGGTTGGCCATATCGCTCAAGTCTGTCGTTCTCTCCTGAAGAAACAAAAGATAGGTGTTCCTGCGCAGCAGCCACAGATGACGCTTGTTTTTGCCTCCTCCGTCTGTGTTTACTGCAAAAGATCGGGCCACTTCGTGAAAGACTGTCGCCTCAAGCAGAATACCTGCTTCAGATGTGGGAAGGTTGGACACCATGTCAAAGATTGCATCGTGAAGGAAAGCCCGATCCCCGCTCAGCCTCTGCAGGCTATTCTTGGAGCCCAAGAGAAGGGCAAGGTTGTGCTGAACGTCACCACTCAGGGCGAGACGTTTGAATCTACCAACGTTATCTATGGTACATTTTGTGTAGAGTTTTAATTTTCTGCATTCTTAATTTGACGTACCTTTGTTTCGAATAATCTTGAAACGCGTTTATGATTTCTTTTTTTAGGGAGTTTTAGGTAAAGAATAAGTGAATGTCAATCTTATTTGATTCCGATGCATCTCACTCCTTTATTGTGCATCATATTGTGGACTTTAATAGTTGGCCTACTTCGCCACTTGAGGTTCCATTTGAGATTTCTGTGTCTGGTCATCTGCACCTCTCAACTAGAGACATTCTCAATTTTACGATCTTACTGGGTGAATTGCGAGTCACCGCCGACCTCATAGTTCTAGATATGACAGAGTTTGACGTAATCTTGGGTATGAATTGGCTGGTCGTGTATCGAGCAAGGCTGGATTGCGTGGCAAAGAGGGTCAATCTCAATATCGATGGCAATGACTACAACATTCATGTTCAGACCACCCGCAGTCACCTGAAGGTAATTTCTGTTGTGCGCGCCACTCGGTTTCTTAGCTAAGGATTTTCTGCTTGCTTTGTTTATGCTTCACATTCGGATGGTACCTCTCCTCAACTCGAGTCTATCCCGATCGCTTCTGAGTTTCCTGACGTGTTCCCCGTCAAATTGCCTGGGATGCCTCCTGATCGAGATGTAGAGTTCTCTATTGATGTAGAGCCTGAAACTCGCCCCTTATTTAAAGCTTCATACTGTATGGCACCGCGCGAACTGGAGGAGTTTAGATCGCAGTTGGATGAATTGCTTGAACGTGGGTACCTTCGTCCCAGCTCTTCTCCTTGGGGAGCCCCCGTTCTCTTTGTTAAAAAGAAAGATGGATGCATGAGATTGTGCATCGACTATCGGGATCTGAATAAGGTAACTGTCAAGAATAAGTATCCTCTCCCATGCGTGGATGACTTATTCGATCAGCTTTAAGGCAGTACCGTTTTTTTCCAAGATAGATTTCAGATCGGTTTACCATCAGTTGAAGATCAAGGAATCCGACATCCCCAGGAAGGCCTTCCGGACTCGTTATGGACATTTTGAATTATTGGTGATGTCTTTTGGGTTGTTTAATGCCCCTTCTGCTTTCATGGATATGATGAACCGTGTATTCCGTGAGTATCTGGATAAGTTCATCATCGTTTTTATTGATGATATCCTGGTCTATTACAAGACCCGTGAGGAGCATGCAACCCATCTTAGGCTTACTCTCTTCATCCTTCGTCAGCATCAACTCTATGCCAAGCTGACGAAATGTGAGTTCTGGCTGGTTCATGTTGCTTTCTTAGGCTATGTCATTTTAGGAGATGAACTTTCCGTTGACCCTGCCAAGATTTCCGCAGTTATGGACTGAAAGCGACCTTCTACCCCTACTGAGATCCGCAGCTTCCTTGGTTTGACTTGCTATTATCGGCGTTTCGTCAAAGACTTCTCCTCTTTTGCTGTTCCTCTGACAAAGCTAACTCAAAAACATGTCAGGTTCGAGTGGTTAGATCAATGTGAGCAGACTTTTTCTGAATTGAAGCAACGTTTGTGTTCAGCGCCAGTTTTAGATCTTCCGCCAGAGCGGTTAGACTTTTTAGTTTATACTGATGCTTCCGGAGTTGGCTTGAGTTGTGTCCTTATGCAAGAAGATCGTGTTATCGTTTTTGGGTCAAGGCAGTTGAAGATTCATGAACGCAACTACCCCACTCATGATCCGGAGTTTGCTGCGGTTGTGTTTGCTTTGAAGCTTTAGCGTCATTATCTCTATGTCGTGAAGTGTCACTTCTTCACCGACCACCAGAGTTTGAAGTATATTTTTGTTTAGAATGATCTCAATCTTCATCAGACGCGTTGGCTAGAATTCATAGCGGATTATGACCTGCAACTCACGTATGTTCCTGGTAAAGTCAATTCAGTGGCATATGCGTTGAGTCGTCATGCTTCTGTTGCTACTTGTGTGCCCATGTTAGCTATTCTTGCAGCCTTGATTGATGACCTCGATCGGATGGGCATTTCCATCGCACCCGAGTCATAAAGGTTTCTGGTTCGCTGTGGGTAAAGCGGGTGAAGGATTTGCAGTAATCTAATCTCGCACTCCAGCGCATATGCCATCAGGCTGAGCGAGGGACTATTCTGGATTTCTCTTTGTCTGACTATGTTTTGCGTTTCCGAGGTCACCAATGTATTCCCGATGTTTCTGAATTGCTTGATAGTATTTGCCGAGAAGCTCATGAATCCCGCACATCCGGTCATCCAGAAAATAATAAGATGTATCATGACTTGAAGCAGGTCGTGCGGTGGCCGAGTATGAAGAATTATATTGCTCGTTTCGTCTCTCGTTGTCTGACGTGTCAGAAGGTGAAGGCTCAGCACTAGCGCGCTTGTGGTCTTTTGCAGCTTTTGCCTATCCCGGAATGGAAGTGGGAAGACATCTACATGGACTTCATCACTTGGTTGTCTCGTACACTGAAAGGATATAATGCGATTTGGTTCATAGTAGATCGCATGACTAAAGTGACCCACTTCATCCCGTACAAGGAAGGTAATTCCACCGAGAAGATGATCCGAATTTATGTTTCAGAGATTGTTAGACTCCATGGGATCCCTCTGCGGATCGTATCTGATCGTGACTCGAGATTTGTATCTCACTTCTGGAAGGGTTTTTAGCATGCTTTGGGCACCTACCGTTGGTCGAGTTCGCCTATAATAATAGCTATCAAGAGAGCTTCAGGATGGTCCCCTTCGAAGCGTTGTATGAGGGTCGTTGTAGGACCCCTCTATCGGTCAGAAGTTGGTGAAAAGGTTGTGTTGCTCTGTGTTACTTCAGGAAATGGAAGAAGCCACCAAGAACACTCGCCTTCATCTCAGTCGTGTCATAAGAATGGTCCTCTTGCACAACTTGCGTTCTTGAAACTCCACTATCTTGGCGGGTTCGACCGAATAAGACAGATTGGCTTCTGGAACTACCAGGATTTTCTCGATGGCGCGATTAGGATCTTGGATGTATTTCCGAAGCTGACTGACATGAAAGACATCATGAACACCAGACAACGAAGCAAGCAACTCCAGACGATAAGCAGATCCTCCGACACACTATGAAATAACATACGGTCCCACGAACCTCAGGCTGAGCTTATGATGACGACCAAACCGTTTCACCCCAGGAGTAGGGGAAACCTTCAGGAATACTTGATCACCCACAACAAACTCTAACGGACGGCGGCGCTGATTTCCATACTTTCTCTGTCTCTCGATGACACGACTGAGCTGAAGGCAAGTCTTCTTGGTGGATTCTTCCATTTCCTTGAGTAACTCAAGGCCCAACACAACCTTTTCACCAACTTCTGACCAATAGAGAGGAGTCCTACAACAACGCCAATACAACGATTCGAAGGAGGCCATCTTGAGGCTCTCTTGATAGCTATTGTTATAGCCGAGCTCGACCAACGGTATGTGCTCATCCCAAGCTCCCTTGTAATCCAAAATATAACACCGAAGCATGTCTTCAAGAATCTGATTAACCCTTTCGGTCTGACCATCGGTAGTTGGATGATAAGCGGTGCTCAGGTTGAGCTCGGTGCCCAAAGCTTGCTGAAATCCCTTCCATAAGTGAGATACAAATCTCGAGTCACGATCAGATACGATCCGCAGAGGGATCCCATGGAGTCTAACAATCTCTGAAACATAAATCCGTGTCATCTTCTCGGTGGAATGACCTTCCTTCTACGGGATGAAGTGGGTCACTTTAGTCATGCGATCTACTATGACCCAAAGCGCATCATGCCCTTTCGGTGTACGAGGCAACTCATGATGAAGTCCATAGAGATGTCTTCCCACTTCCATTCCGGGATAGGCAAAAGCTGCAAAAGACCACCAGGGCGTTGACGCTGTGCTTTCACCTTCTGACACGTCAGAAATGAGAGACGAAGCGAGCAATATAATTCTTCATACCCGGTCATCACACGATCTGTTTCAAGTCATAATACATCTTATTATTTCCTGGATGACCGGATGTGCCGGATTCATGAGCTACTCGGCAAAAACTTTTAAGCAATACAGGAACATCGGGAATGCACAAGCAACCTCGGAAACGCAGAACATCGTCAGAGATAGAGAAATCCGGAATAGTCCCAAACTCAGCCGGATGGCGAATGCGCTGGAGTGCGGGATCCGATGGTTGCAAATCATTCACCTGCTCTACCCATAACAGACCAAAAACATTTTCATGACCCTCGGGTATGATGAATATGCCCATCCGATTGAGTTCATCAATCAAGGCTGCAAGAATGGCTGACATGGGCGCACAAACGATAACAGAAGCATGTCGGCTCAACGCATCTGCCACTGAATTGGCCTTACCAGGAACATACGTGAGCTGCAGGTCATAATCCGCTATGAATTCTAGCCAACGCCTCCGATGAAAATTGAGATCCTTCTGAACGAAAATATACTTCAAACTCTGGTGGTCGGTGAAGAAGTGACACTTCACGTCATAAAGGTAATGATGTCAAAGCTTCAAAGCTAACACCATCGCAGCGAACTCCAAATCATGGGTTGGGTAGTTACATTCATGAATCTTCAACTGCCTCACCCCATAAGCGATAACACGATCTTCTTGCATCAGGACACAACCCAAGTCAATTCCGGAAGCATCAATATAAACTGAAAATTCTAACCCCTCCGACGGAAGAGCTAAAACTGGCGATAAACACAAACGTTCCTTCAATTCAGAAAAGGCCTGCTCACACTGATCTGACGACTCGAACTTGTCATGCTTTTGAGTTAGCTTTGTCAGAGGAGAAGCAAGAGTGGAGAAACACTTGACGAAACGTCGGTATTAACCAGCCAAACCAAGGAAACTGCGGATCTCAGTAGGGATAGAAGGTCGCTTCCAGCCCATCACTGCGAAAATCTTGACAGAATCAATGTAAATACCATCTCCTGAAATGACATGGTCTAAGAAGGCAACACGATCTAGTTAGAACTCACATTTCGCCAGTTTGGCATAAAGTTGATGCTGACGAAGGGTGGAGATAGTAAGTCTAAGATGGACTGCATGATCTTCACGAGTCTTGGAGTAGACCAAACTATCATCAATGAAAACGATGATAAACTTATTCAGATACTCACAGAAGACACGGTTCATCATATCCATGAAAACAGATGGGGCGTTAGGCAACCCAAAAGACATCACCAAGAATTCGAAATGTCCATCCTGAGTCCGGAAGGCCTTCATGGGGATGTCGGATTTCTTGACCTGCAACTGATGGTAACCCGATCTGAGATCTATTTTGGAAAAAATGGTACTGCCTTTAAGCTGATCGAATAGGTCATCCACGCGTGGGAGAGGATACTTATTCTTGATGGTTACCTTATTCAGATCTCGATAGTCGATGCACAATCTCATGCATCCATCCTTCTTTTTAACGAAGAGAACGAGGGCTCCTCAAGGAGAAGAGTTGAGACGAATATACCCACGCTCAAGCAACTCATCTAATTACGACCTAAGCTCCTCCAGTTCACGCGGTGTCATACGGTACGGAGCTTTAGATAAGGGGCGCGTTCCAGACTCTACATCAATAGAGAACTCTACATCTCGATCAGGAGGCATCCCAGACAATTCGGCGGGGAACACGTCTGGAAACTCAGAAGCAACCGGGATGACTCGAGTTGAGGAGAGGTAGCATCCGAATGCGAAGCATAAACAAAGCGAGCAGAACATCCTTGGCTAAGAAGCCGAGTGGCTCACATAATAGAAATTACCTTCAGGTGACTGCGAGTGGTCTGAACATGAATGTTGTAGTTCTTGCCATCGATACTGAGATTGACCCTCTTTGCCACGTAGTCCAGCCTTGCTCGATACACGACCAACCAATTCATACCCAAGATCACGTCGAACTCTGTCATATCCAGAACTATGAGGTCGGCGACGACTTGCAATTCACCAAGCAAGATCGGACAATTGAGAATGCCTCTAGTTGAGAGGTGCAGATGACCGGGCACAAAAATCTCAAAAGGAACTTCAAGTGGCGAAGTATGTCATCTATTAAGGTCCATAATATGACGCGCAATAAAGGAGTGAGATGCACCAGAATCAAATAAGATTTGCATCCACTTATTCTTGACCCTTAAACTCCCTAAAAAGGAAATTATAAACGCATTTCAAGATTATTCGATACTAAGGCAAGTCAAATTTAAGAATGTAGAAAATTAAAACTCTACACAAAACGTACCAGAGATGACGTTGGTAGATGCGAGCGCCTCGCCCTGAGTGATGACGTTTAGCACAGCCTTGCCCTTCTCTTGGGCTTCAGGAATAGTCTGCAGAGGCTGAGCGGGGATCGAACTTTCTTTCACGATGCAATCTTTGACATGGTGCCCAACCTGCCCACATCTGAAGCAGGTATTCTGCTTGCGGCCACAATCTTTCACCAAGTAGCCCGATCTCTTGCAGTAAGCACAGACGAAGGAGGCAGTGACAAACGTCATCTGTGGCTGCTGTGTAGGAACAACTATCTTCTGCTTCTTTAGGAGGGAACGACAGACTTGGGCGATATGGTCAACCTTGTGGCAGTAGACATACACCTGCTTGGACTTGGGACCCTGCTCCTGAGATGGAGCACCCTTGCGCTTGAGGTCAGATATGCCGGTATTATTGGTACCATGCTGGAGCTTTTTAGCAGAACGGTCCAACTCAATAGCTTCTACTTGCAAAGCGGCTCCTACAGTCTCCGCGTAGGTGGTGGCTTCATGAGCTACCACATGTTGGCGGAAGTCATGTCTGAGGCCCTTCATGAAACAGCTGGTCTTCTTTGACTCGTCTGGCACGAACTCTGCGGCAAGGAGAGATAGACGGGAAAACTCTATCTTATACTCAGTCACTGTCTTGTTGTGCTGCTGAAGGGACAAGAACCTCTCAGCTAACTTGTCTCGCTCCATAGAAAAAAGAAACTTCTCCATAAGCGCATCCTTGAACTGTCCCCAGGTCATGACAAAAGAATTGGGGAGACTGCGGCGCTGAAGCCACCCGGTGTACGCATCCTCGGTCAGCTGGTAGGCCGCACGAAGAACCTTCTGAGCATCAGGAACTCCAGCATACTCGAAGTGCTTGTCCATCTGGAAGAGACACTCAGAAATGACGAAGAAATCTAGATTGCCATTGAAAGACGGCAGATTCAGCCTTTTGAACGCCAGCGTATCTGCCATGGCTACAGGAGCAGCAACCAGACTTGACATGAGCGGGGCCACCAGGGTGCCAGCAAGCGAGCTAGTTCCAGAACCAGGGCAGGATCGGTGGCTCCAAGAGTGGTGGTAATAGTAGCTCCAGCTGTCCCTGCGCTGCCGGAATCAAGGGCTGGATCAGGAGTTTTGCGATCCTCTTTCAGACGAGTGAGACGATCGAGAATCTGCCTCAGCAGCTGGGCAGTGGCGTCTCCAAAAGCTCCTCCCGCAGAGGAGGTAATCTTCTTGCGCTGCGATCGCTTAGGAGCCATCTAGAAAGGAACACAAAAGAATCGAATAAGAGAACAGTCGAGCTAAACAGAAATGGTTGAATTAGAGGTTCTAACATTCTAATATTATTGGATAAGTAAATCATGTAATAGTTATAACATTTTCATTGGACAACTTCTAGGTAATGACCATGAAATTCGACAATAAAATCACATGCGATAGAAAATGATTTGTAAAATCCATGTGTGTATATTCGCCATCTGTTGTTCTTAGCTTAACATTTGTGCAATGATTTATGTTTATGCATGCAATACAATTTGTGCCTAAAATGCATTCCTACGTATGTTCATGAACGGATACGCATGCTATGTTAAGTGATCATATCACTTAACATATCATGTATATTATTATTATACTAATGTCATCGCACTTGAAAATATTAAACTGCTCATACAATTTAATATTCGCAAGCGGTGTATATTCTAGTGGAAATTCATATGCCCATAAATGTAAAGTTTGTCCATACTCCCTTAGCATTGCACATACTACTCATGCTTATGGGTATAGTGTGAGTGCTTCAGCTTCGAACAACATACAATGACAAGGTGAGTGAAGGAATGATGCATACATATATATTTTCATAATAGATTTCAAAATATATGGAGTTTATAAAATACTTTATCTTTAGATGCTTTAACCTGTCTCTGATACCAACTGTCACGACCCGTCTAATAACAACCATCAAAGTGCGCTATGGGCGGGTTGTGTTGTCACATACATGAGCAAAGGAAAATCCATATGTCTGTTAGGCGGGATCTGAAATTGAAATGTTAGTTTTAAAAATAATTAACTTTGAGAAAACCAGTTCATTTTTATATGCGGAAGCTTGAGTAAAAAAGTGATGCTCATGTAATTTAATAAAATCTCATGATACACATAACACTAGTTATAAAAATAAATGCAATAAATCAAAGAAGTGAATATGCAATTAATTTTAATATGTGGATGCACCAATGAAAGTCTTGCAGTTCATGAAACAGAAGAAAATGACTGATAATAATTTGTACATGATAAATAAATCCAACAGTAAAGGAAACAAATTACATAGAACCTGACTACGCAATAGCAAAAATAAACCTCCAGAAACACAGAAACTCGACACTGAACAGCTCAAGAAGCATGCGGCGCAGTCACGAAACTTAGGACAAAAATCCAAATAAGAAGGAAAATGCTTCAGAACTTAGGATTAAACAATAAACAAGTTAATTAATTAAAACACGAGCAGAAGTAAACATGCATAATTGAGTACCAATTTATCTTCTAGTAAACATGCAAACAACTGAGTTAAACAAAAATTCTTGAAAATGTTAGCCTACTCTGGAGTATAGCCTAAAATTATTCTTGTAATATTGTAAGCCGTAATTGATGAAGCGTGTAGGCGTTTTTAGTGGGCGCACATGGTTCACACTCGGATCCGCGTGCAAGTCTTGTTGGAAAAGTAATCATGTTTGTCGTGACCATGCAAGCAGATAGTTGCCCGAGTAGACGCTACATTTCAAAGATTGTTTACGACAATAAGATTTTTAAGTATTTTATATTTTAGTGACATTCTATCCTATTAACGGATGTCAATAATGTGACGGTTTAGAGGTTTTCAAATAATATTTGTAACCATAAGAAGTAGGTACAAGGACTAAATCCAATGCTTGCAAGTGGAAGGGAGTCCTCTACTTGCCTTAAGGCAAAACCGAAACTGTCGGCGACAGCTAAGCGGCGCAAGCAAGGCCAAAGACTCTATTTGAACATGTTCAAGACCCAAAATTAATGAAATATTCATCTTAACGAGGCTTTCTACGCTTACCAGACATTGCTAATCGCACCACACATCATAACAGGAGTTTAGAAATTTTTACCTCACTCAAGGATGAGGGAGAGGGAACTACCACGAGGAAAATGGGGTTCTGGCGGCGCTTAGGTTCGGGAAGCCCTAAATCGGAGAGGGTTTGATGCGATTCCACCACTAGATCCGATGAGCAGCACCGAAAACACAAATAGAAATTGAGATTAGACGGATATACGACAACCGCATGAGGGATCGACGTAATTACATCGATCGGAGAGCGAAAGTTATCGCAACAAAATTAGGGCAAATCTGAATAAAAGAGATTGGCGGAGTTCCTTACCCAAGGAATCCAATTTCAGATTCAAAAATCCAAGGAGAGGAGGAATCGAGCAAAACCCTAAGCGACCCCCTTGAAATCCACCGGCCAAATCACAGAGAAAGGAGAGATGAAGGGCTGCTAGGGGATGAAGAGGCGCTGCCAGCCCCTACGAAGGAGGACCCGGTGACCTGCTTAACAGAGAAGAAGAAGAGGGAAAGGAGATGCGCTGGGCCTTGAGGAAGTCGTGGGGAGAAGCAACAGGCGGCTGTCGGCCCTAACAGAGGAGGAGGTGGCGACGGGGAAGCATAAAAGCCACCGATGCTGGCTAGAAGGGGTCGGGACGGGAGCGGGAGAGTTGCACGGGAGTGGGATCGGGACTTGCGGCTGCAGTTTTGCGGGATTCGGGAAGAGGAGACTGGGCCGATGGGTTTAAGAGGGGAGGGGAAAACCTAATGTCCTAGTATTACAAACCACTTAAGTTATTCTTATTAATATATTTTTTTCTACTTAGTTATTTTTTGTTAGACATATGAGATATTACAACGCCCGAGGAGAATGCACAAATTGGCTGACAACTCCAACAACAAAGGATATGTCAGGTTTTGTGACTGTTAGATATATCAAATTTCCAACCAAACGTCGATAGTATTCTGGATTTGGAAGAAGATCTTCATCAAAGGCATGAGCACACAGCTTGTGACAAGGCCATCAGAACATCTTGCGATCTCAAGGCCAAGGAAGTATCGAAGTTTTCCTAGATCTTTTGTTTGAAAAACAGAACTGAGTTGTTGTTTGACCACTTGAATTCCTTTTGAATCATTTCCTGTGATTAGGATGTCATTGACATTCACCTAAAGAAGAACCGTTCTTGTTGTGCTATGTCGAGTGAACAGAGAAAAATCCGCCGAGTTCCAAGTAAAGCCAACCTCCTGAATAGCCCTGCTAAACTTATCGAACCATGCCCGAGGAGATTGTTTGAGACTAAAAATCGACTTCTTAAGGAGATAAACTTGGGACTCCCTCGTGGTCTCAAACCCAGGAGGTTGTCGCATGTAGACAGTTTCTTGGAGATCGCCATTGAGAAAAATATTTTTGATATCAAGTTAATGTAAAGGCTATTGACGATGCACAACTCCGGAGAGGAGGAGACGAACCGTGTTGAGCTTTGCCACTGAAGAGAATGTTTCGTCATAATCTAGACTTTGTTGTTGAGTAAATCAACACGCCACCTGACGGGCCTTATGTCGATCAATCAGCCCATCAGGAGCATGTCTGATGATAAAGACCCATTTACATCCAACAGTAGTCTGTCCTGGAGGAAGAGGGACCAGATCCCACGTTTGATTAGCCTAAAGGGCCACCATTTCTTCGTCCATGACCGCCCGCCAACCCGGATGTTGAAGAGCCTCCTGCACAGAGTTAGGGATAGAAATAGCGGATAATAAAGTAGCAAAGGTTTGAAGCACCGGGTTCAGGCGATGTAAGGATACATAATTTTGCAGAGGATGGGCTGTGGAGGGAGAAACCGGGTCGACAGGTCGCAGAGTGTCAGAGGTTGAAGCCGGCTGCAGCGGGGCGACGAAGCGGGGAGGTTGTCGAGCATACACACGAAGAAGGGGGGGGGGTTGGTGGAGACCCGAAGCTGGAAAGAGGAGTGGAGATTTTGGAGACGGAGCTGGTGGTTGAGGAGAGGTAACTGGGATGACAAGTCTTAGTAAGGGTGGTGGTGGTGGAGAGGACGGTGGAGTGAAGAAAAACAATTGATCTTCTAGAAAGATAACATCAGTCGAAACAGTCACCTTGCGGGTAGTGGGAGAGTAGCAAACATATCCTTTCTGAGTACGGGAAAAACCAACGCACATATGTTTGGCCGCCCGAGGATCGAACTTGTCGGTGGTAAGACCAAGTAAATGAACATAGTTGGTACAACCAAATATTCGAGCTGTTAGAGGGAATGGAGGTGTGGAAGGAAAGAGGAGGCTGAACGGGGTGGCGTTGTCGAGGAGGGAGGACGACAAACGGTTAATGAGATAACACACCATCCTAAGTTGTCAAGGCGCGCGCCTGAGGCGCTGGGCGCATCGGGCGGCGCCCGAGCACGATCGAGGCGGGCAAAATGCCTCGGGCGCGCGCCTTGCGAGCCATTCAGGCGGACATTAGGCGCGCTGGGCAGATATCAGTACTTTTTTTTGAGCCTGGCCGCCGGTTCGGTTTTTTTAAAAGTTAGGTTTTTGTTTCTTATAAGAAGTCGGGGTCGAGCACGTCGTCATTCTTTATCTCACGCAACTGACGCAAGGAAATCTCGCCCGGTAGACGTCACCCTCATCTTCTCGCCGCTCCTCATCTGCTCACCGGACGTCGTTTATTGGTTAGTTTCTTCTTCTTCTCTTCTTCTTCTCCTTATTTCTTCTTCTTTTCTTCTGTTGGGTTATTGGTATTGAGGTGGCTTTAAGGAGGTGATATGATGAGTAACACCTGAGTCCACTATCCAATGCGGATTAGTGAAGAGACAGTGATACCTTCATGAGAGACGGAGGCAACAGAGGAAGGTGAGTTGTGTAGCAACCCCTGAAGTTGAATCCACCAGTCCACAACTAGATCCGTAGTCGGGGGCTGATGTTGAATCCAGGCCTGAAGTAACAAAAGACTTGGACCGAGCAACCCCCGACTTTCTCAGGTGCTACTCATCAGCGTGCTCAGGCAGTGTTGCTGAATTAACATCTTTTGTTGCTCAGACAGTGATACCTTCATGAGACTTCAGGGGTAGATCCGTAGACTTCAGGAGTACCAACAACTTTCTTTTGAGCACGCTTGGCAGCTAGATCCGTAGTTGGGGGCTTATGTTGAATCCAGGCCTCAACCAGCGATTTGGACCGAGCAACAAAAGATGTTAATTCAGCAACACTGCCTGAGTCAAGGGACTGAAGATCGGTGATGATGTCGTACATATGTTGTAGACTATCCTTGCTAGAGTATAGTGAATGGAGCTCATCTCGCATCGTCTTGGCCGTCTCATGATATATGGTCATGCGGTAAGGTTCGCCGTCAAGGGAGTTGAGAAACCAAGTCTGAACACGACCATCGTCACGCAGCCAGTCATCAGTAAGTGCAGAAGTAGTATCCTTAGTTAGATGATGCGGAAGTCCCTTTGACTGAAGTACTCGACGGACACAATGCGCTCATTAAACAAAGTTCTTCTTCCCAGTAAGGGAGTTGGTGGTGATTCTCAACTCGTCACGCAACTCAGGAGCCTGGACCAAGCGGTCTGAAGGAGAAGAATCAGTAGAGGAATCCATGACAACACTCCCTGGCGGCTAGGAGAGGCGGCTTACGTCAAGCCGGGTAATCTGTCAAGCATGCAAAGCAGACAAACCACCGCGGACAGGAACAGAGGCAGTCGCGGAAGGGCTGACGGACTGGCATTACACATGCGGCACAAGCAACAACGGCTAGGAAAAGAACATAGGGTGCAGTAGACAAGACCGCCAGTCTAAGCACCGGTACAGGTACGGGTACCAGATACAATACGTATCCGGTACGGCGGTACGACAAAATTTAAAAAACAAGGATACATGTACGCTAGGATACGTTATAACAAATATGATATATATTTATATATCATAACTACAATAAATAGTTCTCAAAACATCGAAACATCAAACATAAGTCATAACTTGAAGTACAAGTTCACAAATCAATGCAACATTACTTGAAGTTTTTAAACATTAACCATTCAAAAATATTACAAAAATTAACATCTTATATGTTTAGCCAAAAAAGATAAAATTAAACTTAAGTCTACTTATTAAACTTTTTCTTCTTCTTCATTGTTGGAGATCAATTTCATTGTTGGAGATCAACATCTTCAATCTCTTGTTAGTTTAGAGACAAGTTAACCATTGTGTTAATAACTTGCGTTGAATCAACACGTTCAATACACGTACTTGTAACAAAAATGTACCGATACTAGAAACATGCTCGGTATAGATACATAACTTAATTGGACGTACCAACGCTTCTTAGCATAGAGCCAACTTTTGTTTACTCTAGAAAAACAGACTCATATCACAATATGCAGAATGATGTGCTAAGTCCAAGTGTGTTCACATAGGTGTATCCGTCGAGTATCGGGTACGTACCGGTACCGGATACGTATCCGGTACCGGATACGTATCCTGTACGGGTACACTGCCTTCGGAGAAGTATCCGTGCTTCATAGCCGCCAGTGAGCAGAAGCCAAGAAGCAGTGCGCAGGAGACGAAACCGCAGCGAGCAGATAGGACTTCAGTGCGGTTTGAAGCAGGCTAACCGGCAAGGCCACAACAAACTGAGCAACGAACATATAAGAAACTGCAGCGGGCTAAGGAGCGACGAGCTGAGAAGAGACCGCGGCGGACTGAGCACCGAATAGAGAGGAGACGGTTGCAGGTTGAAGAGCAGCGAACTGAGAAGAAACCGCGACAGGCTGAGGAGCAGCGAGCTGAGAAACGAACAGAGAAGAGACTGCGGCAGGCTGAGGAGCAGCGAGCTGAGAAAAGACCACGATAGACTGAGCACCTAGAGAGGAGACCGTAGAGGGCTGAAGAGCAGCGAGCAGAGAAGAGACCGCGACAGGCTAAGGAGCAACAAGCTAAGACGAGACCACGATGATGAAAGGGACTAGAGACCGCGACAAACAAGGGAAGACTCTGGCGACTAGTGGCAAGAATAGACTTCAACGGCTAAAGAGACAGACCGCAGAATCAAGAAAGCAACCGACAGGATGAGACCGAACCGAGCAGACCGTGGCAGATACAGAACAGACCGCATGGTGGGACCCGACATCGAAGTCTATAAAAACGAGGAGATCCGAACCCAGAAGAGGAGGGAGCAGCACAAGGAGAACCTTGTGGTCAGAAAAAAAATCTATCCGCCGAAGGTTGCGGATAAGAAACCACACAAAAGGTTGCGGTTAGAAACTTTCAATCTGCCAAGGATTGCGGGTAGAAAACTGCACAGAGGGTTGTGGTTCAGAGACCGCCCAGAGGGATCGATGACTCTGATACCATGTAGAAAAAGGCACAAACACTTGGAAAAATTGTGAACCTTTGCATCACTTCTTGTGTATGTAAAACAAGTATGAATACATATATATAGGGAAAGAAGAGTGAGAAGAGTTCCAATTTCAAGATGTGGGACTATTACAAGAAGAGGAAGAAGCCCTATGATGGACCATTATATGGGCATTTACACATTCTTTTTCTAACAGGATACAACAACAACAGTCAAGCCTTTATCCCCCTAGTGGGGTCGGCTATATGGATCTTTTGTGCCCTAGTCATAATATCACTAATGCTTAAGTGCATCACGTCTTTCCTTATAGTTTCATTCCAAGTCTTTATTAGTCCCCTCCCCCATTTAACATGCTAAGTGACTAAACTCTGGCAATGCCTAACATGTGCCTCTAATGGTCTCCTTTGTATGTGTCCAAACCATCGTAATCAAGCTTCTCGCATATTCTCTGCAATTGGTGCCACTCCTGTCTTTGTGGGTAGGTGTAATTTTTCATTGTCAATATTCTTGTTATTTTTTCTATAAGAGAATTTGTACAATAAAAACAGGACTACTTCCATGGATATTGAGACTTGGTTTGTAATTAAGGAGAGGATATTCTTCATTAAAATTGTAGATATCTTAGAAGTTCTTGCCTCAGATTAAAAAATTGAGTGAGGCCCCTTATATCTAGGGAATTTTGGGCGACATTTTCTTGATTAAATACGTAGATTTGTAGCATACAATTTTCAAGTTGATGGCAATTCCATTAAAAGCCTCCTTCATGGAGATGCATTGAGATAGATTAAATCATATTATTTATATCCTTTTTTGAGTTTCTACAATTCATTTTCATAAGAAAATGTTAAATTATGTTGAACATTAGTATATATCTACTCACAATATGTAAGTAATATTTGAGGTTATGATTTTGTCTCTGTGAATGTTTAAAAGGAAAAGGATGCACGACCAAGATTTTCATTCATATATGCTGCTGATAGAATTCAGAGAGGTTTTTCCAGTCTAGTAAATGAGAATCAGCAGCAAGTATGTGAGTGGCCTGCTATTCTAGAGGAAGCCAATGAATTAGCTGGCTTGCTCGGAAAAACGTACAACTCGTTTAATTCTTCCGTTGTACCTGAGGAGAGAAGATTTCATAAAGGTATGTAATTATACTTTGTAGAACCATCTTCAATTTTTAGTAATTATGAATGACATTCAAGCCACCTCCTAAGTATTTTATGAATATGAAATTCTGGTTTTCGACCAGTTTCTTTGAACAATTTGTAATTAATAGCCATACATTCGAAATCCGTACGACTTTAAAAAGAATTGATGTTTTGCAACCTATTTTAGGGATTTTACATGTACATGGTCTTTGTTCTACTAATTCGAAGTTCCGTATATTCTAAATATCACTATTCTAATTTTTCACTTAATTAGTAGATGCTCACTAATTAGAACTATTCCATCAGTGAAGAACATATATTAATGCTCCATGTTTTTGTTATCTTTTATAAACATCTTCATTACTATTACAATGAAATGACTCAATGCTTATAGTTGATGTAAACCTATTATTATGGTTGAAAGTTCTATAGTTACCACTATTTTAATACTGTTAATGATTCATCGTACATATCTTTAATAGCTTTTAGCATGCATTTGGACGGAATTCAATGGTGGGAATTGTAATTGGATCAATTCCAATTCTGCACGAATTGGAATTGAAGTCAATTCCAATTATGTTGTTCGGCTCAATGCAAGAATTATGACGGAGGAATTGGAATCGGCAATTCCGCTCTTCGGCTGCATGTTCAACTTCATGAATAACAACAAAATGAATGCAAAAAAAACTTATCTATGCTTTTCTAAAACACAATAACAACAAGATCTACAAATCCTTATGAGTTCTACCAAATTTCAGACTTGCAAATCATCATGATAAACATCAGAGAGAAGTGAAATAACCAAACCCAAAATGAACACTTTTGCTAACACGTTCAAGCGCACTAGATCTGATAACATCAAACAATATCACTTTTGCTAAGCTCAAATCCCAATTAAAAAATCAGCTCATGTAAAAAAAACTAGGGTCAGATAATTTTTCTGGTAGGTCTCACCTTGCAGAGTCGAGATCATGTGTAGGTGTTGGTCGGGTTTAAGCACTCGAGGAAGACGATGGCAAGAAACTATATGTCACCGAAGAAATATCTTTGATTTGGATGAAGAACACTAGGTTCTTCGGATCTATCATGAGGATCATCGAACACGAGAAGGGTTGTCGCAGGGAGCTAAACAATGGAGAAGGACCTCTGGAATATTTGGAATGATAGTTAGCGGTTGTATGAGAAAGGGTACACACGGCTAGAGATATCGACGCTTGAAGGTCTCAGATCTGCTGCAAGATTCAAAGAGCACGACAGGAGGAGAAACACGGAAGGGTGTAAGAATGAAATTAGGAAAGAGTATCTCGTGAGGCAAGAATTGAGGAGGAGAGAACTTAGGAAAAATTGAATTCCATACCTATGGAATTCAGGCGAATTTCAATTCCGCTTGAAAAAAGGCACACCGAACAGCGGAATTGGAATTGGCTCTCCAATTCAAATTCCTTCCTTCCAATTCCGACCAAACGAACGAACCCTTAAGCCATAAAGACTTGTAATGTTGAATTTTTGTCTTTGCTCAGTGAACTTTTACACAAGCCATAAAGACTCTTGTAATTGATGTAATTTTATAAGCTTATACTTCATAACTCTTTCTACAGCTTCATCATCTGACTCGTATGCTTAATCATCTTATAATTAACATAAACTTGAGTATCTCCTTTTCATAAATATTGACACCAAATTTGTTTTTGGCATTTCACTGTGATATCTTTGTAATTTCATTGGATGTGTCTGAAATATTTTCGTGAATGCTTGCACTCACGGATTGGCGTATATAAATCATGAACTTAGTTTGGATTAGGTTTTACTTACAAATAACCGACATTTATTCATGTTGCTTTTAACTTATACTTGATCTAGCATTTGAACCAACAATATTCTCCTCCCCAGGTTCCAATTCCAATTCTAACGGTAATTGGAACTGAAGTCAATTCCAATTCTGTTGTTTGGCTGAATGCAAGAATTCTATCAGGGTGCGTTCGTTTCGCAGGAATTGAGATGTAGGAATTGGTTTTGGCCGAAAACCTACAACGCAGAGGAATTGGTTTTGGCAGAAAACCAATTCTTTTGTTCATTTGCAGGAAGGTTTTCAGTCCCAGGAATTGAAGTTTTCATTATTTCTGTTCGTTTGCAGGATGGAATTCGGAGACAGGAATTGGCCGGAATGTAACACTCAAATATTGCAAACAAATTTTATAAAAACATATAAGTTCCAAACATTGCAAACACTTATTAAAAGTAATCACTCAAACATTCCGAACGGATTAAATAAAAAACACAGCTAAATCAAACATGAGTTCAGGTCAGAAAATAGAAATGCATAAAGATACAACCTCCCTAAATAAGGTCCAAAAACATATAGGTCCAAACATATAAAGATTTAGAAACTACATCATTTTTGCTTCCATTACAAAAACATATAAGGTCCACACTACTCGGATATATGAATGTGCAACCATCGCCTCCTAGCAATCTCTGGTAAAACCAAGAAGACCTCACACTTTGTCGCGTCAACACTGAGCAAATCTATGGCTTTTATAAGGTCATCTTCAGAAAGATCAGTCATAACAGATAATGCTTTGTACACTGCTTCAATCCTCGACCTCGATGGTGCTCCGATCGGGGCAATTTCAATTGGATTATCCATGTTCTTTGCAATATATGTGACAGCATCTGCAATCGTATCAATTGCTATTGTAGTTTTGGATTTCTTCTTCATTCGACCACTTTGCTCTGACGGAATATCCTCTTCAGGAATTTCTTCCACCCCAAAATCATTTGATGACTCCACTCCCGTTGACGTATTACCACCATTTGCTCGATCAGTCCCACAGAGAGTTCCCAAATCTCCCCAATTTACGATTACTTTATCTTTGTAGTGTTTCAAAGATGGATGTGCCTGCATTTAATGAAACCAATTCAGTATCGTGATATAAATAAATAAATAAATAACTATTTACAACATCAATCATACTTTTTAAAAACACAAGAAAATTAAATACATTGATATAATCGGTCCATACTTGTTCGCTATCAACTTTTACCACATGTCGTTCCCAATCCCACCCAAAGCTACTTGTATCCAGCATTGTGGATATTCCTGATAGTATTTATTCCACGTTTTCAATCGTGCCGCTATTTTTTCCTTGCTAATATGGACGCGACACTCATCCCACAGAGCTGATATAGCAGCCGTGAATGCTACTCCTTTCCATCCATTTGAACCCTTGTTACCAAGATGTAGTTGCTCTAAAAGAGAAACAGATAGAGCATAATCCATTTCATTGGTCCAATGAATGTACGACTTCTCCTTCTCTTTTGGTACCTGAGTCTTATACTTGTCCATTTCGACACTGTAAAATTTAATAGCATAAAACTTTTATATATTCAAAATGAGAGTGGTACACAATGATAGTGCTACAAAATGAGAGTACAAAAATGGTAGTTGCTATAAAACACAATACTACAAAACTTTATTCGACAAAACATATGATGGAGATACAAAAAATGATAACTACAAAAACTAAGGTGTAGGCATATTTGTAATTCGATCTTGATACTCATTAAACATTGTTAGAGCTAGGTTATCCCTGAATGCGGTCCATTCATTTGTTGCCTGAATGGGTTCAGCTGTATCAGCGTACTCAAAACTAGCCCCAGTACTATGTGCTGTTAAAATATCTGCATCAACTTCCTCCAACAACCTGACATCAGTCAGAAGTCTCTTGTCTACCAAGAAATTGTGGAGAACGCAACAAGCATTAATTATTTTAACTTGTGTAATAAGCATAAACAATTTAAATATTTGTTAATGCATAATATAAGTAGACATATATCGCTTCTTTCAATGTCACACCTGTTGCTTGATATTAAAGAAAGATGTTTGGCGTAAGATAGCCCATCTTTTTTTTAATAAACCAAATGTCCTTTCGATAACGTTTCTTTTCTTCGAATGTCAGAGATTAAACAACTCTTTATAGGTAGTTGGATTGTTTCCTTGAGTTGCTCATTTCTGAAGATGATAACGAGTCGACCGATAAGGAGCTAGGTATCCTGGTCCATTTGTGTAACCCGCATCGACAAGATAGTACTTACCTACAATGTTAAATTGTATGTTACTAGCCCGAAAATACTTTTGTCGTATTAAAAGTGGACACTTTGAAAAATTCTTACCTATGAGAACTTCAAAACAATCCTCCCTCTCCAATGCATTACGAAGCACCCTTGAATCTGATTCAAAACCCTCCCAACCGGGTAAAACATATACGAATTTCATGTCCGCGTCGCATACTCCGAGAACATTGGTGATAATAGCTTGTTTTTTATTGCGATATCTTCCTTGGTCACTTCGTGGTACAGTGACGTCAATGTGTGTGTCATCAATAACACCAACACAATCTGTAAAGTACCCCCACCTATGTTTTTGTGATGTTTCAGGACGTTTGATATACGTTGAAGTCATCTTCAAGATTGCTCTCAACACAAGGTTGAAATGACTGCTTATGGTATCGATGGAACGTATGTACGTACCACCTAAAATCCGAAATTTTGTGTTATGTGCAAGGACATGTAGGAACAAAGCTACTGATTCCGTCACCGATACATTTTGTGTTTCACTTAAGAAACCCCCATCCACTAAAACCTTACACAAGCTATGGAATGCACTCTTGTTCATCCGCAATTGGTTATAACAGTTGATATCCGTGCCATTATATAACGTATTTAAAAGCGTTGATCTGAGAGTATCGTGATGTTCTCTACTACTTGACAAACTTAATCGACTATTTTTCACCAAAAGAACAACGGTAACGACAGATAGAGCGGCTACGATCACTCTCTTTCTCACGACCATTTTTTTATTCTTATGAATCTCGATAACGACATCCATCTAGTAACATGAAAATTAAATACATAAATATAATTAAAAAAACTCCAACAATGACAGCAAACACAAAATAGCAACGAATGGAAGATGATCGGCCATACACATACATTTACACATGCACACACGTACATACATTTACACACACACACGAAACACATACATTTACACAAACACATACATTTACATACACATGCACATACATTTACACACACACACAAACACATACATTTACACAAACACATACATTTACACACACACACGTATACATTTACACACACACACACATGTTTTGATGAATTTTTTTTCTGGATGTGTTAAAACCCCCACAAAAAATCAGGGTCTTAACCCCCCCCCCCCCCAAATCCAAAATTAAACACCCACAAAAAATTAGGGCCTCATAAAAAAAACAAAAACTCCAACAAGTTGCCCTAAACATGCTTGAAGAGGAGGAAGACGCACCAAAAGGAGGTTGGCCGGAGTAAGGAATCTGCACTGGAGACGTTTTTTGGAGATGAGGAAGTCGGCCGGAGTAAGAAATCTGCACAGGAAGGAGAATACGCCGGAAATGAGGAAATCGGTCGGTGAAAACGGCGCCTAGAAGAGAGCTCTTCTTGTAGAGGAGAATACTCACCTCAATGCGTGGAGATGCTGAGTTCGCCGGAGAAAGCGAGAGTCCCGCGCGGAAAAGGCGATCGGCGGAAGGATGGGGCTGCAAAGTCGTCGAGCTTCTATCCGAATAGTGCAGAAAACCGACGGGGGGGGGGAGGTTTTGACTGCAACGTTTTTATATTTTTTGAAAACCCATGGGTTTTGACAGGAATTCCAATTCCTTTATAAATGTGTCGAAACGAACAGCGGAATTGGAATTGGGACACCGAATTCCAATTCCTTCCCCCAATTCCAGCGAAACGAACACACCTTCATATGAATTGGAATTGGTAATTCTGTTGTTCGGATGTAAGTTAGAATTCAATGGATAGAATTGAAATTTTAAATTTAAAACAGTGACAAAAGAAATATCACAATAAAATATTGTCCACATATTTAAAAACATAGAAATAAAGTCCACAAATTTAAATAAAATCCATATAACAAAGTAAATCAGGATAAATGAAGTCCACAAAATAAAGTCCACAGATTTAAAAACATGTAAATAAAGTCCACAAATTTAAAAACATGTAAATAAAGTCCCCAGATTTAAAAACATGTAAATAAAGTCCATGGAATAAAAACATAAGACCACATAAAATCGTGCAAATGTCTGCGTAGCCGGGTTCTCTTGATTGGCACCGACACACACATACAAACAATTTCTTACACACATACATACAATTTCATACACACACACACATACACATACAATTTCATACACGCACATTCATACACACACCACCACATGTTATCCACAAAAAATCACACAGACACACATATACACATAAATACGCACAAACAAATACACACATACACAATTCCATAGACACACTAACATACTTAAAATTTCATACACATACATACACACACAACCACATTTTTATTAACAAAAAACCACACACACTTTCAATATCTATGCATACAACCACATTTCCATCCGCTTACATACACAAAACCCCATAATCACTCATAAAAATCACAGACATATGCAATAATACCTTAGAAAAAAACCTAATCTCGTATCTTACACAAATGAACTACAATAGCACACAAAATCAAAATAAGTCCATAAAATCATAATAAAAATGAAACTGAAAAAAAGGGGGGAAGAAATCGGCCCCCAAAGAAAATGGGAAAAATAATATTTGAGGAGGAGGAGAGGAGAATGGTCTGCTGTCGTATGAGAAGAGGATGGGGGATTTGTCGCCGGTGACTGAGTAGAGCCAGAGCTCGCTGGAGATCGTTTGCAAAAAGGGTCCTGGAAATGGATCGCGAGAGAGAAGCTTTTGTCGCAGTTGGCGCTAGGAGCGGGCGGAATCTGGAAAGGATACCTCGATAGGTCGTTTTTTTTTGGGGGGGGGGGGTTCCTCCTATATTCAATTCTCATGGGAATTAAATCGAATTCCGATTTTAATGAGATTTTGGGTCAGCCGAACGCTAGAATTGGAATTGCCAATTGAATTCCAATTTCAATGCTCCAATTTTGTCTTAACGAACGGACCCTAAGACTTCACTTTTTTATAGGGGTGTGCAAAAATAACCGAAGAACCGAGAACCGGACCGGAACCGAACCGAATTGAGCGGTTCGGGTCGGTTCTTATGTTTCTCGGTTCGGTTCTGGGTCCAAAATTTTTCAGAACCGACCACTTGGTTCGGTTCTCGGTTCTTACACCCGGGTACCCAGAACCGACCCGAGAACCGAGTTATTTAATTTAGGTATCAATAATATATTTGTGATGAGCAATAGACTTTTGAAAAATAATAATGAATAATTAGCTTGATGAAGATACTTCGTATGTAACTTCATAAACTATTTGCTTATGTTTTGAAAATGTTGAACTTTTTCTTAATTGTTAGAATTTTTGAATATGAAATGTTGTATGATAAGATTATTAAAAGTATTTAGTAATCTAAGAAACCTTGATGATTTTGGAGTCATGCAAGCTTAAGGTCTTCTAATTTCTTCGATTTATAAACATTGATTTTGCATTTATTTTTTATAGTGTAACATATTTACACCCTAAATTTAAGGAACCGAGAACCGAACCGGAACCGAACCGGAAGCGAAACGATATTTCTGGTTCGGTTCCGGTTCTACAATTTAGAACCGTGGGTCGGTTCCAGTTCCAAAAATTTGGAACCGAACCTATACAAGTTGGTTCTTGGTTCTGAGTGGAACCGAACCGATTCGAGTTGCACCCCTACTTTTTTATCTCCTGATGGGAAATCTTAGCTCTCCACAATGTCATCAGAAACTCTGTGTACATTCTCCAAACATCATTTTAGTTAATTTAACACGTGTTCTTGTCATCTCCTTAGCTCATCTTAAGCAAGATAAAACTTCTCATCTCCTCCTTACATCTTCTTAACTTTCCTCCCCAGGAATAGGAGACAACGTGATTGTTACCCTCACGCATTTTCCCGGAGGAGCCACTCCTCGCCAGAACCATTGAAGCACGCATATGGAATCCGCAATGATAAATTCTTGGGGGAATAAAATATTTTGTAAATAATTAGTATATATTTATTAGTTAATATTAGTTAATGAATATTAACAAATGTGGATTGTAATTTTTTTGTATTATTATTCTTATTATATTTGTCCTGCCTCATCTATATAATGGGGAGGGGTATGAGGTTAGGGTATCTTGGGTTATCTTTGGTCTATTGGACTCTCATTTGAGAGAAAATTCTTCGGAGGATCCAGCCTCCGGGAACTTGGCCATAGCTTGCTCCGGATTGTATATGTATGTTTGTTTATTTTCAGTTAATGCAATCTGTTCTTGTATTCATTCTCTCGCTCGCAACCGCCGAAGTTTCAGCTTTGTAGCAGTGATGCTCTTGCCCTTTTTGGCTCTCCTGCGTGCTTGAGGACTTGTCCTTCCTAGACTCCCATATGTGAGGTTAGATGATCAACAAGTTGATTTCCACGAAGTGGCCTGATGCGAGACAGTTCTAGCAAAGCAAGGATTGATCTTACTAATGTTTGAATGAACTTGGCAATTTCCGGCTACTGAGTTTGCAGTACATTTACTGCGAGAATCACAATTAGGCAATATTTCTATTATGGGAACAAGTGTAATAGTACACATGCAATAAATGCTAAAAACAAATACTTGAGTGAACTAAACCCAGCAGGTCACCGGATACTCAGACACAGATTATAATTTAACACAAAAGAATTTACAGCCAAATAATAAACTCTCAAAGATCATGTAATAGAAGACTTGGTGAATACCCAATGCAATGCCAAGGGCCGGAGAGCCATTGGTGGACTGATCGTGCAGTTCTGGAGGGGATTCAGAAGGCTAAACGGGTCTATTGGATGCTGGACTGAGATTCCGGAAGGCTGAATGAGGGAGACAGTGGATTGGGAGACAAGGCATGTGCAGGGTAGTTTAGGGTCTGGGAATCAGTTTTCAGGCTTTGATGAACTAGAGCAAACGTGAGGAGGGGCTGTCACAGTGCAGGAATTGATTCCGAAACCTGGAATACAAGTACATCTCTGTTCTGGATTGAGGCTTTCTTTGGCGCGGCGTTTTGGGAGCTGCACGCCGCGAATTATTAAGAAGCCGCGCCAAACAATATTTCCACCGTTTGCAGTACAAACCGCCCCGCCCTAAAATTGTGAAATTTCCGCGATTTGGAGTCTTGAAAATTTTCCATGACTCCAAATCGCGGGTTGCGATTCACGGAACTCCTCCCGCGAATCTCTCCGACACCGAGCCTGCTTCTCCGATGAAGGACGTTAGAGGAGTCAGGCAGCAGAACCTGTCGGAGGAGTCGGCCTCTGCTTCCTCTGTGCTCGTTCCCAAATCACAATCTAATCGGGGGCTTGCTCGTGAAGGAGCCGCAGAACCTGCCGGAGGTGCCGAGGCCGGCAGTGCCGATGAAGTTTGGGACGGTGGAGGGGATGATGGGAAGCAATATTTTTGATGTGTTCTGTCCCTATTATTTCCAGATGCGGTGGCGACGGAGTAAACCAAGGAGGCCGGCGGAGGAGTCTCCGGCATCTGGGAAGGTGGCACGACGGCAGTTGAGTGGTTTGGGTTTGTGGGCGAACAAGATGCATGAGATGGGGCAGAAACAACACTGCAAACGTTGTTCTTCCAAACAGTTTCATAGATTCTATCACCACTCTGCAAAACAGCTAATTATTCCACTTCTGCTTCCCACCGCTGCTTCTCTAATCGCCCCCACCGCACCAAATAGAGCCTGAAACAGGGGCATGTAGGGGCCGTCTAATAGGATTCCAACCCTTCTTGGAGGAGGATTGGTTGGTTGGAATCTTAGAGGATTCAGAAGGCTACCTGGGAAGTGGGACGTTTGAGTAGGGAGAGAGGGTAAGGTTGTAACTGCCTGGTACGATTGCAGGGCTTTGGGAAAGGAAGAAAGAAAGTGGAAGTTATGGGGAGTTTTGGTAGTGGGGGATAAGGTGGTTAGGAGTTAGTCGGAGTGGTTATGTGTTGTTAATAAATAGTTATGGTGGTTTGAGGGTAGTGGGGTAGTTATTGTAGATGGCGGGATGGGGTCTTGATGGGGATCGATCGTACGCTCGTGATTGGAGGAGATCGGGGCACCACGTGACGGGATCCGCTTTTGCAGATTTGTCGTGGATTCGTTGATCGGATCGTCGATCCGAGACCGCGAGCGCTCCGGAGCGTCCATTTTCATTTTATGTATTTTTTTTATAATTTTTGGAGTTGAATTTGTATTATTTTAGACACTGAGCGTAACAGACGATCGTAGCCGTTTACACCCATTGCCCAACCGCCCTTCTCGTTATAAATAAGGGTGAATGTCCAGGTTTTCATTCATTGCTGAGTTTTGTGAGAGAATCCAGAATTCTGACAATCATTCGTGGTGCGACGCTGCGAGCCCGGGGTGCGACGTCCCAAATTTCCTATTTTTATTTTTGTTATTCCTTTTTGATTTACTTTTTATCACCATTATTTCCCGTGAACTAGCCCCCGCCCCACAATTCACTTCCTCTGTTGCAGAAAACCGTTGTAACTCCCCACAAATCCACGACTCCTGCTATCAGAATGAGGAAACCGTCACTATTCATCGTCTTCCTTTGTCGATACACATCTCCCAACGCTCATCTCCTTCGGTTCATCTCCACCCTCGTCGATTGAGGTCGAGCTTCCCGTAACCGCAAAACGGGCGCACGATACCTGTTCCGTAAACGCCGACTTCCGCCATTTCTCCCGCCCGCCATCTTCGTTCCCACCAGGGAACCCTTCCCCTCTGTTGTTTCTTACAGGGAAGCCCGTCCAGCCTTATTACAGCTAGACGCACCTCCTGGTCTTGTTCGAGCCCGGAATAGTCCCGTTCAGCCCTGTTTCAGCCTGGAAGCCCATCCAGTTCCTTTTGACGAACGGCTTTCTCCCCTAATCGCAACCTCCCGCTACTGGTCCTAATCGTCATCTTCCCCAGGCAGTCCTCCTGTTGCTTCATTTCCCATCTCATCCATCAGTAAACCTAATTTCTACACTCCAGTTTACCTCCCAATTATAGATCTATTTTACCCCTCCCCTACCTCTGTCGTGGAGCCACTATTCATGCCGATCACCACACGTCCCTATCTTGAAATCAGCAGCAACCCAAATTTCCTCCGTTTTCCAACTCTGCCACAGTCATATCCTTAGTCTCGTGGAGCCACTCTTGCCACCGCCTCCGGATTCTTCGTGCTTTGAGTATTATCGTTTGTGTTATATTTTTTGTATTAAATATTGTGAAAATATTTCATATCTGTTTGTGAAGTTCTCTCATTGTGTAGTTTGTATTTTTCTTTAAAATCCTGTAAAACATGTTCGTGCAAGTTGTGAACATTCTCGTGCTTAAAGAACATGCTAATGCTCACGCATTTGAATATGTTGGTGAACGTTGTGTTGATTGCTTGACTTATAAAATTATATTTGCTAAAATTTTTCTTACGGGAAATTAAATCATGCATGCATCATTTTAGTTTTAGCCAAGGTTGTTAGGATCGAGATTCTAGATGAGATCATTTCGAGGTAGGATCTGATCAGATAGTAGGGTCGGATCGAGGAATGCTTTACAAAATCAGGATCAATTTACAAAATTTAGATCGTAGGACCGTAAGATCCTATGATCCGGATCGCGATCCTGACAACCATGGTTTAAGCTCATTGCATTCTATTTGCACGTCCACGTAGAATTGCAGTAACGTGTCGGCAGCACATTCAGTTTCACATAGCCCCGTTCTGCGTCAGTTTGGTATCCCTAGGTTAGGGCTTACTTTAAAATACGCGGGACTACATGTTTTGCCACCAAATGTCTTATCATAGTGGTCGCCACTACACTAATACTCTATTTAAGGATCACGAGTCCACTTACACGCTCTCATAGAGCCCCATCAAGGAGATCTTTCTGATACCTCGATCACAGTACACCACTTTCAGAGATCGTGTTGATCCGCCGATACGATCTCACTATGTTAGATACGACCAGTATGATGATTATCGTCATCAGTATCCCTGCACTCAAGCGGATCCTATTGACCTCTCGACACGTCTTTATGATGATAGAGTTCAGCATCGCTCAGGTCATCAACACTACACATCTCCTCTATTTGAGGAATCTGAGTCTACATATGCACAAACCACCACCTCACGTTCGTAGGGCCCACGCCCACACATGAGAACGATATGATTATGTTGTGGACGATCGTCTCGATGAGCCTCAAGAATTCTATAGATGTCACTCTCACTAAGATTGCAACACACGTGGTGATGTTACTAGTGTTTCGAAAACGGACATGACGGAGGCCGAATTTCAGCAATGGGTCCTTAGGATGTTTGATCAATTAGATACACAATATGATGATCTACACACCCACATTGCCTCCATTGAGGGTCGGCGAGAGCACTCCATTTCCCAAAGCAGGGAAACTTCACCCAACCCATTTGATATTCTATTTGAGGCAGAGCAGACTGCTCTCCCAACACAAGATGTGTGGAGTCAACCCTCACTAGAGTCTACTCCACTTAGAGAGCCTGCCCTCGATTCTATATCTGCTAGCTCTCTATTGAGTGTGGATTTTTCGCACTCTTAACCCGATAGTACACCGAGTCACATCACGATCAAGAATTGAGAGTCTAATAGTTATCTCAAGGTAGCCACCCTTTCTCTTTCAGAGAGCACGACCCCTTCTTATGGTTTGCTCTTGGAGGACCATCACTCTAGTGATGGGTTCTTTGACGACCCCCCTATTGAGCCTCCAGATGAGCCATTTCGACCTTGTGTGGATGAGATTCATGTGAGTGATACATTAGAGTTGTATCATAGTGTTGATACCTACGATTTTTTACTTTGGTGATTGACATTTATATAAGAGTATTCTAGATATTTTTGGGGCATACGTGAGTACTCGTCGCATTTGTGACGAATTTTATTATACTCCTCCCGGAAAACCCCTGAATGAGCCACATGTTAATCCACTGATCATTTGGAAGATAGCCATCTTTAGCAGTATATTCGAGTTTGAGAGTGTGCACACTAACTCGATGATCTTATGTCCTCTCATCTGCACTTGCAGAGACAGTTCGCACACTACATTGACACATCTTTTCACTGATGTCTCAGATGTTCATTGGAGTGTCCATCACCCCCGCGATGAATTCTTCTATGATCCACCTTTTGAACATCCTGATCATGTACCTATTTTAGGAGTTACATATAGTGTCTAAAATCACCGGGTTGTGGAGTTATTCATGTTAGTAGTTCATATTTTACATTTGGTTTTTGTTCATTTACATTTAGTTCATGATTCATCTGTGTTATGTGAGTCACACATGTTTGTTTTGCATCATTTGCATGAAATGCATGAAATTAATTCGGAAGAAAGTTGATAGCAATATTGAATTATATTTGTGGCATGAGCAGATATGCACAAGAATGAGCAACATTTTCGAGTGTGCGAGCATGTCATGGTCAGACTTTGCAAGGAGGGGTTCCGAAAAGGAGCCACCACTAAACTACAACTTAAGCAAATGAGTTTTTATAGGGTGATAAAGAAAGTTGGGACAAATGCCTACGAGATCAATTTCCATGCAGATATGGGTATTCATCTCTTATTTAATACGAAGATGTGACACATTACTTTGTTTCTCTCGAGCATAGGAACCCACACCTTGAGCTTCTTTGACACCCTCCCATGGGCCCATGCCTTGAGCTTTTTTTGCTATCTTCCCAGTTACAGCTTGACACTTCCCCTGTTCACCTTAGATGAGCACCAACGGATTTGTCCGCACCTCCTATGATTCTACCAGATTTTTTATATCCACCAGCAGGAGAGGTAAGAGTTGAGATCATGAGTGATATTGTGATGAGTGCACCACTATTACAGACAGATCTTCTTGCTGTTACTTGGTGCACTGGAGTGGACACCACTACTAGACCATTGATGCTGGTTGGATATTGGAGACTACTTGTTGGGCTTCCCCCGATCTTCGACTACAACATATTCCTCTTCATTCCTCAGAGATGAATGTTTTTCAGTCGGGGGGAATTGATGGGGATCGACCGTACGTTTGTGATTGGAGGAGATCGGGCCACCACGTGACGGGATCCACTTTTGCAGATTTGTCATGGATTCGTTGATCGGATCGTCGATCCAAGACCGCGAGCGTGTCCGGAGCGTCCGTTTTCATTTGATATGTTTTTTTTTATAATTTTTGGAGTTGTATATTATTTTCGACACCGAGCGTAACAAACGATCGTAGTCGTTCACACCGGTGCCCAACCGCTCCCTCTCGTTATAAATAGGGGCGGATGTCCAGGTTTTCATTCATTGCTGAGTTTTGTGAGAGAATCCAGAATTCCGGCAATCATTCGTGGTGCGACGATGCGAGCCCGTGGTGCGACATCCTTATTTTCCTATTTTTATTTTAGTTATTCCTTTTTTATTTACTATTCGTCACTATTATTTCCCGTAAACCAGCCCCCGCCTCACGATTCACTTCCGCTATTGCAGAAAACCGATGTAACTCCCCACAAATCCACGACTCTTGCTATTGGAAGGAGGAAACCGTCATTATTCATTGTCTTCCTTTGTCGATACACATCTCCCAACGCTCATCTCCTTTCGTTCATCTCCACCCTCATTGATTGAGGTCGCTAGTTTCCCGTAACCGCAAAACTGGCGCACGATACCAGTTCCGCCAACACTGACTTCCACCATTTCTCCCGTACGCCATCTTCGTTCCCACCAGGGAACCCTTCCCCTCTGCCGTCTCTTACAGGGAAGTCCGTCCAGCCCTATTCCAGCCAGGCGCACCTCCTGGTCTTGTTCGAGCCCGGAATAGTCCCGTTCAGCGCTATTTTAGCCCGGAAGCTCGTCCAACCCCTTTTGACGACCGACTTTCTCCCCTAATCGCAACCTCCCGCTGCTGGTCCTAATCATCTTCTTCCCCAGGAAGTCCTCTTGTTGCTTCATTCCCATCTTCATCCATCAGTAAACCTAATTTCTACACTCCAGTTTACCTCCCAATTATAGATCTATTTTTACCCCTCCCCTATCTCTGTCGTGGAGCCACTGTTCAAGCCTATCACCACACGTCCCTATCCTGAAATCAGTAGCAGACCAAATTTCCTCCATTTCCTACTCCAACACAGTCATATCCTTCTTCTCATGGAGCCACACCTGCCACCGCCACCAGATTCTTCGTGCTTTGTGAATATTATCATTTGTATTATATTTTTTGTATTAAATTTTGTGAAAATATTTCATATTTGTTTGTGAAGTTCTCTCATTGTGTAGTTTGTACTTTTCTTTTAAATCTTGTATAACTTGTTCGTGCAAGTTGTGAACATCTTCGTGCTTAGAGAACATGCTAATGCTCACGCATTTAAATATGTTGGTGAACGTTGTGTTGATTGCTTGACTTATAAAATTATATTTGCTAAAATTTTACTTCCGGGAAATTAAATCATGCACGCATCATTTTTAGGTTAAGCTTCGTTGCATTCAGTCTGCACGTCCACGTAGAATTGCAGTAATGTGTCGGCATCACATTCAGTTTCACATAGTCCTGTCCTGCGTCAGGCCTAACCAAAGAAGGTGTCTAGTGGCGGCTTGGAATGGTGGCCGGAAGAGGAGAAACAGTGGTGAAGGGGATGTCTTTGGACAATGCAAGGATGGGGGAGGGGCTTCTAGGCATCGGGCCTTAGTTTCGGCTTAGGCACCAGGTGATCAAAGGTTTAATTTGATCCTTTAACTTTCTGTTGGAGTGTTGGAGTTTATTATTATATTAATATTTGTGTGTGAGTGGGTATTAGTCTCACATTACCAGTTCAATCTGTAAGTGTTCATGTAATTCATATATTAAGTCCCTATGAGGATGAATAAAATTACTACTTCTATTTCAATTTCCCCCTCTTCTAACATGGTATTAGAGGAAAAAGATCTGAAACCCTAAAAATTTTATTCCCGTGGCTGCCACTTAATTTCCCCGTGTCGCCCTCGTCGAGTGGTTTTTCCGCTTCTCTGCTTTGGTCCGGTCAACTCCTCTGCTAGGGCTCCAGATAGCTGCTTCTCCCCCTGCTCCCGTCGTCGAGATCGTCTCGTGACTGGAGCGGTCCTTCCCCCCATGAAAGCTCGTCGTGTCTTCTTCTCCCGCCATTCTTCACTTGTGCTAACGATATCGATCCCATCTTCTTCAATTGATGCTGCTATCCTCGACGACCTCAGCCGCTGGTGTATCCTCGATGATGACTACAGCCGCTGCGTTCCTATCATGCCTCCATCGCTGATTCTGGCGGCAGCTTCTGCGTACGATCCCGACTGCTCTTCAACGACCGTGTCTGTAGCTGCTTCCAACTCTTTTCCTCATCAACGATCGTGTCTTTCACTGCTCTTGTCCCTTCCAACTCCAGATCCAAAGCCTGTAGAAACTCTTGTGCCCTCTCTGGCTGACTTCTCGGTCCACTGCTACCCATTTCAACGGCTTCTTCTACGACGTATGTGGCTGCTACTTCAACAAGGATGAATCCGTTCCAGATTGCTTCTCTCATGCCCTGGCCACTTCGCTGCTCCGGATCCAGCTGCAGCATACCCCTTCTAGGGTGTTGATCTCTTGCCAAAGCTGAAATTGTGTTGTTGTTGGTTGTTTTATGTGATCTTTTAATTTTTTGTTGTTAGTAGTGGCTTCGTATCGTCTTGTTATGCTTATATGCACGTGACTTTCACGTGAGGGGGAGTGTTGGGATGAATGCGACTCGGATGATCTTTCCCGTTGTTTGCTTTCGTTCCACATGGCCTCCAGCTTATATCATATGTGTCTTGACATGGTTTCTTTTGATTGGTTGTGTGTTGGGACACAACTGATATTGGTTGTTTTAATCTCAGCGGGTTGTGTCGCCTGGGACCATGTCGTGTGGGACCGCCCTTTGTGTGGATTAACCCCGACGGATTATCCCTGATTGCCCGGTTGATGATTAGGTCCACATCTTTCGTTCTCTTTCATATGTTGTGTCTGTAGGTGATTTTGGTTGACCGATTTCCAGCAAGTCCACGTTGTGTGTGGGTTTTGTGTCGTGTGTGGGTCGTGTCGTGTGTGGGTCAGCCTCATGCGTGGCTATACCCCCGACTTGATTCCCCGGTTTGGATTTTCCTCGGTGGCTTGTCTGATGTTTTGTCTCTTATCGCCTACCTCCATTGTCGTTATTTTATATGTCCAAGCTGAAGGATCCCCCTTCAGCTTGAGGGGGAGTGTTGGAGTGTAGGAGTGTATTATTGTTAAAAACCACGGTGGGGCCCTCGTCGGGCACATGAACCCAGATCATGTAGCCGACTGCAGACGAATGCCGAGAACACTAAATCTTCTGGGCGCGTGTGGGACCCTCGTCAGGTACATGAACCCAGATCACGCGGAATAAATTCCCAGGTAGGTTGTTGAGGCCCGGGATAGAACCCGGGACCTCCTTTATCAAGCTCCTAAGCGAAGACTTGATACCTAACTGTGCAGTATCCTCGTCGGGTACATGAACCCAGATCACGCGGATTAAATTCCCAGGTAGGTTGTTGAGGCCCAGGATAGAACCCGAGACCACTTTTATCAAGCTCCTAAGCAGATAAAGGAGGTCCCGGGTTCTATCCCTGGCCTCAACAATCTACCTGGGAATTTATTCCGCGTGATCTGGGTTCATGTACCCGACGAGTTTCCCACACGCGCTCAGGAGATTTGGTTGAGGATGTTCTCGCCATTCGACTGCAGTCGGCCACAGGATCTGTGTTCATGTTCCCGATGAGGGCCCCACCGTGGGTTTTAACAATTATTATATTAATATTTATGTATAAGTGAGTACCTAAGTTATCAAAGGCGCACCAAGACGCAAAGACGCAGGTGCGCGCCTGAGGCACATGAGGCAAAAAAATTGGGGAAAAAGGAATTTGAGCAAATTGGGTGCCCAATTCGCTGAAATTGAGCGAATTGGGTTAGTTCTCTTCTATCAAGTTAGTATAAGAGCCCTTTTGGAATTGAGTTAGTTCTCTTCTATCAAGTTAGTATAAGAACTCATATTTTCCAATATTCTAAACACATGAGAAGTGATATAAATACATGATAGTCATAATTGATGCATTCAAAGTGCAACTAGAAATCAAATAAAAAACTACATGTAATATAAAACATTAGACGGAGATAAACAAATTTAGGGTAAAAATCTTTATACCTTTTGAACACCAATGATCAACCCCTCTTGAATTAACAATATAGCATGACTTCCACTCAGCTAATGAATGACCAAATCCCTCCATAAAACACAAAGGACGTATTAGAATCAAACATTCAAGCATAATAAAATGAGATCGTTTTTGAAGGCAACATAATAAAAATAACAACATAAATAAATCAACCAAGTCAGCAATCATAATCTACCAAATCAACATTGCAATTTTTCGCACCAAAAAACAAATCTAATCTACCAAGTCAGCAATCATAAACTCTAAACTATTGTGCAAGAAAATAACATAACATCACGGCGATCACGTCATCACTCATCATCTGAATCAATAAAGGTTTCATTTTCTTCACTAAAATTTTCTTCTTCTTCATTGAACTCAACTTCTTCTTCATCCTCGGCATCATCTGTACGCAGTAGGTGCCTTCTTCTTAGATGTGCTCCCCTTGTCAGCTACCATCTTCCCTTTAGATAAGCGCGTGGAGTAGATGGCTTCTTCTACTCCGCTGGCCCTTGCTACTGCACCACAGGTCAATAATTCGTCATCAAAAACTATATCGGCATCCTGCTCAATCTCCTCATCTTCCTCCATTCTTCCCATCAGCCATTCATTGCTATCGTCAATATCTTTCAGCGAGATCGGATCAATACGATCACGTGAATCATATCGCCTACGCAAGGCACGATTGTATTTTACAAATACTAAATCATTTAGGCGCTGCTGTGCTAGTCGATTTCTTTTTTGTTATGGACCTGCAACATAACAAATAAATAATTAATCATATAATAATATAAATTAATATTTACATACTTATTCAAAAAAATTCATACATGCTCAAAAAAACTCCAGTTGCGCTCACATCCGGATGAACTGCAAGTGAGACTTATAACATTTACTGCAAATTTAGTCAGATCAGGAGTATCAGGCTCCATATGATTGCCACCATTCAGCTGCCCCAAAAAATAAATATCAAGAAATTAATGAATCATTCTTATTAAATAAATTGTTTGTTTGAAACTTGAAATAATATTTAATTAACTAACCTGAGGACTTTGTTTTTCTATGACGAACTGCAAATTGCATTCCAAATAAGCCCTCAGCATTTCTATATAAACTTAGTTGGTCCATAATTATATCTTGAATTTCAGTACTTGGAAAGAACTTTTTCATTGTTTGATATTGTTAGAAAAGCCCATGTAAAGAGCCCATTATTGTGCTCATTTTTTGCTTTCTCTCTTCTTTAGTCCCATATCATGTATAAGATTGTTCTCTATTTTTCTTCCTCCTATATATTTGTATTCTCTCTTTGTATTTAGATACATAAGATATACATACAAGCTTTTGAGCTCTTTCTATATGGTATCAGAGAGACTCATTGCCTCCAGCGGACTCCAACCTCTATCCGCCTTCCTCTCGTGCGACCTGCGCTCTTCTGCGGCCTGCTGGTCTATCCGCTCTGGTTTCCTACGACATGCGGTCTCCTGCGGCCTGCTTAGCCTGTCCGCTCTTCCCCTTATCCGCTTCTGTGGCCTGCTTCACTACATCCGCTTCCTCTTCTTCTTCGGGGTTCCACCCTCCTCCTCAGGCTTCTTATAGCCTCCTCTCTCTGTCCCGTGGGGTCCACTTCTCCTTGTTGCTCTTTTTTTAGTCCGCTGCGAGCTCCTTCAGTCCGTTGTGGGCTGTCTTCCCTGCTCAGCTTCTCTCCTACCTTGCGGGCTTCTGCTCTAGTCCAGACCGAGCTCTCTTCTCGCTCGCGGTCTCTCGGTTCTTCCCGCCACGAACTGCTCCTTCCCGCTGCGGGCTCTCTTCTCGCAGGATGTTCTGGACCGCTGCATTTTTCCTTCTTGCGGACTGCTCCAGTCCACCGCGGCCTATCTCTACTTGCGCCTTGCCGAGTTCTTCTCCTTGTCGCCGCAACCTGTTCTCTTTGCCAAATTCTTCTCCTTCTTGCGGACTGCTCCAGTCCGCCGCGGCTTATCTCTACTCGCGCCTTGCCGAGTTCTTCTCCTTGTCGCCACAGTATGTTCTCTTTGCTGTTGCGACCTGCCCTCTCTACTCGTCGCGACCTGCTTAGTCGCCGCGACCTGCTTAGTCGCCGCGACCTGCTTAGTCGTCGCGACCTGACCTCTCTACTCACGGCTTCTCCTACCTGCTATCTTCTTCTATCCGCTCGAGTTCTTCTACTCGCAGTTTCCTCTCCATGTCCGCTCGAGTTCGTTTCGCGGCCTCCTCCTTTGCTCTGACTGCTGGTGTGCTCACCAAGACCGTGCAGACTATCTTCTTTCCGCATTTTGATCGTGGTCTGTCTGATCGCTGGTGCACACTTTGTGACTGTGCGGTTTGTTCTTCCCGCTGCGGTCTCCGGTTCTTCCCGTTGCGGTCTTCGTTCCCGCCAGTCTCTAGTCGTTACAGCTTGCTAACCGCCCGATCTGTGCCAGACTCTCTCCTGCTGCTTCTATGGGCTCTACTGTCAACTCCACCGGCCCGGCGGCCAGTCCGCTTGCAGACCGCCCGGCTTGTTATACTGAAATCCGCGACGAGTTGCGGATAACTACCATTTCTCTCTCTGAGAAGAAAAACTTTATCCCTTGGGTGCATTCTGTTCGACGGGTTCTTCAGGCCAAGGGCCTCTTTCCTCACCTCACTCAGGAGCCTCCTTCTCCTCCTACCGACGACTTGCTCCGCAATGATGGTCGCATCCAGACTTGGCTTCTTAACTCCTTGGATGGTGAACCTTATCAGATGGTCGTGTACCACGACACCGCCAAGGCTATGTGAGATGAGCTGCATTTCTTGTACTCAGGCCGAGACAGCCTCCAGCATCTCTACGACATACTCACTGATCTTCTTGCTCTCGACACTAGAGGGGCTTCAGACATGACCTCCTTTGTCGCCCGAGCGAAGACCCTTACTGAGGCCTGGATCCAGCACCAGTCGTCTACCAATGATCATGCTGCTCAGCGCGCTCAGAAGGAGGTCGTCTGCATTGCCATCATGATGGCTTGTGTTCCGTCTCACCTTCAGAGCCTTCGGACTCGGGTCCTGGCTTCTCTCACAACACCGTCTTTCTCTGATCTTTGCTTCATGCTTCTTCACGTGTCACCTCCTCCGGATACTTCTGCTCCTACCCCGGACCTTCTCCAGCAGGCTCCATCCCTCCTACCGTCCCCTTCTACCTCTGCTCGAGGCGGACGTTTGAAATCTCGGGGCCGTGGGCGTGGTGGTCGGGGACGGCCGAAGTGTTCCTACTGCGGGAAAGACGGCCACCTTGAGGCAACCTGCTACCGGAAGATTGGTTATCCTCCTCGCCCGACGACATCTGTTATTGCTGACACCCCCTCTGCCGTCCCTCCTGACCTTGAGGTCGTTCGTCTCCAGCTTCAACAACTCCAGGGGCTACTCAACCCGCCTTCTGCCTTCATTGCCTCTGTCTCCACCACAGGTACTGCATGTTTATCCACCAGTCCGTGCTGAATCATGGACTCCGGTGCCACTCATCACATTACCTCACGCCCGCCTGCCCAGTACTCGAATTCTCCTTATCCGAAGTCTATCACTGTGGCCAATGGGGCGACTTTTCCCGTTTCCGGCTCGGTGGATCTCCCTTCGCTCGGCTCTTCATGTTCCGAGCTCCCCATTTAATTTACTTTCTGTCGGACGCCTTACTAGTGATCTTGATTGCTCTGTCATATTTACCTCCTCTTCTTTTGTTATACAGGATTGGCGGACGCAGACTACCATTGGTAAAGGCATACTGCGGAACGGGCTCTACCTTCTCGAAGATTCTCCCACTATTATGTCTTCTGTCTCTTCCACTGAGTGGCATCGACGTCTTGGGCATGCCCCTCTGCCGGTCCTCCAGCGGGCTCTTCCTGATCTATCTCTTCATCCGTTTCAGTGTGAGTCATGTAACTTCGGCAAGCAACCGCGTTCTTCTTTTCCTGCGCATTGTACCCTGAGCGTTGCTCCGTTTGATTTAGTTCATTCTGATGTATGTGGTCTTTTTAAGATTACAAGTATTTTTGGTTTTCGGCACTTTATCACATTTATTGATAATTACTCTCGTACTACGTGGCTATACTTCGTGATCGCTCCGAGCTTCCCCGTATTTTTCGGGTCTTTGTCCTTAAGACCCGTACACAATTCCACACCACCCTAAAAACATTTCGCACCGATAATGCTCGCGAATACACCGGTCACGGAGTTACAGATTTGTGCTCTGAATTCGGGATTATTCATCAAACATCTTGTGCCTACACACCCCAGCAAAACGGCGTTGCCGAACGGAAGAACCGCCACTTACTCGATATAGCCCGTCCCTCATACTTCAAATGCATGTTCCCAAACCTTACTGGAACTTTGCGGTCTCCACTGCCTGATTTCTCATCAACCGTCTCCCATCCTCCGTCCTCCACCATGCTACTCCGTTCAGCCTACTCTTTCCCTCCACTCCGGCCTTTCCTCTCCCGACTCGTGTCTTTGGTAGCACCTGCTACGTCCACCGTCTGGGGCCGTCCTCGGATAAGTTGGATCCCCGGGCGGCTAAACACATCTTTGTCGGTTATTCGCGCACCCAGAAGGGCTATGTCTGTTATTCTCCAGCTTCTCGAAAGATCTCGGTCTCTGCTGATGTTACCTTCCGGGAAGATCAACCGTTTTTTCCCTGCTCCTCTACCCACTCATCTATCACCAGCTCCTCTCCTGCCATCCATCCCACGACCGGTTATCCCCGTTACTGCACCACCTTCACTGGTTCCACCTACACCGTCTCCTGCTCCCTCCAAACCACCCGTTATCCGTGTCTACACTCGTCGCCCTCCCGGTTCCGTTTCCCCTCTGCAGTCGGCCTCAATCACGGATACTCCGCGTCCTGCTGATCAGGTACCGCCCTCCACTGCTCATCTACTGGAAAACTGTGTCTCCCTCCATCGCCTCTCTCCCCAACTTCACACATTTGCTACTTCTTTTTCCTCGGTCTCTGTTCCTAACTCTGTGCAGGGGGCGCTCCAACATCCGGGCTGGAGGGCCTCCATGGAGGAGGAAATGGCTGTTGATGGGACGATAGACCATCTGAAGGCTCGTCTAGTGGCTCGTGGCTTCACCCAACAACAGGGGCTCGACTATGAGAAAACTTTCTCTCTAGTGGTCAAGCTCAATACCGTCCGTGTCCTCATCTCCATAGCTGTCCCTCGCCAGTGGCCCTTATTCCAATTGGATATCAAGAATGTCTTTCTGAATGGTGATCTCCAGGAGACGGTATATATGCAGCAACCACCCGGGTTTGAGACCACGGGGGAGTCTCAGGTCTGTCGCCTTTGAAGGCTTTGTATGGTCTCAAACAATCCCCACGGGCATGTTTGACAAGTTCAGTAAAACCCTTCGGGATATTGGTTTTACTTGGAGCTCGGCCAGATGAGCTTGTCCTCTCTCAACGGAAGTATTGTCTCTACCTCCTTCATGATACAGGCTATTCAGGCTGTAAGCCGAGTGACACCCCAATGAATGTAAACCACAAGTTGTGCGCTCAGGCATCTGACTCGGATCTCCTGATCCAGAATCCATAATATTATCGTCGCCTCGTTGGAAAATTAATTTATCTTACGATAACCAGACCAGATATTTCCTTCGTTGTTGGTATTGTCAGCCGGTATATGCACTCCCCTCGAAGATCTCATCTCCAGACTGTTGAACGCATTCTCAGATACCTTAAAATAACTCCTGGCCAATGACATATCTACAGAACCTCCTCTTCAGCTCCAACATTGGTGGCATACTCGGATGCTGATTATGTTGGTTCCCTTGATGACCGGCGATCTACCAGTGGATTCTGCACTTATTTTGGAGGACATTTGATTACCTGGCGAAGCAAGAAACAAGCGGTCGTTGCTCGATCATCAGCTGAGGTAGAATACCGGGTAATGGTATCTGTAGTGTCTGAACTAACGTGGCTTGAGAGTCTTCTCACCGATCTGGGTGTAAAACTACCTTCACCTGCTCTCCTCCTCTGTGATAGCCAAGCTGCTATACATATCGCCAAGAACCCGGTCTTCCACGAAAGAACAAAGCACATCGAAGTCGACTGTCACTTCATCCGGGAGAAGGTTCAAATGAAGAAGCTCGATCTAAAGCATGTTCCAGGGACTGAACAAATTGTGGATATCCTCACAAAGGCTCTTTCCAGACCCCTCTTCTATCAGTGCTTATCCAAGCTTGGCGCATACGATTTGTACGCTCCAGCTTGCGGGGGAGTGTTAGAAAAGCCCATCTAAAGAGCTCATTATTGGGCCCATTTTTTGCTTTCTCTTTTTTCTCTTCTTTAGTCTCACATCATGTATAGGATTGTTCTCTCTCTTTCTTCCTCCTAAATATTTGTATTCTCTCTTTGTATTTAGATACAAAAGATATACATACAAGCTTTTGAGCTCTTTCTACAGATATAAATCTCTCATGACTTCTCCATCTAATGCCATTTCAGGGTTTGAATAGAAAAATTCCGGATTTAAATAATGAGCCGCCGCATGCAATGGTCGATGAAGCTGATTTTCTCATCTCCTGTCAACAATCGCAAAGACTTCTTTATATTTTTCCTCTTTTCCATTGAAAGAGTTCACGATTGTCTCTTTTGCTCTATCCATAGTCTCATAGATATAACTCATAGTCGGTCTTTTCTCCCCATCTACCAATCTTAGTACCCGAACTAAAGGTCCGAAAATCTTCAAAATGTACACAATAGTACTCCAGAAAGAGACCATGTATATAATGCTCTGTACTTGCTTATCTCCTGTTTCCTTTGCCCACTTGCTTGATTTTCACTCAAGTGAAGTGAACATCTTCCTTAGATTTGTCCTCTACTTATGAATGCGCTGAAGAACAAGAAATGAAGTCGCAAACCTAGTAACAGTAGGTCTAATAAGCTCCACTTGTCCTGTGAAGCTCCTTAGCATGTTGGCTATTCCAGGCCGAACATAAATATAATTGTTGACACTCATTGCTCTTTTAATTGTTCTACTAATGCTTGTCATCTTTCCAATATCCTTCAGCATTAAGTCGATGCAATGGGCGACACTCGGCGTCCAATATAAATGTGGTCATTTTGCTTCCAATAGTTTTCCTATTTCATAATAAATACATTTATTTAATTTCAATATATGACATTAAAATTAAATAAATATTAAAAGATGATGATTAATGATATATTTACCTGCTAGTACATTATTGCTTGCACTATCAGTAACAACTTGTACAACATTGACCTCTCCAACACGTTCTACTACTCTATCAAGCAATTCAAACATCCTCTCTCCAGTCTTTGCGTAATCAGATGCATCAACAGATTCTAGGAATAATGTACCTTTCGGTGAATTTAATAAAAAATTTATAAGTGTTCTCTGTTTCTTATCTGCCCATCTGTCTGCCATGATAGAACATCCAAACAACTCCACTCATCCACATAGTTCTTCATCATCTTCTGGACTTCAGTTACTTCATTATTCAACAAAGGCACGCGAACTTCATGATAACTGGGTGGTTTCAATGCAACCCCAAACTGGCCAATGGATTCTATCATCACTGCAAAACTAGGGTAGGTAACCGCATTAAAAGGAATAACTGCATCATACATCCATTGAGCTATATGCTTGCAAGCCCTCCCTCTAAGTTCTTTCTTACATGTTTCGTCTATTGAAGTTTGTTTCATTTGCTGATGTTGGCCTTTTTGTTTCATTTTCTTCTCAATATTAAATGCAAAAAAAACATTCATCGGTCCTTTAGTCCTAGACTTTTTAGGCGCACCGCTTGGACCGCATCCATGAATCTTCGCACCGACGTCATCCATATCCTCATTGCTTCCAAAGGTATCTACATCGCAAAGTTCGGGAATGCTTGTTTTTTTGTATTGCTTACAGTCATTTCTTTTGCATATAGTCTTGAATTTTTGTCCTTACATGTTGTGGGCATTTGGAACAGACTTTGGTATTTCTAAATCCCCCCACTAGATGTTGCTTCGCACGATAAATTCCACCCTTTGTGACTTTCTCACAGAAAATGCAAATTAAATCATTTTTATTAGTGATAGATGTCTGCCGCACATACTTCCAACCTGGATCAATCCTAGATTGGACACTGGATGAACCAGATCCACTCGCGTCCATATTCAGCTATTAAAACCTTTTACAAAAAGACAAACACATGATTAATAAGTTATGATTAATAAGGTATGTCTTTTTGTCTGATAGAGTGTGCTTGTATCAACAAAGCACTAGAGGATAATAAGTTATGATAGAAAGAAGAACAGTGAGCAAAAGGAGAAAAAGAATAGAAAGACAAAAATAGTTAATAAAGAATATTAAAAGAAAATATTAGAAAAGTAGGCATGGCAAATTAAACTATAACAAGATACACGTGAAGAAGCGGGATGAATTGCATTAAAAATCTTTATGGACAAATAGTTATTATCTAAATTCAGATGCCTTCAGTTTAAAATTTCAATCCATCACTGAACCAAGGAACTGGGAAAAAATAATTAAAATATTCAATTCAAGTTAATGAATGTAGAAAATAATTGTATAAAGAGGATTACTTGTACACACAAAATTGCAGCCAATCTAGATTTCGAGCTACGGTACCGATCACCATCAATTGGAGTTACATCATTATCACTCAGCTCTGAATCTGATGAAAATAAACTAAATCTAGACTCGTAATCCGAAGAGCTCTCTGCACTTGGTAAGTGTGTGTCAGTTCCTACTCTTCTTCGTAGATGAGGTCTATAAGGAACTCGTTCACTATTGGTGGCAGCCAGTTCACTGTAAAAACTGGCTGCCAGTTCATGATAACTGTATAACGTTTTACAGTGAATTGGCTGCCACCAGTTCATGATAACTGTATAACGTTTTACAGTGAATTGGCTGCCACCAGTTCACTGTAAAACAGTGAACTGGCAGCCCAGTTCACTGTAAAACAGTGAATTGGGCATCCCAGTTCACTGTAAAACAGTGAATTGGGCATCCCAGTTCACTGTAAAACAGTGAATTGGGCATCCCAGTTCACTGTTTTACAGTGAACTGGAGCCCAGTTCACTGTAAAACGGTGAACTGGAAGCCGGTAGCCATTATCCTAGAGGAGCGGCGAAGGGCGAGCTGAAGAGGAGCGGCGAACAAAAATGGCAGCCGTTAGCCATTATCCTAGAAGAAGAAGTAATGCAGTGAGAAGAAGTTACCAAAATATTTAGTGGCTGTCGGCGAGCGGGAGAGGAGCGGCGAACGAATCAGAGCAGCGGCGAAGGAAGCACAGGAGCGGCGAACGAAGGCACGCGAGAGGCGAGCGAAGCAGAGGAGCGGCGAAGGAAGCACTGGAGCGGCAAACACAAAGAATAGAAGCAGCGAACGAAGCAGAGTAGCGGCGAAGGAAGCACAGGAGCGGCGAGATTTCAACCCTAAATGAATTCGTGTGAACTGAATCGATTTAAGCCTGAAAAAAACCCCTAAAAGCCGGCTGCGCCTAAACCGGAGAACGCCTAGGCGCGCCTATCTCGCGCCCGAAACGCCTGCAAGGCGTGCGCCTAGGCGCGCCTGGGGCTCCCCCGAGCCACTTTGCTCGCCTCGCCCGTGTCCAGGCGATGTGTTGTTCACCCGGTGCGCCCGGCGCCTGAGGCGAGCCTAGGCGCACACCTTGATAACTTAGGTGGGTACTAGTCCCACATTGCCAGTTCAGTCTTAAGTGTTCATGTAATTCCTATATTAAGCTCCTATGAGGATGAATCAAATTACTACTTCTATTTTAATTTCCCCCTCTTCCAACACTTTCAATCACTTCTAAATGAGTCTTCTATATTTATTTATAGACTCAGGAGCCACCACATATTGTCATGATTTTCCGTTCATGACGACCTACAAAAACACCAAAATTCATAGATATTATGAAATGTAATCTTACAGGGGAGATTTTTATAATTTCAAAAGTAAGAGGGCTGCAACCTGTAATTTAGTAAACTTAGAGAGAAGGTCCCAGAAAATGTCCCTATAACATGCCAAGTGTATATGTAAAATTTAGGGTGCTGTTACTAGCAAATCCAGTTTGGTTTCTAGCAAATCATTACTATTAGCAAACCCTTATTTTTCAAAATGGTTATTTGAAAATCATTTTGTTACTAGCAAACCAACATAATTTTAAAAAAATATATATATTTTTTGTTTAAAACATTCATTCTTTCAAAATAATCCGCTGCATATAATGACATTACAAATGATTTCAAATGTATTCATTCAACCACTTATGTTAGCATTATAGATGAGTCAAAATAGCGCAAATGTTTAGTATGTCCAAAACTGTTTTTTCAACAAAATATCATTATCTACACCAAAAACTTTAAACAAAATATCGGTCGGTTTAGAAATATATTTAATTTCTAATTCCTATAAGAATGTGTTGTATATACGAGTTAAGTGTATATAAGAATATATACGTCCTTTTGAACTGAGTCTTATAAGTACAATTTCATGAGAAGTGTTCAACATGAAAGTTGTAGATCTCAACGAGATCTACAATTTTTATGTTGAACACCTTTTGATTTGAAGCACTTTAGACCCCCGATTTGGCCCCTGAAAAAAGTTACGTCGTACATATGTACGGACGTGACTTTTTTCGGGGATCAAATCAGAGGCATAAACGGCTTCAAATCAAAAAGTGTTCAACATGAAAGTTTTAGATCTCGTCGAGATCTACAATTTTTATGTTGAACACTTTTTGATTTGAAGTACTTTAGACCCCCCGATTTGGCCCCTGAAAAAAGTTACGTCGTGCATATGTACGGACGCCCGGGATCGGCGTGACTTTTTTCGGGGGCCAAATCGGAGGCATAAACGGCCTCAAATCAAAAAGTGTTCAACATGAAAATTGTAGATCTCGTCGAGATCTACAACTTTCATGTTGAACACTTTTTGATTTGAAGTAGTTTAGACCCCCGATTTGAGCCCCGAAAAAAGTCATGCCGAAAATCTGTACTTTCTGTGCATGTCTTTTTTAGGGCCCAAATTGGAGGCCTAAACGGCTTCAAATCAAAAAATGATCAACATGAAAGTTGTAGATCTCATCAAGATCTACAACTTTCATGTTGATCACTTTTTTAAATGTGAAATATTTGGGGCTCAAAATTCAAAAATGCAAAAATTTTCAAAAAGCAAGATTGGTTTGCTAGTAGTAATTTTTGGGAAGAGAAAAAAAATGCAAAAAATGACAGAATCTGTTTTTTTCTAGTTTGCTAGAAACGAAAGTGGGTTTGCTAATAACAACACCCAAAATTTAATATATGCTGAATGTGTCTATAACTCTATATGCACTTAAAATATACATTCATTTTGGTTTGAGCTTAATATTAGTCAAACATTGACTTTTTTTGCGTTCCTCAATCTTCTAATCAATTCAGTCATACCCGTGAAGCAAGCACAAGCTGCCTGTTTCTGTGAAGTCTTCTGAGCTAAGAACTTGATTAGTCTGCTTAAAGGGATTTTACTGTGTAAGAATTATTACCTTTAAGGTTAATATAGGCTTGATGTTTATTCTAAACTTTCTTGAAGTATAAGGGCACGCTACTTGATCTCATAAGAATTGAATATGTTGCTTTTCCTTCTGGCTTCACCTCTATTTAGTTTGTCTTACTGCTCCAAAAAATAATTAGAGTACACTATCAGAAGATTCTTCTCCTAAGCTATTTTTGTCTCAGGTGGAAGAGGTGGTTCTAGATTCAGATTTTCTTTTCGATCTTTGTCAAATAAGGAAGATTTTTCACGGGCTTTTTCTTCGTCAAAAGATGAAACCTATAACTCGTTTGAGGAAGATATTGAAGTACCTGGAGGACAGGATTATTTTGAACAACGAGCGGACGAAGATACAGTGTCACATCTTCTAGGAAATATTCTGGAAGAAAATACCGAGCTGGATAACAAACCGGTGTTTCACAAGCAACTAGTTGGAGCTGCTTCTGTATCTGAGCTGCTCGAAGATATGCATAAGGCGAATCCATCTTCAAGAAGATGCTTGGTAGCACTTATATAAACTGTTCATGTTTCTCTTAGATTACTTTTTAACAAATATTCTAGCACAAATAAGGCGAATCCGGGAAGATTTGAATTCCCGGAAGATTATTACATAAAATATAGAACTTGCATAATTTATATTCTGTTCCTACAATTTATTATAGCTTCACATAAACTCATTTTTTGGGAAGAAGGGGGTGGGGGTGATCTGAATCGCGAACTAAGTGGTCTGTTCAGTTGGGGGTGGGAGACGGCGGAGGGAATAGAAAATTGCTGGTCTTCTGTTGAAAGTTGTGTTTGCAAATCATATTCTTGTGAATGCATTATTCAAAAATTCATTCTTTGCATCTCTTCAAATAGTAAAAAAAGAATGTGCTTAAACTTCACAAGTTTAAATTGTGAATTTTACATATAGTATTCTCATATTTTTTAGACATGCTTGCGTTCATTATTTTCACCATTCATAGAATGATATTTCATTAAAATAATATTTGTATATTTAACTTATATTAAATAGTTTTTTTAGTTCTTAAACAAAGTGTGTATAGTACTCCTACAAAACAATGTCCATTTTGTATTTTAGTAAGGTCAAACAATCATCAATACTGATCATACTAAAACAAGTTCCATAATTTCATATGGAAGCTACGGAGATTGATATTATAAGATGATCTAGGAGCTGCTTGGTTGAATGGTTTATTTGATCTAATTTAGGCTTCATTTGGTTCGGCGGTGGCGGGTCGATTCGGCGGGTGGAAACGGAGTGTTCGAATCGGAGGGGGGAGGTGGCTGCTCCAAACGGAGCTTTTTGGGGCGTTTCTCAAGGCGGGCGGGTGGAAACGGAGCAAACGCCGCCGGAGGTTCATTTGTTTACCCTCCTTCCGGCGGCGTTTGGCCAAAACGGAGCAGCGAAACGCCCAAACAAATAGAGCCTTAAAGGTATTTATAATAAGAAGTTTTTGGTTTGATGCTATCTGAAAGTTAGGGTAAACTCTGAAAAACTCTAGAGGGGGGGGGGGGTGAATAGAGTTACTTAAATCTTTTGATTTTTACTGAAATAAAAGATCTTTTAATAAAATAGGTTGCTATAGTATAAGTGTATAGGTGCACAAGTGTAGCAGATAAACTAAGCTACACAATAAGAATATATCACAGCACAAGCACAAAGCAAAAACTACACAGCCACACAGACAACACAAGAAATTTATAGTGGTTTCCCAAACTTGGGTACATCCACTATTTTACCACCCTAGGTAGGAATCCACTACAGGTTTTGATCAGGTGACTGCCACCAATGAGCTTTTGATCAGGTGCTAAAAAACCAATCCTCAAGTCTTTTGGTTAGGAGACTTGCAACCAGGAATAATTTTGAAGGGAATTAAAACCTTGTACAGAGGTGGGGATGAGAGAGTGATGGTGTTCTTCTCTTTCTCAAATACAACTGAGAGAAGACTAGTGGATTTGTGTTGTTGTCAAAGCTCCCCCTGAGATCTTGACTGGTTCAGGAGTGGAAGCTTTGCAAAAGGGTGAGTAGGCCTTTTAGCTCTTCAGAGATCCTTGACTGATTTGAATAGCTTGTCACTTGAGATCCCTGAAAGCAAAGAGAGAAAGGAAGGACTCTTGATGGTGATGGTTGTTCCTTCTTCTTCTCTTGAGAGCAGTACTTGTTCTGAGAACTGTTTTCACTGCACTTCTGATGTCTGTAAGCTTTTTCCTGTGTGTTGCTTGTTGATGACACACGAGTTTTTGTGTATCACTTTTCTTCTCTATTTTTTCTTAGCTCTCAGTGACTGTTTCTCTTCTTTTTTTATTGAGAGATCCTCAAATGATATCTGTAGCTTGGTCGAATTCAAAAAATCTGCAATAAATGCTTAGCCGGAATCTCGGAAATGAAAACGGTAAGTATGCTATCATATATTCTACTCTATGTCTGTCCCGAGATATAAGTTGTTAATTCCATGAAGGATATTTGTAATCAATGCTGCCATTAACGGCTCAATTTAAAAGATATAAGAGCATTGATTATTCAGGAAATTAACGGCTTATAGTAGTATAAGACAAGGAGACAGAAAAGGAAAGAATAAATAACAATATGCCTTACAGTTTTCATCGACCTGAGAACAGCTTTTCGTCGAGCTGAGATCCAAGATCGTCGAGCTGAGTGTGCAGTCTGGACTTAGAATATTTTCTGATGTTGAGTATTGAAGTATTGATCTTGGCATTGAGTGAGATGTCCTCTGGCTTTGAGTGTCAGATCACCATTCTGGAGTTGAGTCGTTTAAGAGTGTTGAGTCATTGATAGCGTTGAGAGCGTTGAGTGAACTTTGGCTCTAAATAAATTTTGGCGTTGAGAGATCTTTGGCTTTGAGTGAACTGTGGCGCTGAGTCAATTTTGGCGCTTAGAGCTGACGTGTTAGTCGACCTGAGGACAGAGTTCGTCGACCTGATGTTTTTAGTTCGTCGACTGAAGTTTGACAGAGGAGTTATTACTATGTTCAGAGATCGTCGAGCTGAGATCTAAGTTCGTCAAGCTCAGCTCAGAGAATTGTCTCTGGGTTAGTCGAGCTGAGCACGACGATCGTCGACCGGAGTTCGACGAACGCAGATCTCCTTTTTATTAAGTCTTGAATCTTCTAAGTCTTGAGTCTCTGGCAGTGTTGGAGGCTGGTTCTTTGAACTGTTGCCTTAAGGGACTAGACCTAGACTCTAAGACACAACTATGACCCTGATCTATACATGTTGGGTCATATCCTAACTCAGTGAACCTATCCCAAATCCAACTAGGGGTTCCAACAATCTCCCCCTATTTGGGTGAGGTCACTAATAACAAAACTGAAAATAAATAAAATACAAGTTCCATAAATATCTGAAGGGATGAAATAACATCAGCAGATATGTTATAGCAATGTATTGTACATTATCAGTTAATCATTAAACAAATAACATACACTATGGTTTATCAGTTGAAGGGCCAGATGAAGGTTTTGATAAGGTTATCTTCCTGCTATGGTCTGGTACATTCTTCTTGGATGTCATCAAGTCTTGCCCACCAAGAGTTGTCTGAGTGCTTACCCTGGGCACAACTGCTTCAGGATGCAATGTCATATATTCAGCTGGATTGAAGACTTTCCTGCTCACTTGAAGCTTATGCGGCTCTTTTTCTCTAAAGGAGGACATAGTTGAGAATGAGGATGGATCTTTTCCTTCTTTTATAGCTTTTCTGATCTGAGAAAGACCAATCAGTTCTTGAAGCCTGGCCATCCTAAAGTTTGGATCAAGTTCTTGTTCAACAGGTGGCTGATCTTCTTGAGGAGGCAATATAGTGACTGCTTTAAACTGAGTGGACTGAGCTTGAAAGCATGTAGAGCTGAGCTGATCATCACTTTGGGAGTAGAGAAATTTTGGAGGGGCAGCCTCACTATATTTTCCTTTAGGTTTGAAGGATACATCAGATTTTCTGACTTGATAAGCAGCTGTCTTCTGAGTTTTTGAGGTAACTTGTTGATGAGGAGGAGAGGGATCTTGAAAGATGACTTCTTTCACTTGTTCTGAGGGACTCTGACTCCTGTGCTGCTGACTACTTCCTTGGAACTGAGTCCTGGAGGATCTGTCCTGCCTTTAATATGTTCTTGAGTAGGAGGAAGGCTGGGAAGATGCACCAGAGGCTTGAGAGGTAGCACTTGAAGCACCAGCAGAAGGAGGAGGAGGAGGAGGAGGAGGTGGACCTCTTCTGAACTTCTGAGGAGGTGGAGAATATCTCTTTCTCTTCTTTTTGGCTTTCTGCTCATTTTTGGATAACCACATCCAAGCTGGCATACCCTTGTATGGAGTTATATTCTGTAGAATGTAGTATGGAGTATCATTGGTGTTACCAGGTTTGGGAGCAGGAGGAGGTAGTGCTTTCCTTTTCTTTGAGACTTTCTTTTTCTTGGGTTCCTCATCAAAGTCAACATCATCCTCATCATCATCGTCAGACTGTCCTTGAGGATTGTCATACAAATCATCTATTTCATTTAGGAGCTCAGCAGAATTGGAGGGTTTTCCATGCTGGAAGGGAGCTGGAGGAGGAATATCAATTGATCTTGGAGAGTGACTTGTGATAATGCTTTCAGCAGCTGCCTTATACTCTTCTTCAATATCAGCCATGATCAAAGCATCAAGATCAGGCATTGGGGAATCATCCATGACAAATGTTGGGACAAAAAAATGTTTCTTGAGGTGAGAAGGCTCTGACTGAATCAGCCTTTATTGTCTCTGCTGGAGTTTCAGGAAGCTTGTCAAAACTGTCTTTAAGTTGCTTAGCAACTTCAGGACTGATTGGGGAGGAATAAGGTACAATAGCCAGGGATGGCTTAGTAGATTCATCTGGAGGGAAACTTAGATAAGTTGTGTCAAAAGTCTTTAACAGACTTATCAAGTCTACTGTGGGATGAATGACAACATCACCAACAGATTTTATTTCAGCTATCACTGACTCATCAATGTCCATGTCAGTTTCAATAAATTTAACTAGATCAATTAAATCAGAATCTACATTCTCTACTGCTGCTTCTGCTATATCTGTTGTATGTACAACTGGTCCTGTTGCTGGTTGTGCTTCTGCTGCTGCTGCTTCATCATCAAGTATCTCCCCCTGCCTGATTGCAGCAGGTGCTGAAGTCAGGCCCCCAATTGAAGATGGAGCAGAGGTTAGGGCAGAGATTTGAGCAGCAAGGGATGAGATGGAGACAGCAAGAGGGGAAATAGCCTCTGCTATAAGAGTTTTGAGTAAGGGGGTGAGAAGAGAGATGAGGGTTGGGGTAAGAGAGGGGTCCATGGTTGGGAAGGCAGAAACCGGTGGAGTAGCTGATTGAGTAGATGGTGCTGGAGGATGAATGGGTGGAGATGGAGTTTCTAAGGGAGAGTCATGTTGTGGTGATGGAGAGTTCAGGGGAGAGGAAAGCAAATTAAAGGAAAGAAGGGAGGAGAGGTTAATGTCAGCCAAATGAGATGGTAGAGGGGATAGAGGTGGTGTAGGGATGGAAATGTCATGTTGAGGTGAAGGATGAGGAGATGGGAGATGTGTAGGTGAAGAGGGAATTGGAGAGGCTGGAGGTATTTGGGTATGGATGTGGATGGTAGTGGAAGGTGACTGGACTTGTTGTTGGGATGGAACTGGAGGGACAGGAGGTGGTGGAGGAGTGGAAAGGAGTCCTTCAGTGGGGTGGGGAGTGGCTGCAACAGCCCTAGTACCTTTAGAAGTCTGGGTGGCAGAGGATGAAGCCTTGGAGGGCTTAGTGATTGTCCTCTCCCACCTGCCAAACAAGGTGCATGTGAACCTCTTGCTGGCATTGATGAATGTGGTCGGGGAGACCAGTGATTCAGCAGCCTTTGCTGTCAGGAAGATTCGTCCAAAGTTCACTTCCTTCTTGCTGTTCTTTTTCCTGATAAGATCAAAGATGATCTGAGCCCAGTCCACCTGCTTCTTGTTTACCACTGCACACATGACCAGAAATTGATGTCTGGTTATATAATCATGTGCAGTGTGCTTGCCCAGCAAGATTTTCCCAACTATATCTGCAAGAAATTTGAACTCGGCAGATAGGTGTTTCTTCAGTAGTTTATTAGGGTTGTCTCCAGAGTACCCCATTGTATTCAGCATTATATCAGACTCTTTCGAATCAATTTCTAACTCTTCCTCACCATTTTTCAATCCAAACAGTTCAGTAAGAATATCGGGGGGTAAGAGAGATTTCGTTACCCGCGATGGTGCCGGTCATCTTGTGTTCATCGACGGTAGTTGTATACACCCATTCTCTGATTTCTGTGCTGGGTAGTTTGATTCTCATGGTCAGCAGTTGTTTCAGTTGCTGGTCTTCCAGCAGTTGTAGGATGAGAAGAAAGATTTGATCTGAATGCTGGAATGAGGCAAAATCCATGTCGAATCCTATGTCAAATTTTATTGCCGCAAGAGTGCCTGCTGGAATCGCTATGAATGCACCTGCAAGAGAGAAAACGAAGATCAAGTGCAAAGGGGAACTGAAAGCGCGGGACGGAGGTCGAAGAAAACTTAAAATATAAGGTTTTTCAGAATATGAACCGACAAACTCCGTTCTACGAAAAGTTATAAGATCTTCGATCTGAGGTCGACGAAATAATTTAGAGTCAACCAGTTCGTCGATCTCAAGCTGAAGATTTGAAAGCATTTCGTCGATCTCAGGTCGACGAAAGGTTTCTGAAGTAAGTTCGTCGAACTTAGATCGACGAAAATTACTTCACCAGGAGATTTCGTCGAGCACAGGTCGACGAGAAATCTCAAGAACTGTTATCAGTTCGTTGATCTCAGATCGACGAACAGAGACAATTCTTTGACCAGTGACATAACATTAGATTAAGTCTTGATCATTTATCATACCAAGCTGTTTGACAAAGAACAGATGCTTGAATGAGTCCAATGGTTTGGTGAATATGTCTGCTCTTTGCAAATCAGTAGAGATAAGCTCAAGTTTAATCTTTTGTTTTTCAACACAATCTCTAATGAAATGATGTTTAATGTCTATATGCTTGGTTCTAGAATGCAAAACTGGATTTTATGCAATGGAAATGACACTTGTATTATCACATAGAATAGTTGAATTATTTAAGTTGACACCATAATCCAGTAATTGGTTTTGTATCCACAAGATCTGTGAACAGCAGTTGCCTGCAGCCATATACTCAGCCTCAGCAGTTGATGTTGAAACAGATGTTTGCTTTCTACAGAACCAAGATACAAGTCTGTCACCAAGGAACTGACAAGTTCCAGATGTGCTTTTTCTGTTTACTCTGCATCCAACATAATCAGCATCAGAGAATCCAGTTAACTCAAATGCTGATTCTGTTGGATACCAGAGGCCTAGATCTGGACAACTTTTTATATATCTCAAAATCCTCTTTAAGAAAATAAGGTGAGATTCTTTAGGGTTCACCTGGAACCTAGCACAAAGACATGTGGTAAACATAATGTCTGGTCTGCTTGCTGTTGAGTACAGTAGAGATCCAACAATGGCCCTATACTTGGTCTGATCAACTGGCTTTCTAGATTCATCAGCATCTACAACAGCATTGGCAGCCATGGGAGTTTTCATGACAGAGGCATCATTCATCCCAAACTTCTGAATAAGCTCTTTAGCATATTTAGACTGAGAGATGAAGATTTCTTCAGGGGTTTGTTTCACTTGGAGACCAAGGAAATCTGATAACTCACCCATGCTACTCATCTCAAACCTTGAGTGCTTTAGATCAGAAAATCTTTTGCACAGATTTGGAACAGTGGAACCAAAGATTATGTCATCTACATATATTTGTACTAATAGAATTTTATCATGATGCAATTTTGTAAAAGGGTTCTATCAACCATGCCTCTTGAAAAACCATGCTTTAAAAGAAAACTGGCTAAGGTCTCATACCAAGTTCTTGTAGCTTGCTTTAAATCATAGAGAGCCTTATGCAATTTAAAGACATAAGAAAGATGAGTTGGTGAGATAAAATCTGGTGGTTGTTCAACATACATCTCTTCTTTGAGTTCTCCATTTAAGAATGCACTTTTTACATCCATCTGGTAGGCTTTAAACTTCTTGAATGCTGCATAAGCTAAGAAGATCCTTATAGCTTCAAGTCTGTCAACTGGAGCAAAGTTTTGACCATAATCAATTCCTTCCTCTTGCATGTATTCTTGAGCAACAAGCCTTGCCTTGTTCCTCACTATTACACCTTGAGCATCAAGTTTGTTTTTGAATACCCACTTAGTCCCAATTACTGGATAGCCTTTAGGCCTTGGAACTAAGTCCCAAACTTTACACCTCTCAAACTGGTTGAGTTCCTCCTGCATTGCAGTAATCCAGTTTGGATCTTGCTCTGCATCAGATATGGATTGAGGCTCAATTTGAGAGAGAAAGCAGGCAAACATCACATCATGGTTGAGTTGATGTTTTGTCTGCACTCCTGATGATATGTCTCCAATTACTTGAGATCTAGGGTGATCCCTAAGTGTGACAAGATTATTAGGAGAAGTTGGTTCAGCAACAGTTATTTGATTTAATTCCTCTTGTGGAATTGTATCAACTGTTGGAGGAAGTTGAACTGCTTCCACAGTCTCTTCTTCACTTTCAGCTTCTGATATAGCTTGTGGAGAGGGATGTGATTCAACCTTTTTGGTAAGGTTTAGATCATCTAAGCTCTCACACAAATTCTGTACCTGCAGATTGTTGTTGGTAGAGATATCTCTCTCCTTATAAAACATGTTAGATTCATCAAATGTCACATGCATAGATTCTTCAATTTTTAGTGTTGATTTATTAAACACCCTATATGCCTTGCTGACTTGGGAATATCCTAGAAAAATTCTCATTGCAGCCTTAGCTTCAAACTTTCTAAGATGTTTTTTGTCATTATTGTGAATATAATATATACATCCAAATACTTTAAAATAGGTTATTATAGGTTTCTTCCCTTTGAGTAGTTCATATGGAGTCTTAAGCTTTAGTTTATGTATTAAACTTCTATTCAGAACATAGTTTGTTGTGCTTACTACTTATGCCAAGTAGGAAAGAAGCATGTAAGCATCTGCAAGCAATGTACCTGCAGCTTCAATGAGTGTTCTATTCTTCCTTTCAACTGCCCCATTTTGTTGAGGAGTTCTTGGAGTTGAGAAACAATGTCTAATACCTTCCTTCTCACAGAACTCTAGCATAAGAAGAGAGTCAAACTCAGTATCATGATCACTTCTGATCAATGCAACTTGAGTAGAGTACTCAATCTGTATGTTCTTGAGAAAATCTGTGAGAACTTTAAAAGTATCTGATTTAGTTCTAAAAAAGAAAACTCATGTGAATCTAGACAAGTCATCTACAATAACTAATGTATAAGACTTTCCTCCTAGACTCTGTACTGCAATAGGGTCAAAAAGGTCCATATGAAGCAAGTACAAGATTCTAGGTGAATCACTCTTATTAATGGATTTAAAACTAGATTTAGTTTGCTTTCCTAACTAACAAGCCCTGCAGAGGTCTTCCTTCTTGTAGGGACCAGAAGGTAAACCTCTAACAAGATTGTCTTTAGATAACCTAGCTATGTTTTTATGGTTTACATGTCCTAGTATTTTGTGTCATAAGTTAGTTTGAATGCTAACAGAATTGAATAAGCAAATTTCAGATTGAGCTGATTCAAAATTTACTAAGTAGATGTTGTCTTGTCTAATTCCAGTTAAAACAGTTATGTTGTTTAAAGAGATAAGACATAATGAGTTAGTAAAGCTTACTTGATAACCTGTATCACATAGTTAGCTTACTGATATCAGGTTATGCTTGAGACCATTCACATAAGTCACTTTCTTGAATGTGACAGCTCCACAGTTGAAGTTACCATAGCCTTCTGTCAGTCCAAAGCCTGAGTCCCCAAAGATTACTTTGGGTTCAATCTTGGCTTTATAGTTGATTAGACATTCTTTGCAACCTGTCATGTTTAGAGCAACCACTCTCCATGTATCATTTGTTTTGAGTGACAGGGTTCTCTTCTACCTGCAAAAGGGATTAGCAGTTTTTGACCCAGGTTACCTTGGGTCCTTGATGTTTGACATAACTAAAGCTTGAAATGAATGAACATTCAGGTTGATCCTTATAACCTAAAAGATGATACCTTCTGGGAGGTATGACCCACTAACTAAAGAGATTAAAAGGTTTATCAGTTTTTAGGTTACTCTGGTTATGAACTGAGTTGGACAAATTTGAGTATGTTCGTCGACCTGAGCTCGACGATCGGGATTGAGTTCGTTGATCTCTGCTCGAAGAATGGAAATATCCATTCTCAGAGCCCCAAAAGCGTCGATCTCTGGTCGACGAACCATACTGGTTTCGTCGATCCCAGTTCGAAGAATAAATTACATTATTATTTGCGTTCAGAGTTCGTCGTTCTGAGTTCGACGAATCATACCCATTTCGTCGTTCTGAGTTCGACGAAATTTGCTGAACATAGTTATGTTTTTTGTTTTTCTTTTTCTGATTGGTTTTCTTAAGTTCTAATTGTTTAAGAACTTCATTAACTTTCTCTACTTGTTCAGTGTTTTTCTTTCCACTTTCAGAAATGAAGTTAATAGGTTTTGATAGTTGATTTTTCTGAATTATGATTTGTTCACTAGATAAGGCTCCTAATCCTAGTTTGTTATTATTAGATCTTGTGTTAACTGTGCTAGTTATATCTATCAGTTGTAAACTTCTACCATTTAAGGTTTCTTCTAATTCCTTAGCCTTACTTAATTCAGATTTTAGAAATACTATTTGTTGATTAGCCATATTTAATTCTTCAGTTAATTTTTCATTTTCAGCAATGAATTTTTCTTAATCTAACAGTTTTTTCCTGAGAAGTTTGATTTCCTTTTCAGATCCTATTAGGTCTAAACATAAGAGTTTAAACTCAGATTGAAATTATTTAGACTGAAAATCATATGAAGCAATTACCTGATCCTCTTCAGAGAGGAATTCTTCATCACTTGATTCTTCTGAATCTGATCAGCTGCTTCCAGCATCAATTGTCATAAGGCACATTTCTCTTGCCTTCTTTTCTTCTTCATCATCTTCACTGGAACTGGAGGAGGATGTTTCTTCTTCAGTATCACTCCAGGTTTCAGCTACAAAGTCCTTCTCCTTCTTTTTGTACTTGCTGGAGGATGCCTTGCTATGTTGATGTCTTCTTGAATCCTTGTCTTGCCTTCTGTCTTTCTTTTGGACTTCTGGACATTCTAAGATGAAGTGTTCAGGTTTCCTGCATCCAAAACAGACAACCTCTTTAGAAGGAGTCTTGTCATATCTGGGTTTATCTTCTTTCCTTGAGGGCTTTCTCCCGAAGTCCTTCCTTTCCATTTTATAGAATCTCTTAGCAAAGAGACTCATAAGTTCTTCATTTGCTGATAAGCTGGAAGATTCTTCTGCAGCTTTGAGTGCCAAGTTCTGTTCCTTTCTAGTAGGTGTTGAAGCCTTTGGTTCAACTGCAGCTTCTCTTGACTTGATCAATTGCTCATAGGATTTGAGCTTTCCAAGCAGAGATTCTGTTGAGATTTCAGCCATGCTTCTGGCTTCTCTGATGGGTCAGATTCTGGAATCTCAAGTGCTAGGGAAGCACATGAGGATCTTGTCATTGACCTCAGTCAGAGTAATTTCCTTGTCCAATGTTTTGAGCTCACTGATGATAGAGCTCAGCCTGTTGTACATCACTTCTACTGATTCTGCTTCATCTTTCCTAAAGTTCTCATATTGGGATATGAGGTTTGATCTTCTGTCCTTCCTCTCATCAGCAGAGCCTGCTACCATTTGGTTGAGGGAATCCCAAATGGCTTTGGCAGATGTACATTCAACAACCTTCTGAAATATGTCATCTGACATAGTTTGGGCCAGTATGTTCATAGCTCTGACATCAGCAATCTTTGCCTTTTTGTGTGCATCAGTTTGATCTGGAGGAGGCACTGCACTAAGATTTACTGTGGTTGAAGTGGAGGTCACTGGAGCTGGTGGTCCTGTCAAAATGGATTTAAAAATGTCTTTATCAATAGAGTTCATATAAAGTTTGATTCTTGCCTTCCAGATCCCAAACTTTTGCAAGCTGCAAACTGGAGGTCTGGTGCTGGCATAGTCCTTGTTCTGTGCCATGATATCAGAAAAATAAAATCTAATCAGAGAGTCTAATAAGATTTATTCAGAGATTATCCTGAGGATCTTAGTTAATCCAGGTGTAAGCCTGTATGATGTGATTAACCACCCTCTGATACCAATTGAAAGTTAGGGTAAGCTCTGAAAAACTCTAGGGGGGTGAATAGAGTTATTGAAATCTTTTGATTTTTACTGAAATAAAAGATCTTTTAATAAAATAGGTTGCTATAGTATAAGTGTATAGGTGCACAAGTGTAGCAGATAAACTAAGCTACATAATAAGAATATATCACAGCACAAGCACAAAGCAAAAACTACACAGCCTCACAGACAACACAAGAAATTTATAGTGGTTCCTCAAACTTGGGTACATCCACTCTTCTACCACCCTAGGTAGGAATCCACTACAGATTTTGATCAGGTGACTGCCACCAATGAGCTTTTGATCAGGTGCTCAAAAACTAATTCTCAAGTCTTTTGGTTAGGAGACTTGCAACCAGGAATAATTTTGAAGGGAATTAAAATCCTGTACAGAGGTGGGGATGAGAGAGTGATGGTGTTCTTCTCTTTCTCAAATACAACTGAGAGAAGACTAGTGGATTTGTGTTGTTGTCAAAGCTCCCCCTGAGATCTTGACTGGTTCAGGAGTGAAAGCTTTGCAAAAGAGTGAGTAGGCCTTTTAGCTCTTCAGAGATCCTTGACTGATTTGAATAGCTTGTCACTTGAGATCCCTGAAAGCAAAGAGAGAAAGAAAGAAGGACTCTTGATGGTGATGGTTGTTCCTTCTTCTTCTCTTGAGAGCAGTAGTTTTTCTGAGAACTGTTTTCACTGTACTTTTGATGTCTGTAAGCTTTTTCCTGTGTGTTACTTGTTGATGATTCACGAGTTTTTGTGTATCACTTTTCTTCTCTATTTTTTCTTAGCTCTCAGTGACTGTTTCTCTTTTTTTTTTTATTGAGAGATCCTCAAATGATAGCTGTAGCTTGGTTGAATTCAAAAAATCTGCAATAAATGCTTAGCCGGAATCTCGGAAATGAAAACGGCAAGTATGTTATCATATATTCTATTCTATGTCTCTCCCGAGATATAAGTAGTTAATTCCATGAAGGATATTTGTAATCAATGCTGCCATTAACGGCTCAATTTAAAAGATATAAGAGCATTGATTATTCAGGAAATTAACGGTTTATAGTAGTATAAGACAAGGAGACGGAAAAGAAAAGAATAAATAGCAATATGCCTTACAGTTTTCATCGACCTGAGAACAGCTTTTCGTCGAGCTGAGATCCAAGATCGTCGAGCTGAGTGTGCAGTCTGACTTAGAATATTTTCTGATGTTGAGTATTGAAGTATTGATCTTGGCGTTGAGTGAGATGTCCTCTGGCTTTGAGTGTCAGATCACCATTCTAGAGTTGAGTCGTTTAAGAGTGTTGAGTCATTGATAGCGTTGAGAGTGTTGAGTGAACTTTGACTCTGAATAAATTTTGGCGTTGAGAGATCTTTGGCTTTGAGTGAACTGTGGCGCTGAGTCAATTTTGGCGCTGAGAGCTGAAGTGTTAGTCGACCTAAGGACAGAGTTCGTCGACCTGATGTTCTTAGTTCGTCGACTGAAGTTTGACAGAGGAGTTATTACTATGTTCAGAGATCGTCGAGCTGAGATCTAAGTTCGTCGAGCTCAGCTAAGAGAATTGTCTCTGGGTTAGCATAGTTGTCAAGGCGCGCGCCTAGGCGCGCCTGAGGCGCCGGGCGCACCAGGCGCAGTCCGCCGCGCCTCAGCACAGCTGAGGCGGGCGATGTGCCTCAGGCGCGCCTCAGGCGCGCCTCAGGCGCGCCCAGGCGCGCCTAGGCGCGCGCCTTACAGGCTCCCAGGCGCACCAAAGGCGCGCCCGGGTCTTTCAAGGTATTTTTTTTAAAAAAATTTAATATAGTCAAAAACATGATCCTAGACGCACCCGAGGCACCCCAATAGAGCGAATTGGGCACCCAATTCGCTGAAATTGAGCGAATTGGGCGCCCAATTCGCTGAAATTGAGCCAATTCGCTCAATTTCAGCGAATTGGGCGCCCAATTCGCTCAATTTCAGCGAATTGGGCGCCCAATTCGCTCAATTTCAGCGAATTGGGCGCCCAATTCGCTCAATTTCAGCGAATTGGGCGCCCAATTCGCTCAATTTCAGCGAATTGGGCGCCCAATTCCCACAATTTCAGCGAATTGGGCGCCCAATTCGCACAATTTCAGCGAATTGGGCGCCCAATTCGCTCAATTTCCTTTTTCCCCAATTTTTGCGCCTCACGTGCCTCAGGCGCGCGCCTGCGCCTTGCGCCTAGGCTCCAGGGGCCCTTTGCGCCTCGGTGCGCCTTGCGCCTTTGATAACTTAGTGGATTAGTCGAGCTGAGCACGACGATCGTCGACCGGAGTTCGACGAACGCAGATCTCCTTTTTATTAAGTCTTGAATCTTCTAAGTCTTGAGTCTCTGGCAGTGTTGGAGGCTGGTCCTTTGAACTGTTGCCTTAAGGGACTAGACCTAGACTCTAAGACACAACTATGACCCTGATCTATACATGTTGGGTCATATCCTAACTCAGTGAACCTAGCCCAAATCCAACTAGGGGTTCCAACACTTTCTCTCACGTTGGGTAATCCAAATATTATTAATAGCCAAACTTGAGAGAATTAAAGAGAATGAATGAAGATTAAAATCTTGATTACCATCAGTCCATTACTTGTCCTAATGACATCACATAAATTTAGGTCAAACATTAAACAAAACATACTACAACAGAAAGATCACACTGCTATTTGAGTAACGTTACTCTCAATGATATAATTTCCTCTTTGCACTTCTTTGTAATTTTTAGAACATTCGGCTTTCTAGTTACCTTGGGGAACTTGTTGGTCAATATTTGTATCTTTAAGAAGGTTATATGATCTTCTTGCAGGTAGAGGATAATACTAAAGGAAAGGAAAAGCAGAAGAGTTCTTCACAGAGAACATTATTATATTTAGGTGGCAGAGTTCTTGAAGATAAAGATACTCCTGAGTTTATAGGAGAAATTTCTAGTGAGGATGAGGTTCTTCTCTTAACCCTTTTGACCCTCATTATTATTTCAGGATATACTGATGAAAATAGTGTTGTTTCTCCGCTCAGCATATTGATCAAGACCATCAAATAGCTCAAATTATCAAGGGACAGACAATGGCAGATATGTTCCAGGAAGCATTTAATACATCTACGGTGGATGCAGTTGAAATTCCTAGAAGCACTAAGTTAGGGTATGCGTCTGTTCTACATCATGCTTTTGAAGAGCTTCTAAAAAACTTGAAATTCAGCTGAAAATATGACTTAGAATGAGTATTTTTGTAAAATATGTGTATAATATAATACATGTAGAATAAATATATGTATGTAGGTAATTTATAATTAATTTCAACTTGACTCAAGTTTGATTTAAGTTGACTATTATTATGAATCTATGTAATCAAAATAATTTTGAATTCAAGTTATGATACAATCAATATTTTTTTGGTTGAGCCTAACTCACTCAGTCTTGAACTTGACACAGCTGCAGTTATATTTCTCACCATTACTCATAATATTATTTTTTATTTTTAATGATTCGCCGGGATATCCTAATTTGAATTGTTATTTACCTGTTTAACAGGTTTGGGTATCATGGAAGATTGCAAAAGGTTATGCAACTTGAAAAGGATGGTTGCATGGCACATTTTAAACACTTACAAACAGGACAGGCTACTTCAAGTAAGCTAACTCTTTCACTATTCTCAATGCTAGATTCGCTGACTATCCGATTTTGAGCTGATCTGACAGGATCAATGTCATCTCAAAGCCACTCAGTCTGATTTTGAGCTTAAGTCCAATTTGGTTATAGATTAATTTAATTCTGGGGGAATATTTCCCATAAGTTGTACAAGTGTTTTAATGTCTCAATAAATCATGTTTTAAATACTTAATTTAAAGATTGACCGGATCAAGTTATCCTCAGCGCCACTCGGTCTGATTTTGAGCCAAGTTCAATCCGGTTATTATTGAGGCCTAAACTGGTGAAATTCTGCATCAAATTTCTCTTCAGAAAAATGCATTTTAAAAACTAGTTTCTTAGGCAAAAGCAGAGATGGGATTGTCGGTGGATCAGTTTACTCAGGTCAACAAGCATTGGCAGCTTCTGGGGGCTGTCCGGTGCTCTTCTAGTTGTTGATAGAAAATATCACTTCTTCAACGGGAGACATTCTTCAAGACAGTAATCACGACTCCCATACCTAACAATTGGGTTATTAGGAGGGAGCCAAAGGCCTATCAGGCCTCATGAAGACGATCCAAATCAAAATACACTCGATCTAGAACAGTTGTTCAGTTTTGGGAGACTGAGGTGAGTGCATCCACATTGTTGGCAATGTTTATTAACACAACAAAGGATTTGGCAGTGACCATAAGTGGATGTATCTACAGGAATATAGATCTGAGTTGATCAAAGTGATTGATGGATAATTGTTGTTATGTGGGTGCACATGCTCTAAGGACGTACGAGAGCTTGTGGTTCAATTGCAGATCGAAGATGATGTTGGTGTTCTGAGATTGATCAACAGAACAATGCATTGGTCAGTATGTAACCGTGATCATGAGTCAAGCTATAAACATGGACAGTGTAGCCTCCCCCGTGCCCCGCGCAACAGTATCCTGGCTGCGCCGGTACCTCCACCCCTGTTCGCCTACTCTCGACCGCCCGGTCTCCGCCCCAAAGTGCAGTAACATTTGAATGTTAACCTTTTGCAACAGTGCCCTTTGTGAATTAATTCTAAAACAAAATGAAATCCAACAGTTGCAAAAGAAAAAGTTCTGTTGGCATAATGGATTTGGTAATCAAAGTTCGAAACAGCAAGCATGAGTAAATGTATTTTGGGATTCATATATCCTCTTAAATTTAATTGAAGATCTTTTTCTATCAAAGTTTCAGATCTGGATGGAGTTCAATTAATAAGAAATGAGTATGCATTACCTGATTGATACACGAAGCATCCTAGTTTTTCTCTGAACTATTTGATCGTTTCCTTCGGAGTCCAGTTTTCTTGGAGTAGACGGAGGATGTTCTGGGAGATTGAAGTAATTTTGTTGTTGCAGTATAGTAGAGTAGATTATGACAAAAGATATGGCACAATGGCGACAAAGGATCCATATAGCCGACCCCACTATAGTGGGATAAAGGCTTGAGTGTTGTTGTTGTAGTAGTATAGCAGAGTAGATAAGTTGTTCGGGGTGGGAGTACTGGTGGAGCAAAAGATCTGATGTGTATGGGAAGAAGGGGTAAATGTCATACCATAGGTGGAGCGACGCTGACGATGGCCGGGAGATTACAGTGACCGTCGTCCGAAGTAGTGATGCCCTAGAAGAGAGGAGGTGTGGCAGCAGAGGGGGAGGAATCGTTGGGATGTTTTCGTTTGAGGAGCGGGCGTGCAGATTAGGGCAGGATTTGTCGATCTTCCTCGAGGTGTCGTGTGGGTGGAGGGGCTTCCAGGAGATTATGGGATTGGATATCGCCGGTGGAGTCGCTGGTGGATGTCGCCGCAGGAGCGCTGGAAGGTCGAAAACCGTAGAGGGGTTGCGCTGGTAGAAGCTATCGGGGAGGGAATCATGGGAGGCAGAGGAAATAAGGGTTTATTAAGAGGAGTTAAGTTGAAGATCTACCGTTGAAATTAAAATTAAGGGTCTGGACTTTTCTGTGGACCGGTTAGACCATAAAGGGATATCTTTATATATAACCTATATATATATGTTTAATTACGGAGACCTCCCCTACGAGTTTTCATAATTACAGGTTGCACCCCTCTATCTTTCAAAATTACATTTACCTCCCTTGCCCAGTTTACAAAACTACCCCTTCCACTAGAAATATGGACGTAAAATGATAAAAACAACCAACTTATTTTTTGATATTTCAATTTTATCTTTTTATATGGACGTAAAATGTAACGCATCTTTTTCAATATAGAGTTATTAAAAATGGTGAAATTAGAATATCATAAAATAATTTGAAATATTTGATCACTTTTCATCTATATTTCTAAAGGAATTGGTTATACCTTTCAATGTAGAGTCATTAAAAGGATAAAATTGAATGTCATAAAATAAATTGGCTGATTTTATCAATTTTTGTTAGCTGATATTTGTATTACCCTATATATAGGGGGTTTTCTTTCTTAATAATACAAGATTTTTATTTTCCTGTTTGACATGATATTAGAGCTACGGAAAGAAAAAATGTCCTAGCCGCCGCCCGCCGCTCTCCAGCCCAGCGAACTCCTACCGTCGGCCACCCTTCTCTCCCTCCACCTCCTCCCTTCTCTCTCTCTCATTCCCCAACACCTCCGACTGCTGCGGGTAGCATAGCTCGTAGCCCGGCGATCGGCGGACGGGGCCGATCGGCACCCCGGATGGCCGCCGCTCCAGCAGCCGTTTGATGCTCCCCCTTTTTCTCAGAAAAGTTTCGCTTTTCATCCCTCTACCTCCTACTAGGGGGATCAAGTAATCTCTTCACCGGATCGCTCTATATCATGGATCTTGAGATTTTTCTCTCCTTTGCTTTCTCTCCTGAAAAGAATTTTACCTACTCATTCAAGCCTCCTTTGACGTCAACACTTAAGGATCTATTATTCTAGGATCTGAGGCGTCCCTATTGGTGGTGTCTGACATTTTTTCCGGTATTGCCCTTTTTCGGCGATCTCGTGGAGGCTGGTTTTCTTCTTCTCAGAATTTTTTCTTCTACCGGCACATCTTTGTTCTCTGATTTCATTATGTTTGACATGGTGGATTCTCCTGACGTATCACAACCCGCTGGATCTACCCGGGTTGGGCATGATCATACGGCGTCTCTGATCACCACGATTCGTCTTGATACAACAAATTACCTATCATGGTCTCGATCTATTGTCTTGGCCCTTAAGAGTCGCTATTTGTTTGGTTATGTTAACGAGACTATTAAGGAGCCAGCACGGACCTCATCTATGCGGGCTCAATGGGAATCAGAGAACTCTTTGGTTATGTTATGGTTGATTAATTTCATGCAAGAGACTATTGCATGGAATTATTTATTCTTAGATACCGCTGCAGATATTTGGAGTCGTGTTGAATCTACCTATTCCCAGAAAGGCAACACTGCTCAGATCTTTCTGCTATGACGAAAGATATTTCTCCTTCGACAGGGGAATCGACCACCGTCCGCTTTTTATTTGGAGTTCACTCAGCTATATCAGGAGTATGACCATTTTACATCCCTTAACTTTGTTTGTATTGTTGATGCTCTTCTTGTTCGTGCTCACAAATATCAGAATGGGGTGTTTGAGTTTCTACATGGTTTACACCGGGATTTTGATCAGATTATTGTTTAGATCCTTGGCCGCATACCATTCCCTTCGTTGTCAGAGACCTATAGCATTGTCCAGCAGGAATATGACCGCCGCCAGTCTTGAAGTTCACAGGGTCTTTCTAGTGGTTCTGCTCTTGCGGCTTCTCATTCTGGAGGCACCACTTCTCGAGACTTTAGGCACCGACCCTCGAACAAAAACCACTTGATGTGTGATTATTGTGGTTGGAGTAGGCATACTCGCAACACTTCCTTCAAAATGCATGGGCTCCCTCCATCGAGAGGTGGCATGGTTTCTTGTGGGGGTCGTGGTGGACGTGGTCTTGGCCGTTCAAATTTCAGCTCTCCCCGCTCTGCTCACCTGACTGAGTTCGTTGATGATAGTACTTCCAGTGCCCAAATCTCAGAGCCTCTATCTCTACCTGGGGCCTTTTTGCTGATAAGATGATGACTCTCCGTCGCATGATGTAGAGGTTATTCTCGGAGCCCATTTCTGGTCCATCCTCGTCCTTTGCTCATTAAGGTAGTCTAACTACTCTGTTGTTGTATTGCCTGCCACTCATTGGATTATTGATTCTGGAGCCACAAATCATATGACTGGGTCATGGCAGGTTTTGTTTTCTATTCACCATTATCTGGCAGAGACAAGGTAAGCATTGTCGATGGAACCCTTTCCTCTATTGTAGGAAAGATGCTCTATCACTTGCTCTTCTCTTACCTTGGTTTATGCCCTTCACATCGCTTATTTTACTCGCATTCTCTTATCGGTTAGTCATTACAAATTTCATGAACTGCTTCGTCACTTTCTTTCCTTATTGTGTCTTTCAGGACCTGCAGACGAAGAAGGTGATTGGCTCTGGTAGAATGTGCGATGGATTGTACGTGTTTTATGTTGTTGTTACTCAGGCCTTTCATGCTCACCAGCTTCCTCAGTTGGCTACCCGACATCGTCGCTTGGGCCACCCCTCTATTTCTGCTATGCAGATGTTATTTCCTAGTTTTTCATCTTCTGTTTTTAAAACCTTTATGCGTGATGCTTGTGAACTTGTTAAGCATAAGCGCGTATCTTTTGATCACGTGTCTAAGCCTTCTGTTGTACCATTTCATACTATTTATAGTGATGTTTGGGGCCCTGGTCCTGTTGCTTTGATCTCTGGTTATCATTGGTTTGTTTCTTTCATCGATTGTTTTTCTCGTAGCACATGAGTTTATTTGATGCATAGTCAAAATGAAGTATTTCCTCTTTTCCAAAAATACCATAAAATGTTTTCTACTCAATTTGGCGTCACTATTAAAATTCTTCACAGTGATAATGGGCATGAATATGGATATCAAATTTGAAAACTATTTGAGTTATTATGACATCGTTCATCAAACCACTTGTATACATTCTCCTTCACAAAATGGTGTTGTTGAACGAAAAAAATCATCATCTTCTTGACGTGACACGATGTTTGTTATTTACGATGTCTCTTCCAGAATACTATTGGGGTGATGCCCTTTTCACTGCGGCTTAACTCATCAATCGTATGTCGTCTCGTCATCTGGACAAGTGTACTTCTCTTCCCCTACATAGAAAGGACAAATTTATGAAGCACCGACACTTCAAAATGCTCAGCGTGTCGGTGTCAGACTCTCCGACACTCGTCCGACTCTCCAACGCGCTGGCTCACGTGAGACTCGTGTGTCCCGCTCAATAGGACACGCATGTCCCTCTCAATCGGACACACATGTCCCTAAGCTAGCTACTCACGGTAAGACGGGAGGCCATTGTCTTGGAAGTGCATTTTTTGTGAAAAAGGTTTTATAAGTTCATATACAAGAGTGAAAGCACATTTGTTAATCATTGGAGAAAAAGAAATTGGAAAGTGTGTAAAAGTCTTAAGGAGTGATCTATTTGAGGTGTAAAAACTGTAAGAAGAGGTAATGTGTTAATGTTCTATCATTTTTTGACCTTTGGTTAAATTTTGCATTTGAATATTTGATGAGAAATATTTAAACATGTCTTAATTTATTTGAATATTTGTTATTTGTTCATTTTAAATTTTTTGTTAAATGTTTTAGGATTTTCATAATTATAAAAATAAATATTTAATATGTGTGTCCCAGCGTGTCGAAATATGATATTTTTTGAGAATTCTCGAGTCGCGAGTCATGTCGTGTCGTATCGCGTGTCGCGTGTCGGTGTCGGTGCAACATTGGGACAAATGATATCATCCTCCAAGCAGAAAAAACTTGTCTTCATGGATGCTACGTTTCATGAAAGTACCTCTGATTATGAATCCTCACTTCAGGGGGGAGTCTTCATACTTGGAAGTGAGTGCTCCTACTCTTCCTATTCCTCCTCCATACATTACCACTCAGGTGGAGAGTGGGGATATTCTCAAAGAAAAGGAATTGCAAGTGTACACTCGGATAAGCAAAAGTTCAAACACTCAATCGCATCTCATAATACCAGAGCCGCCACCGGATTTGTCTACAACATCCCTGGATTTACCTATTACCCTCCGAAAAGGTATACGCTCATCCACTCAACATCTGTTATCTAACTATGTGTCATATGCCTCATTATCCTCTTCCCACAAAGCCTTCGTCACTTCTCTTTCTTCTGTGTTTGTTTCCGGTACATGGCAGGAAGCACTTGGCTGCCCAAAATGAACAAAGGCGATGATCGAGGAAATGCATGCTCTAGAAAAGAACCACACATGGGAACTGGTGGACCTCTTTTACGGGCCTACTTCCGTAACAGTGGTTACTCGTCGGAATGGTGGTCGGAGGTGGAGATAACGATGGCGGAGATACCGTGGAGCCGGAACCGTGGCTGCATGGGCGGGGTTGCTCATTAGAGGAGAGAGCCACCGATATCTCACAACAAGGGACGAGAAAAGCTAGACTTCATTTCATAACCATCAAACATACAATACTCATGCCTTTATATAGGCTACAACATATAAGAAGACAAAAACACTAATTATGACACATAATATTAGACTCGGGGCTCGAGTCTCCCACATAATGATAAAAATAATAACACGCAACACGACACACATCATAACTCATAACATCTCACCCTTCCTCAAAAAAAAACTTGACCTCAAGCTTTATCAGAGACCCTCGTCGTCAGAATCCTCAACGTATAGGCAGAAAAGCCGGTTGCATTTGTGGCTGCGAGTGTACTGCTCGTCGCAATTGAAACATAATCCATGAGCGCGGCGGTGCAGCATCTCAGCCCGAGATAATCGGTTGATCGGTGGGGATGGGGGACCCTCAATACGGCCCTGTTGTATAATGTTGGTGGCATATAGATAGACTTCTTGGGCCAGCTGGAGGAGACGATCGCAGAGCCGGGCCAGACTCATAACAGTCATTAAGTCTGGAGGGGCCTCAAACTCAACATTCAGTCGCAGTCCCTCGCGAAGTCCAGCGGTGAAAATATCGACCTGGATATCCGGGGCAAGAGAGACATGCGCTAAGAGAAGTTGAAATTGTTCCAGGTACTTGTCCACGATACCAGTTTGGCGTAGAGATGTGAGTGCGCCGAGGGAGTTACTGCAGATAGGAGGTCTGAAACGCAAGTTGCAGAGTCGCTTGAAGTTGTCCCAAATCAGATCCAGTCGGTTGGTGAGAAGTCGAGAAACCCATAAAACAACGGAGTCGAGCATATGGAAAGATGCTAAATGGATCCGGTCTGTGGCCGGTGTCTATTGGTGGCTGAAAAATTGCTCACATTTGGTGAGCCAACACAATGGATCCGTTTTCCCATCATGGGTAGGAAATTCCAATCGGATGTAGCGTGGAACAATAGCAACGTCGGGGTGCGTGAGGACTGGCGCCGGAGGCTCATGGATGGTCACGGGCGGCGGTGCTTGGCGGAGAAGTGGTGGTGCCTGGCTGCTTCTTGTAGGATCGAGTGCGGGGTGGTAGAAAGATCATCAAGGCGCTTGGAGAGCGCAATAATGGCCTCCTGATGACGGTCTGCGAGGGCAGCGTGCGCATCTTGTTGCGCCATGACGGTCTGCAACATGGTCATAATCTTAGTTGGTCCGACGAGTCCCCCATTGCGGGATGAGCGAGAAGAGGAGCGGGTGACCTGACGGTCGGAGTGGCCGCCAGAGTGCGCCGATTCAGATGACTAAGAGTGGCCGCGAGAGTCGCAGTGGCGCCCAATATTGAAACCAGAAGAGATGTTCCCACTGGAAAAGAAAAATTAGACTTGGAGCAGGTCTGGCCGAGCGGTTTAAATATTAAAATGGGGATGCTGGATGGAAGAGGGGGTGGGGCCCAGTGCCTTTAGATTTAATAAAGTAAAACCTATATGGGAGTGGCTCAAAGCGATGGCAGCAGCAGTAGATTAGAAAAAAGAGCGGCGTGCCGCGTGCGGGGCTCGATGCAGCGCGGCAGGGCAGGGGGCTTGAGAAGCGGCGGGCTGCGGCGATGATGTAGGGGAGGGGCTCAACGGCGTACGGCATGGGAAAAGACAGAGAAAATTAGGCTTGTTGTTCCTTCGTCTGCGCAGGACTTGCGGGAGAAGAGATCGACGATGCCCGAAGATGCGGAGCGGCTCGACAAGACCGGAGATGATGTTGCTAGACAGAGCGCTGGCTGGCGCTTAAGGATGTCGCAGCTTGATGATGTCGGAGCGGGGGTGCGGCGTCGATGTTGCTGGACAGAGACCTGGCCGGCGCTGATGCAGAAATCAGTCCCTACAGGACGTCGGAAAGAAGCACGGGGGCCGGGAGGGCTCTGTTGCCGTCATGCCCGCCCTACCGGAAGAAGAAGAGGATGCAGAACTCCAGGAACTCGTCGGTTGCTGAAAATGTGTGATACTGTTATGACAGAGGTGATCTCCCGTTTGAGTGAACAGGCGCGGAAGCGGAAAAAGCAGCAGTTGTTGGTGTCAAAGAAGCGGATGCGGAAGGATGGATCCCTCTGATACCAAGTTGTTACGGGCCTACTTCCGTAACAGTGGTAACTCGTCGGAATGGTGACCAGAGGTGGAGATGACGATGACGGAGATACCGTGGAGCCGGAACCGCGGCTGCCTAGGCAGTGTTGCTCGTTAGAGGAGAGAGCCACCGATATCTCACAACAAGGGACAAGAAAAGCTAGACTTCATTTCATAACAATCAAACATATAATACCCATGCCTTTATATAGGCTACAACATATAAGAAGACAAAAATACTAATGATGACACCTAATATTAGACCCAGGGCTCGAGGCTCTCACATAATGATAAAAATAATAATAATATGCAGCACAACACACATCATAACTCATAACTCATAATAACCTCTCTCCCGGCAAGAGGACAGTTGGTTGTCGATGGATTTTTATAGTAAAGCAGAACTCTGAAGGTATTGTGGAGAGATTCAAGGCACGATTGGTGGCAAGAGACTACACTCAAACTCATAGTATTGACTACCAAGAGACTTTTGCTTTCGTGGCAAAAATGAATACAATACGGGTCCTATTATCCCGTGCCACATGTAAAGGGTGGGACCTTCAACAATTAGATGTAAAGAATGTTTTCCTTCTCGACGAATTTGAAGAGGAAGTCTATATGTCGATGCCTCCTGGTCTTGTCCCTATCGGCTCTAAAGGGAAAGTGTGTAAATTGAAGAAAGCTCTACATGGGTAAAAACAATCTCTGAGAGCTTGGTTTGGGAGACTTCACAAAGTCATGATCTCATTGAGGTATACCCAAAGTCACGCTGATCACACTTTATTTATCAGGCGAAAAGAGATGTAGGTGGTTATTTTTATTGTATATATTGATGATATGGTTATTACCGGTGATGACATGGATGAGATCTGTGCCTTGAAACTCAAATTTGCTAGTGAATTTGAAGTGAAAGACTTGGGTAAGTTGAAATATTTTCTAGGGATTGAGGTTGCCAGATCAAAATATGGTATATATTTCTCAGCGGAAGTTTTTCCTTGATTTGTTAAAACAGATAGGAATGAGTGGTTGCAAGCCTGCTGATACTCCTATTGAAGTGAACCACAAACTTGGATGTGATGATCGGGAGTTAGTGGAAGATATTTTTGATTATCAGAAGTTGGTTGGTAAACTTATCTACATATCTCATACCCGTCCTGACATCTCATGTGGAGTAGGAGTGGTAAGTCAATACATACATTCTCCTAAAATTCGACATCTTGATGTAGTGCACAAAATTTTGAGGTATTTGAATACCTCGCTTGGTGGGGGAATTCTATTCTCCCCTAGTGATCACTTAAAAATTGAAATATATATTGATGCTGACTGGACCGGATCAGTTAATGATAGGAGATCTGCCACAGGATATTGTTCTTTTGTTGGGGCTAATCTGGTCACTTGGAGAAGCAAAAAACAACATGTAGTGATTCGCTCTAGTGCAGAGGCTGAGTTTAGAGTCATGGCTCATGGTATATGTGAGGGGATGTGGCTTCGTTCCTTCTTGAATGATATTGGTTTATTGGAAACCAGACTTTTCAATTTGTATTGTGACAATAAGGCTGCAATCAACATTGCTCAGAACCCTGTCCAGCGTGACCGCACCAAGCACGTTGAAGTTGACTGACACTTCATTAAAGAAAATATTGTGAAAGGGACTGTATGTACCCCTTTCGTTCACTCGGAGGGATAACTTGCTGATTTTCTCACCAAGGCATTAAGTGAAAAAACATTTGCATCGATTATTAGCAAGTTAGGCATGAAGAACATTACATGCCCAACTTGAGGGAGAGTGTTAGCTAATATTTGTATTACCCTATATATAGGGGGTTTTCTTTTTTAATAATACAAGATTTCTATTTTCCTGTTTGACAGTTTTCATCCATGTTTCTATTGGAAGGGACATTTTTGTAAATTAGGAAATCTTAGAGGGGAGGTAAGGCGGGCAAAAAGCGTCAGGTAGACGCGCGTGGGTGTCGAAATCGAAATCCGACAAACCAAACTCGGGTAAACACTCCCCAAACTCAAAACATCAAATATCTGGGGAAGACAGCAGGTGAACTAATCAAAGGATGTTACAATGCTAAAATGCTTGAAATCAAAACAGCTTTCATCATTCTAATGAAGATGACATGAAAAAAATAGACATTTTGAGTGTATTGAATTATTAACTCAATAACCTATTATTATATAAAGAGAAGCGCCCTACATGCTATAACATTAGGTCCTCTCATATTACCGTGACAATACCTCAATTATGATTGTGCACCCCCCCCCCCCCCCAGCAACATTTATCCCGGCCATGACATTGTCCCGGTGCGACATCACTTCCTCCGCTCGCAAACCCCTGAGTGTTATATTTCACTCGTCGCTCATTTTTGCGTTGTGCACGGGGTTTGCGAGCGGCGGAGAAAACACATTTTTTTATTGTAGGTAATTGACTTCCTCTTGGAAAGTGAATTAAAAAACTCTAAATTTTTAATTAAGAAGGGTAAAATTGGGAAGTGAATGTTTAGGTTGCACCCCTCTTACTTTTGAAATTACAAAAACCTCTCATATAAGTTTACATTTTGTAACATTTGTCCACAAAAATACCCTCTTGGTGGAGATTTTTAGGGGGGGGGGGGGGGGGTGTTCATGGATGTTATGAAATGTAAACTTGAATGTTTTTATATTTTCAAAAGTAAAGGTTTGCAACCTATAATTATGCATGTGTGTGTGTGTGGTATATATATATATATATATGTTTGGGTTTGTAGACCATACACTCGGGCTAAAACTGGAGCAAATAGCGCGAGTTCAATTTTTTGGGATTTTGAGCCCCACATGTTTCTTATTTGAAAAAGTGATCAACATGAAAAGTGTAGTTCTCATCGAGATCTACAACTTTTATGTTGATCACTTTTTGATTTGAGACCGTTTAGGCTCCCGATTTGGGGCCCGAAAAAATTCACGCCCGCAATGGGTCGTCCGTATAGATTTCGGCGTGAATTTTTCCGGGGCCCAAACGGCTTCAAATCAAAAAGTGATCAACATGAAAGTTGTAGATCTCAATCACTTTTTCAAAGGAGATATTTGGGGATCAAAATCACAAAATACACAATTCGCGCTATAATATTTTGTTTTAACTCGAGTTAATTTTCTTTTTTTGTATATATATAGAGAGAGAGTGAGAGATTGATGGGATTGTGTTTGATGGAAATCGTGCCACCACTGGGCGGGACATTGGACTCTCCTGCGTCAGTGAGTCTAGAGAACAATATAAAATTATGGGCGCACAAAACAATGTCCTGAATTTGTCTTTCATTCAGTGGATTTACCTCGATGTGTAGCACTGGATGTGGGTGCTTCACACTGAACCACATTCATCTTTTGTCCTTTTTTTTATCGCACCCTTTATACTCATCTTATTCCATTTGTCATTGATAGATTTGTTTTTCCAATGACCTGATTCGTAGTTAGTTCATGGGGTAGGAAGCCCGAAACCCCAATGATGAATCCTATTTTTATTCCAAAAACGTATGCTTATCATAGAGGGACTGTTGTGAATCGTGATATTTCTACACTAACACATTTTTTAAATAGTCACGAGATTAAACCACTGTTCATTTTCCTAACATTAGAGTTTTTATAGTGCAGAAGAAACAATTCCTTCAAAGTCATCAAACCCAATGCTTGTAATACATCTTGTTTCATATATTGAATTATTCCTGCCCTCCTTTTTAAACTAAAGAGAAGAATGAAGATCACATAAGTTTATGCGCATTTTTCCTTTCCAGATGAATCAAACTGTATTGACGTGAGGATATTGTCAAGAACCCTTGAGGCCAAGCTGACCGTTTGCCACTGTTTGGTTGGAGAGTACAAGAAAGTTGGTACTCTGAACAGTTTAGAAAATTGTGCTCTACAATCTACCTTTTTTTTTCATATTTATCATTTCATTATTTGAATAATTAAATTTTTTAAGCTGAATGGTGAAAACAAGCACTACATTGATTTCTTTAAGATTCAATTTCTTTTCAGAGTTTAGGGTATGAGAAGATCAGCCAAAGCAATTGTGAGAACACATTATTGGAAGGTTTTGAAGATGGGAAAACCATGAAGAGAACAATTATCTTTAGTCCATTATTCTGTAGCCACGTGGACCTTGAAGTAGGAAACATTGTCTGCATTCACCCACCATGGTATGTGCTTGTGCAGTTTCATTTTACTATTTACGAGTATGCTTTCTCCTTCTCGTTCGTTATTCTCGTTGTTTTTTATTTATTAGACTTGTCGAACTTTACAAGAATTAGCGAATTCATTTATGATTAAAAGATTAATATGATGTTTGCATCACCTTTTATAGAACACATTTACCAATTTATTGCAACCAAAATGCACCTTATTATCCATATTTGTTTTAGTCAATGAACTGATGAAACTAATTTTTGTGACTGAACAAACTTCTCACGGTAATGACTTTCATTTTGATAAATGAAATGAATCACAATCAATCATATAGAAATGAGGGAAATAGTAACCGGTGTATCTTCATTCATTCACATAGGCGGATATTTATAACATTGCAAGAGACTCATAAAGCCTAACACATGATGTGAGACAGATACATTAGTTTTCCAATCAATCTCTGGTAGCGTGAGGCATCTGCCTGACCGTTGTCACCATCTTCACTAATTCCATGATTTTCGTCCATAGGGGTGTTTGCAGGGACACAACCACGCATCCCGGTCTCCTGCAACAAATCTAGTATGTACTTATGGTGAGATATAAAGATACTCTGATCGGATCACCTTAATACCTAGGAAGTATCGTAATCTTCTCAAGTCTTTCACCTCAAACTCAACAGATAAGAAAGACTTGAGGTTTGCAATCTCTTCCATATTGTTACCTCAATAAGGATCACAATCCTCTTATCACGTCGCCGAATAAACATAGTATGATCAGACTGCGTATGCTTGTATCCAAATTTGAGCATAACCGCGAGGAATCTGCCAAACCATGCTCTATATGACTGTTTCAAATCATATAGAGATCTCCTTAGACAACAGACAACACCTTCATCTCCCTTTTTCACGAACCTGGGAGGGAATTTCATGTAAACCTCTTCATCAGGCTCACCATGGAGAAACACATTCTTAACATCCAGTTGGTGAAGATCTCAGTCCATGCAAGCCGCGCATGATAACAAAACCCGAATAGAGTTCATCTTAGCCAAAGGAGCGAAAGTCTCCTGGTAGCCAACTCCCTGAGTCTGGGTGTATCCCTAAGCAACCAACCGTGTCTTGTACCTTTCAAGCTTACCCTTTTGGTTCTGTTTGAACAAAAACACCCATCTCAAGCAATAGCTTTCTTGCCAGGAGGAAGAGGGGAGACATCCTAGGTATGGTTCTTGTCCAAGGAAGACATTTCCTCTTTTATAGCCTGAGTTCATACCGGGATACGCAAGCTTCCTGCCATGTCTTAGGAATAACAACCGAGGAAAGAGAAGATCCAAAGGCCTGATGGGCCGGGGTAAGATGACGGTAAGCCACGTGATTAGAAATAGGATGTTTAGTACACGTAGCCTTACCTTTCAGCAATGCAAGAGGAATATGCAGATCTGCATCATCAGAATCTGAGACAGAAGTGGGCACTGGTAGTGGTGGAATTTTAGTAGCCTATAGACCTGAGGAGCGTCAGTGGTATACGTGAGGAAAAAGAGAGATCAGAGTATCGGGCAGAGGAATAGAGATAGGAGGACCCGATTCCTGTAGAGGAGGTAGCTGCGGTGGCTGAGGAGGAAGAGGAATATCAGCATCATCACTACTCTCCCCCTGACGAAGAGAGTGAGTTGATGGCAAAAAATACGATTCCCCTTCCTGTATTGTAACATTCATAGTGCAAAACAAACGCCGGGAGGGAGGATGGTAGCACCGATACCCTTTCGTTGTGGAGTAGCCAAGGAACACACAACGATAAGTCTGAGAGTCCAGTTTGTCTCGGTGAAGCGAATGGATATGCACAAAACATACACATCCAAAGACACATGGTGGCAGATGGGAAGTGTAAACAACGGTCATGGTAGAGAACCAAGCTAGGGGAGTAGCTTAAGCTAAGAACACATGAGGGAAGCCGGTTGATAAGGTGGGAAGCGGTAAGGAGAGCATCACCCCAATAGGATTTGGAAATGTGCATCGTCGCAAGAAGACAAAGCAACATTCAGAAGATGTTGGTTTTTTCGTTCAACAACTCCATTTTGGGTATAGGTGTGGACACATGTGGTCTGATGGATGCTACCATGACTGGTAAGATATGAGTCAAACGCTTCACGATCGTCATACCACCCCCCCCCCCCCCCCCACTATCACTTTGAAGGGCACAGATAGAGCCAGAAAATTGGGTCTGAACCATTTTATGATAAGTCTGAAAACAAGAGAAACGCCACTCTTTTTTTTAACAAATAAACTCAAGTAGTGCGAGAAAAACAATCAATAAAAATGACAAACCAACAGAAGCCAGATAGTGATAAAACGGGAGATGACCCCCAAATATCAGAATGAACAACAGCAAACGGGGTGGTACTAGGTGAAGATAAATGCGATGAATTATGTCTCACATGTTTAGACATATCACATACATCACATACAAAAGTTTGTAAAAAGGTAAAAAAGCAGGAAACAATTTCTGAAGATAGGTAGGAGACGGATGTCCAAGGCGCAGGTGCCAACAGCGAATATCATCTGCTGTAACAGTAGAGCAAGAGAAGACCTAAGAAGGAGGCTGAAGATCCAAGTAATACAGATCACCGCGGTTCCTACCACTGCCAATATTCTGCTTCGTACCTGGTTTCTGAAAAACACAGGTATCAGGAAAAAATGTTACAGAGTAGTTAAGGGATCGAGTAATATTGATGATGGGGAGTAAATTGTGAGGAAAAGAGGGAACATGGAGAATGGATGGAAGTGAAATAGTTGGTTAACATGAAATATGACATTTTCCAGCAATGAGAGACAATAAGTCATTTGTAAAAATGACTTTATCCTTACCAGACAAAGGAGTATAAGAGAGAAAACTTGAAGAGGAGTCAGGCATGTGGTGGGTGGCACCAGAATCAATCATCCACTCGGAAGATGAGGCGGTGGCCACATGAGCACTCGACATAGCAATATAAGCAAGTGAAGCAGATGCACCCGAGGACAGATCAGGCTGAGAGTGGAGCAGGAGGCGGAAAGCATCTAATTCATGAGCAGTGAGCTGCCTAGAAACGGCACAGGAGGTCTCGTCGTAGATATTTGTAGAGTAAGCAGCATCATGAGACTTGGGGCCACCCTGGCGATGACCCCCACGTCCTGGGCCCCACCCACGGCCACGAGGGGCAAGATGTTGGTGGAGTTTGTAGCACACCTCCCGAGTGTGGCCTTTGCGGCCACAATAATCACAAGTAGGGGCAGACAAGCCAGGACTGAGTGCATGACCACGACCAACACTAATCGAAGTAGAGCGATCAGGAGGAGCACTAACATTGAGGGACTTCCGACGATCTTCATCACCAAGGACCATGCTGAAGGCCTCCCGAAGAGACGGGAGAGGGGAACGGTAAAGGATATGTATTCGCAGCATATCGAACTCCATGTTCAGTCCCATCAAAAACACATGGAGTCGAAAGCGGTCCTCCCGTTGTTGCAACTGGACAACATCTGCAGTGCATGTTAGAGTGAAATGCACAAAGTAGTCCAATTCCTGATACAAACACTCGAACTCTGAAAAATAGGATGACATCATCATAGATTCTTGCCGCAGTTCCAAAATGCGGCGAGTAAGTTCATAGACATGTGTAGAACTGTCAATTTGTGAATATGTCTCCCGGGCGCGTGTCCAGATCTCAAAGGCGGAGTCCGTCATCATGTAACTCTGATAGACCTTTACAGACATCGAGTGAAGAAGTCAAAAAACAACCAGAGAGTTTTCGGAGACCCACCGCTTCTAGGAGGGATCAGTCTTTGGGGGCTCCTTAACTGTTCCATCAATATAGCCAAACATTTGATGGATACAAATGACAAGTTGGGCAGCCCTTGACCATTCGAGGTAGTTTGTGTCATCCAATGGTACCGTAGTGATCTTCAAGGAACCGGAGTGACCATGGGACCGTTGAGAGTCACCCATCTGAAGCTGAATCACACCCGACGACGAGGCATAAGAGTCACTCATATCGACAAGCACCAAAGACTATCTTAGGCAGTGAACAGAGACATCGCACCACTCAAGAACAGTCGGACAAGAGTCGCCGGTCAACGCAGCAAGTAGGAACCACCGTACATCACAACAACTCGAGCCGGAGAACAAGAATGGCGACAAGATTCACTAGGGGAACAAGCGACGACCACAACAGGAGGCTGATGATTGAAGCACACTAGCAGGAGCCACCAAAAAACAAGCAGGATCTGCGTTGACCCCTCTAGTTGTCGGATCAACGAAGGAGAGAAGCCTCCAGACGAGAAGGAACGCCCGACGGGATCAGGAAGAGAGGAGACCCGGCATCCATTACGCCTGAAGGCCGTGGAACGAACGAGGGGGGGGGGGGGAAGAGAGGAATCGTTTGGCTGGGTTTTTTTTTGAGCCTCTGATACTAAGTTGAATTAGAAATAAGGGAAATAATAACCGGTGTATCTTCATTATTCACATAGGGGGATATTTATAACATTACAAGAGACTCATAACTTGTAAATAATATTAAGTATCTCTCAACTATAATCACCAATCATTTGGTTGAGACCAAAATGAAAATCCCGAATTTAGACCCAGTTTTGGTAAAGACATGTAGAAATTACGTTCAACCATTTGGTGGATTCGTATCCTCATAACATTATTTCCGTTAAAACAGGTTGAATCTGTTCTAGAATTATAGCTCGTTTGGTCACTTGTTAGTATAGAACTCATGTTTCAGAAGTTAATATTTTCGTTTTCACACATTTTTACTATGAAAACAAAGGCTCTGTTTGGCGCTGCATTTTTACTCCGGTGAGTTTGGAGAAAAACACCACCGTTTTAAAATGTATGATTGGCATGACAATAGTTATGACTGCCACCAAGAAAAGATTATTAGTTTTGAACATAAATGCGGATGATGTTCCTTAAGTAAAGTCAGGCATTCGGACGGTTTGTAACCACCGCATTCACGACTGCAACCTCCATGCCAAACAGAGCCAAAATCAATACAATCCAAAATGACTTCTCAATACACCCGACTCGTCATGTTCCTAAACAGTTTTGTAATTGTAAGCATTCAAATGAGTCCATGCAGCAGTATTTCATAAAAAGCAAGTTTATAGTTCTTTGACTAATGATTTTTTTCTCTCATCAACCTTTATTTATTAGAATTGTCATTCAATAACAACTAGAAAGTTGTGGAACTTGTTGTAGTTATTACCTTGTTTTCTTATCAGCTGTATAATTGTATGTTGCTAAATAACAGTACAAATATTGTTGCTTAAAACCTCTAAATTTTAAAGTGAAAACATCACAATTTTCCCTGATGAAAATAAATTGATGCATATTAATCTGTTCCTCTGTCCTGATGAACAGGAAAGAAGTTCAAGTGAGTGGAGGGGAGACCATGATTCTATGTTCTTATTTTTCACCTATGAAGGCACAAAACTTGTGATAAATGAATGAAGAGAGCCAAAAATAAATGTTTCCACATTGTTTCATGAAGAACAATTTTGCCAAAAGAACAGGTAAGAAGCACGTGAATGTTACCAAACAGAAAATACTTGCAATAGATGTGATCAACTTCAATACAATCACAAGGTATGCTCGTGCCTAACCTCTGGAGCCAGGTTCCTCCTAGAAATTCCTCTCTCTAAATGGGACATCCCAAATCCTATACTGTAAAGATAATCCTAAACTCTCAAATCACCTCCTTATATAGGGAGAGGGGGCTAACATACCCTAATGTCATACAATTTAAAATACAATAATAAGACGCGTGTACGCGTAACAGTGAATGGCATCCAAAAGTTATTTTTCTCAAACCAATCAAAGAGTTTGTGTAGTTTTCTACATGAATTATATGCAATCTAATCTTTACAGCACATACATCAATATTCTTGTTTATAGAGCTTCATTAACTTTGTATCTTAACACTATATTTACAATTTTTCCTCTTTTTTTGTTCTCTCCTTTATAATGTGGAGAGTTGGTTTAACAATTTGATACATAGTTACACTTCTGCAGAGGAGGCATGACCAAGTTTGGTTTTGAGAACAAAAGAGTGGATGGTGAATGCGAACCGCCGAGATTATATAGGGTGGCGGTGGAGGCTGGTGAGTAGGGGTCGGTTCAAAGTTCTTTTCTCGATTTTTAAACACAACGTCAAACGACAGTAACTAGCGTCTGCTCGTGTGCATGGCCTGCCCTCGGCCTCAAAAAATAAACTAATAAATAGATAAGTCATAGAGTTAAAGCATAGTTTAGTGTATAAAACTATGTTTTGATCTTATTGTTTGCCTATCGTGAGCTGTTAAACAAGTGCTCTACTTTTATGCCACATAAATTTTTATGTACTTTATAACTAGGTGTGCAAATAAGGTCTGCCGGATCAAGGCCGGGCCCAGACCTCATTGGCATGGGCTTTCTTATTATCGGGCTCAACTCAAATCGGGCCTAGATCAGGCACTTGCAAAATAAGATGGCCTACTGAGCCCACAAAATTGGGCCCAAGTAGGCCCAAATGCTAATGGCTAGCTACAATTTGCCAGCTAACGAGCTGCCAAATGGTAGCTATACTGTTATTTGCAAGTCGGGCGGTCAAAGAAGCTGCCTCCCCAGCTTGGGGCCATCACGCACCAGGAATTTAATGTTAGTGCAGCCCAGCAGTAACAATATTAATCGGGTCTTGGGCCTGGAAGACCTAGGCCTGGCCCTGCTCAAATAAGGGGGCTTGGTGAGCCCCCCTTAGGCCTGGCATGGCCCTTCCCCAGGCCTAACCGGGCTAAGGCATAATCTAGCTCAGACTCGGGCAAACCTGGGCCAGGCAATCGGGCTAAATTTGCAACTCAATTTTTTTATAAATTTTAATGTTAATTTTTGAATAAAATTTAATGTTATTTTTTGAATAAAATTTAATGTTAATTTTTGAATAAAATTTAATGTTAATTTTTGAATAAAATTCAATGTTAATTTTTTAATAAAATTTAATGTTAATTTTTTAATACAATTTAATGTCAAACAATTGTTACTTTTTTGCCACGTAAACTTTAGAAAAGTTAATCTCAATTACTTGCTTAAAATTTATTTTATGGTATCATATTTAAACATAAAATTTCACTTTATATATATTATAAATATTATGGTGAGTCTTAATGAGGTTCAAATTTGGCCCGGTTCCCTGGCTCAGGCCTGCCCGGGTTTAAGCTTGGTTAGGTCTGGCCCCAGTTAGGCCCGGGTTTAAGCTTGGTGATATGTGGTTAGGGCCTGGCCTGGTGCACAGCATTTTGGCCAATTTGGGGCCTGATTGAGCCCGGTCTAAAAGCTTCAATGAGATCCCCCTTCTTTTACTAAGGCCCGTGCCCAACCCGAGCCTGACGACAACAAAAATCTGAGCCCAAGGGACCCGAGCTAGGCCTGTGCCCGCAGGGCTTTTTTGCACCCCTTTATCATTATTTTAGAAGAAAATGGGCCTCAATTTTTTTCAACTAAACAGAAACAACCTACACAGGCATTTAATTTTAATTGTGGTTGAGAATATATGATTTCTTTTTTCATTTTTTTAGAAATATAATATGTACCCATGCCATACTCTAACCTTAAGATAGTGAATATATTTTTTCATTTTTTTTCTGAAATTATTACATTATGTAAATTTTTAAGTCAGAATTACTGTTTAAGGGTACCCTAGTACAATTCAACCTATATGTCCAAATTCAGGCTTAAGTAATCTCTCATCTGATCTCAGTGCATTATTGAACATAGGAAGAACTAAACCATATAAAAATTGTTTGTCATTGTTACTTTCTGCATTTATTTTTCGCTCTCACTTTATTCGATCATATCTACCAAATGAATTGGTGGCAGCAACTGCATTTAAAAAAGAGCGTTGATGTTAGCACCGCTTTTTTGGCTATATGCACTCAAAATTTGAGTTTTTTTTTTGGACTTTTAGAATTCATATTAGCAAGCACTGCAAAAAAAATTATTTCTTATTCGCGCTCGCCCCTCTCGTGTTTCTGCCTCTAAAACCGTGATTTCGCCGGCGACCCTTCCTCTTCCCTTTCTGTCCGGCCTAAAGAGCTCCAAATTTTGCAAGTGCTCCTCCATTTTCTGAGTGGGGTTCTTTATCCTGGCGTGTTCTCCTCCATTATCTGGCGGCTATCTTTTCCACATCTGGCGGTCTCTCTTCTTTTTGGCGGCGGTGCTGCTCTATTCTGTGATTTTCAAGCGTTCATTCCTCCTCCAGTCAGCGGTGCTCTGCTCGTCCCCTTTTTCAATTATTGAGTGTGGATAGCCAATTTTAAAAAACAATGCTTGTGGATAACCAAAAGTGTTAATATCTAAAACTACGGTGCTAATATTAGCGCCCTTAAAATGAGGTTATTAAATGATGCATAGTGCATGCAAAATTACAACATTTTTGGTACATTTTTCATATGCGGCCTACAAGATGGGTGATGGGAGCTAGTTGTCGAATTTTACCTTCATTTCACGCCATCATAAATGAAGTGATGATGAGCAAGTTATTTCAGCTTTCCTGGCTAAAGTAATCTAAGTAAAAAAAGTAAAAGAACATATTTTTGATTCAAAAGTAAAGAAAAAAAAGGTTAAATGTCCTCTACTATGATGCAAAAGATTATAGCTAATAAATCCCCCCCCCCCCCCCACAAGATAACTTTGAATTCAAGACATCTCACATTATGACCGACAAAAAATGGATGAGAGACATGAAATATTTGCTAGATTTATTTTATGCATATGCACCAACTGGGAAAAAAGTCTATGTCCTAGTAATTGTGTAAATATAATTATATGGGATCGAGATGAGGTGATGGGACATCTTGTATAAAACGGTATTATAGAAAACTATACAGAATGGATTTATCTTGATGGATGACTATCTAGTAATGGGGCCCGAGATAATGATATATCTTCTTTTACTACAAACTCAATTTGCACTAATGACAACTTTGTCAATCTTTTTGGATGAATTGTTGTGTGCAACTATTCCTAACATTACACGTGAGAAGATGAGACATTTGACTATTCTTGAGTTTCTGTTAATATGAATGATAGTGATTTATACCTATAGCATTGTGAAAGGATGACAAGAATGCATGAAACTATCATTTTATTAAAGCTCCTCATATTAAGAGTTTAGGTAATTGGGGTAATACATATTTTAGTATATTGTTGAAAGCTATGTGAATATGAAACGATCCATGTGAACTATCGTGAGACAAAAAAATCAATTCAAAGTTAGGTCCCAATTATATTAAGATTGATGTTTGTGAAGATGATTGTTCATTATTTTTAGGCATGCACAAAAATGATAATGTATGTTATGTGTGCGGGAAGTCATGATGGCTGGAAAGCAATGAAGAACAATTTAATTGCATGTTGAGGAAATGTAAACAACATGACATGACCAGTACAAAGAAGATTCCTAAAAAATCGATGTTTTTCATTGAAGGGACGCTTAGAGAAAATATCTCTTTGTAAACATATTCCTGAGATGATGCAATGACATGTCAAAGAGCTCGATCATGATAATCTAATGCATCACCCTAGAGATGGTTTTTCATTGAAATAGTTTGATCGCAATCACAAGAAGTTCTCCAATACTCCTAGAAATATTCATCTTGGCCTTGCCACCGATGGTTTCAATCCCTTTCAGAATCTTAGCAGTACACATAACACATGGCCAATTTTGTTGGCATTGTATAATGGGCCACCTTGAGAGTGTGCGAAGAAAAGATTTATAATCATGTCGGGTTTGATACTTGGTTCAAAAATGGCTGGAAATAACATTGGTATTTATCCGTAATCATTAATAAAAGAGTTGGTTGAATTGTGGGTTGAGGGACTACATGTGTTTGGTGCTTTAGATGAAAACAAATTTAAATTGTGTGACACACTATTATGGACTATCAGTGATTTTCTTGTGTTAGAGAGTTTATCAAGCTGAAACACACATTCAAAACTTGGATGTCCATCTTGCGGGTTAGACACTAAATCTTACTTGCTAAAACATAGTCAGAAAATATCATATCAATCTCACACATGTGCCCAATTTTAGTAAGAACACATCATGGAATTTGATAAAGGTGCATTACTTCTTCAATCACTTACATTTACATTCACTTCATAATTTTTTATTTATCGACATTCTTGTTCATTGGTGCTGCACCGTTTTGATGTTTGAGTCCGACAAAAAACATATCATGTTGAAGTTGTTATTTCTCGAGGTTGTCATAAAAACATGTATGCATGTGAATTTGTTGATATGGTGACATATTGATACTCAACAAAGGGGATGGTAATTTTTAGGTTTTTACTTTTATATTTTACTACATTTTTATATTGTTTACATATTAAATTGTTGTAATATTGACCATTGAGATGTGATAGAGCATTAGTGAAAAAATAAAGTCCGTCGATGACGAACTTGCTCTAGGTAGGGACAAGCCTTGCTAATTTGAGGAAAGAATAGGTATGTCAAACAAAATCATATGTCCTATCTATTATTCATATCTTTACAGTAAAAATTTTAAATGTTTTTGTAAGGCTACTGAATTGGAAAAAAGAGCCGACACATCTTGAATTATACATAAATATTCGTACAAGCAATGCGAAAGATAATAGCTTCCGAGGATGATGAATTCTATTTCTAGACCAGACCAAAATACCAAGTTTACTCCTAATGGTACACCTCATATGGAACCTAACACAAGAACCCACCATGACCAAGGTAATGAATATGTACAACCATAACATAGAAATGAGTTTTAAGTAAACTTGAGCATGTTTTTTTACCACTTCAGTGATTTCTCTCACTTTTGTATTAACTAGAGCATATACTTTTCAATTTGTGAAATTTGAATATTGTATTTTTGAACTCAACATGCTTTCTATTTGCCTGTGTTGCGGCCAAATCCGGCGCTCCGGTCGATCCAGACTAACTTGGACCGCCTTAGCTCGCGGAGCGGTCGAGCGCGCACACAGTCAGTTGAAGAGGGGAAATGAACACAAAGAGTTTTGACGTGGAAAACCCTTCAACCGGGTGAAAAACCACGTGACCGGTTCGCTGCCGGTCAAAATCCACTAGATCGGAGTGATTACAGTATGTTGGGTGAATCGGGGCGACAGGCCGCTCCCGTTACAATCTTGAGGAGAGAGAGAGGGTGTACGCAACCGTTGGTGGGCAACAGACTGCCTCGCCAACGGGACTTGGACGGTGGAATGCGCGGGATGCTTTAGGCGCGCGCGCTCAGAGGCGGCGCGTATCCAAGGGTTGTCACTGCCTCCCTTGCTCGTCTTCCTCTGTCCTTGGAGTGCTTCCTTTGCGATTGAGCGCTGGTGGGGTGCCAATAGCCGATGACGGGGCCGATGGCCTATGACGAGTGCTGATAGCCGCTGGCGGGTGCTGATAGTCGCTGGGGGCCGCTGGAGGTCCCGGGCGGCAGCCGGTGGTTGGCGGCGAGAGGCGGCCGCTGGTTGTTGGCGACGAGGGGTGGCCGTCGGCGGAGAAGAACGGGAGAGCTCCCACCTGAGGAAGAAGCAGGGGGGAAGCCTCGGAGAAGAAGATGATCAAATGAGGAGCCCCTGGGGTCCTTTTATAGGCTCCAGGGGGAAGTTATGACGGGCCCCACCACTAACATAGTGGGTTGGTGGGTGGTTTTGCTCCGATCGGACGGCCGGTGGGTCCTCTCCCTCAATCGGACGGCGGGGAGGCCACCCTGAGGTGGGGCCGCCCGGATGATGCCGACGGCGAGGAGGCGGCCGGACATGGCGGCGGCCGGCCATGGCCGCGGCCGGCCATGGCCGCGGCCGGCCATGGCCGCGGCCGGCCATGGCCGCGGCCGGCCATGGCCGCGGCCGCGGCCGGACATGGCGGAGGCCGGCCACGGCCGCGGCCGGACATGGCGGCGGCCGGCCATGGCCGCGGGCCATGGCCGTGGCCGGCCGGAGGGGAACCGCCGGTGGCGGTTCCTTCCGCGGAAGGTGGGGGAAAATGGTGTCCCACCCCCATGATCTCCATGAGAGATCATGGGGGTAAGGGGGGCCCACCCATGATCTCCATTGGTGGGGATCATGGGGATCTCCTCATCTTTATAAATTAAGGTGGAACCCATCAATTGCCCCCCAAATCTCTTTCAGTTGGGAGAGAAGCGAACACGGGGAGAGATTTCTTACTCTGGTCGCGGTGGTGATCGCCGGCGTTGAACCTGGGATGGCGGCGATGGCGTGCGGCTCTAAGGTACGATGGTGCGCGCTAGTTTTGGAGAACGGGTGTCAGGCGAGTACGCGTGGAGGCCGGCAAGGTGCAGGAGCCGATTGCGTGCCCCTAATGTGGGGAAAGGGCCGAGCGCGCGTAAGCGTGCCGTGCGCGTAAGGGCTGCGCATGTGAGTGGGATGTGCGCCCAACTCACATGCGCAGGCCGTGTGTGCAGGCCGCGTGCGCGCGGAGGCCGTCCCGCGCGCGGGCGTGCCGCGTGCGCGCGGAGGCCGTCCCGCGCGCGGGCGTGCCGCGCGCGCGCGCAGGCCGCGTGCGTGCTGGCCGCGCGCGTGCTGGCCGTGCGCGCGCAGGCTGCCTGCACACTCGCGCGCGGGCGGTGCGCGCGCGCGCGCAGGCTGTGTGCGCGCTGGCCGCGCGCGCGCAGGTCGCGCGTGCGTGCGCGCAGGCCGTGCGCGCACGCAGGCCATGTGTGCGCTGGCCGCGCGCGCGCAGGCCGGGCGCGCGCAGGCCGGGCGCGCGCAGGCCGCGCGTGCGCGCAGGCCGCGCGCGCGCAGGCCGCGCGCGCGCAGGCCGCGCGTGCGCTGGCCGCGCGCGCGCTGGCCTCGCACGCGCAGGCCGTGCTTGCGCGCAGGCCGTGCTTGTGCTGGCCGCGCGCGCGCAGGCTGTGCGCGCGCAGGCCGCGCCCGCGCAGGCTGTGCGCGCGCAGGCCGGGCGCGCGCAGGCCGGGCGCGCGCAGGCCGCGCGTGCGCTGGCCGCGCACGCGCATGCTGTGTGCGCGCAGGCCGGGCGCGCGCTGGCCGCGCGCGCGCGCGTGCTGGCCGCGCGCGCGCTGGTCACGTAGGTGAGGCCGTGCGCGCGCGCCAGTTGTGCGGGCGCGCAGGCGGTGCCTGCGTGCAGGTCGTGCACGCGCGCAGGCCGCCTTTGCGCGCATGTCGTGCGCGCGCGCAAGTCGTATTTGAACGCGTGTCGTGCGCGCGTGCAGGCCGTTCGCGTATGGCTTGGGTGCATGTGCGTAGTTGCGTGATTTTACCACTTTGAGCTGACTGATTTTTTGCGGTGTGTAGGTACCAAAGCGTTCTGCTGGACCCATGCGTCTACGCTCCTCTTTGACCGAAGATGGTGTGGCTATTTGGAGAACAAAGTACGGACTTCCTTCTGACTTGGAAGTGAGGATCCCTCGTCCCGAGGAGCGGGTCCAAAATCCTCCCCGTGATTGGCTGACTGTTTGCGAAGTGTCGCTCAGATCCGGTTTCCGTCTTCCTCCCTGCGACGAGGTGGTGGAGATTCTGAAGTTTTGTGGAGTCCCTATTTCCCAATTTGCTCCAACCGGGGTTACTCGCATCATGGGCTTGGTCTCTTTTTTCCGGGAGCATGGGGGCTCTCTTTCCCTAGATCAGTTCCGGGATTGGTGCGATGTGCGCTTTGATGGTGGTGAGCGGATCGAGGTGCGCAGCAACAAGGTTTGGCTGGAGTTTGAGTCCCGTAAGGATCGTCGCCACGGTAATACTTTGTTTGGATATGTGAAGAATTCCTGGGATCTTCCCGAGGTGTGGAATGCGCTTCCTGACCGTTGTCGTCGTGTGAAAGGGAGGGAGCGAGACTTTTCCCCTGTGCTGGGATTTTCCGAGCCTCGTGAGTTGGCTAATCGTCTCTTCAATATATATGCGTTTGTCGAGGAGAAGCGATTGTTGGGATGTGGTATTTCTGTTGGCACGGGACGGGTGGTGTCGTCTTCTCAGGGAGGGGGCCGCAAGAGAAAAGCGGTGATGGCCCCCGTTAGTGATGTTGACGTTGTGGTGGTAGCTTCTGATGATTCAGTCCCCGAGACGCAATTACCTGTTTCCCCGGCTCCACGAGCGCTTGTTAGCGCAGCGGTTCCCCGGATGTCTTCCTCTTTGAAGGCGATGAGTGACGCGGTAAGTTGGTGACTTACTGCTTCTTCCTTCCTGTTTTATTTTTTAGGCGGCTGATTGCGTGTTTTCCTTTTGCAGATTGAGGCTCAGGCACAGATTGCGGTTACCTGGAACGATCATTACGTGATCCTGAAGGATGGATATCTCGCTTTGCAGGAGAAGCTTCGACTGTCGATGGGCTCACTCTCTTCTCTCAAGGAAGAACATGACCGGGACATCGCGCAGTACCATCGAGTTGGGTCAGAGCTGAAGTCTGAGCTAGAAGATGTGCGTGCCTCTTTGGACGTGGAGAAAGCCGTGGTGGAGAGGACTGCCCAGATGTTGAAGTATGCGAAAGAGGAAACGTCTGGCTTGGGGACCTAGTTGCACGCGGCGCGGGAAGAGGTTTCAGGTCTTGAAGTTCAGCTTCAGGCGGCGAAAGCGCAGGTGGAGATGTTATCTTCTGATGATCATACCTCCGAGCTGAAGGCGGCGGGGCTTGCGGAGTACTTGGAGTCGCTGGACTATCTTCGTGACCGCAGCCTGATCGCGGAGGAGGTTCGTGATGACATTTAGTCCAAGGAAGTAAAGCCTCAGATGGATGATATACGTCAGTTAGCGCTTCGTCACGGTGTTTCGAAGGCCTTTCGCTTCATAGGGAAGCATCTTGGGTGTGATACTTCCAGTTTCAGTTTTGCAGACGTTTCAGGTGATGAGCGCTCTGGATCAGATGCTGATGATGAGTAGCTGTAGTGTTGATCTGTTGTTGTATGTCTCGTCATTTATTTGTAGTCATTTGCTTTTGTTATAGCTTTTGAGGTTGTCGCTGTTAGGGCTCCAATTCATTGCTTTCTATGATAGCTTTACTTGTATGTCGTTGTCGTGTGTTTCGCACAGATGCATTTTGTCGCGAGATGGTTGTTGGTGGGAGTTGATTTTTGTCTTGGTGTATTCGTGTGGGGTTGACCCATGGCTTAGTGCGCGGGCCTGGCTGGCGGCCTAGTTTGTATGAGGGATGCTCGCGGTTTCTTCGTGAGGGGCAGGCTCCCCCGATGTTGCGTGGAATAGGTCCACGGCTTTTCGCGCGAGACGGGCTCGCGGCTTCTTCGTGAGGGGGGCAAGCCCCCACGGTGTTGCGTGAAACAGGTCCACGGCTTTTCGCGCGAGACGGGCTCGCGGCTTCTTCGTGAGGGGGGCAGGCCCCCACGGTGTTGCGTGAAACAGGTCCACGGCTTTTCGCGCGAGACGGGCTCGCGGCTTCTTCGTGAGGGGGGCAGGCCCCCACGGTGTTGCGTGAAATAGGTCCACGACTTTTCGCGCGAGACGGACTCGCGGCTTCTTCGTGAGGGGGGAAGGCCCCCACGGTGTTGCGTGAAACAGGTCCACGACTTTTCGCGCGAGACGGGCTCGCGGCTTCTTCGTGAGGGGGGCAGGCCCCCACGGTGTTGAGTGGAACAGGTCCACGGCTTTTCGCGCGAGACGGGCTCGCGGCTTCTTCGTGAGGGGGGCAGGCCCCCACAGTGTTGTGTGAAACAGGTCCGCGGCTTTTTGCGCGAGACGGGCTCGTGGCTTCTTCGTGAGGGGGGCAGGCCCCCACGGTGTTGCGTGAAACAGGTCCACGGCTTTTCGCGCGAGACGGGCTCGCGGCTTCTTCGTGAGGGGGGCAGGCCCCCACGGTGTTGCGTGAAACAGGTCCACGGCTTTTCGCGCGAAACGGACTCGCGGCTTCTTCGTGAGGGGGGCAGGCCCCCACGGTGTTGCGTGAAACAGGTCCACGGCTTTTCGCGCGAGACGGGCTCGCGGCTTCTTCGTGAGGGGGGCAGGCCCCCACGGTGTTCCTCTGATTAGCGCCATATGTTTCATTTGATTGCATGATCTCCATACGGGCAAGCCATTTTCTCGATCCTCGTACTGTTAAGATAAGTAAAGAGAAGAATAATATAAAATGAACGAAGTAATTTAAGAACGGTGATAACATGCCCGAGGTTGGTCCTGCGGTTTAAATAGTTTAAAGCAAGATGTAGGCCATTTTGATAGTTCTTACTAGCTCAGACGGGCGGATTTCTATGATTTTTAATAAACACAATAATCAAATGGAGTAAACGACTTAAGGATGGTGGTGGCTTGAGCAGGATTGGAAGACATCCCAGAGTGACTGCTGGAGTATTGCTGTGTAGTCGGAATCAGCTTGGATGACGATGAACTGTACGTCGTAGGATGTCTGTCGGTGTGCATCTTTGAGAGTGACTGGGAGAGTGATGGTGCCGATGATTGGTACCGGGTGATCCCCGAGAACACGAGCGCTTGCAGATGTCAGTTTGAGATATCCGGCGGTGAGCTTGAGCTAAAGCAGAGTTGATAAAAATAGTATATTGGTGGTGACTTCCTTATCCACTAGAACTTGATTCAGTTTGGTGGGTGGTTCGCCAATCTTGACCGTCGTGCATCTTATGCTCTGGTTGTTAGGTGGTCTTCTTCTTGATAGGAATTGATCAACTGTTCCTAAGCTGGCCAGTCGTTGGATTTCTTCTTTTAGTCCATTGCACTCGTTCGTGTTGTGGCCATGACCTTGGTGATATTCGCAGTATCTTGTCTGGTCTGCCTTGGGGTTTGGCCGCGACGCTCTTGGTCGTTGAAATGATGGATTATTCTGAATTGCATACATCACATTAGTGCAGGTGGTATTCAGAGGGATGTATTCTTGGAGTGAATGTTGCCCCCCCCTTCCTCGAAGGGCTGTGCTGACGATCATCGAGGCGACTCCGATTCTGGCGTCGTTCTTTTCGCATTGTATGGGTTGGTTCATCTTCTTTCTTCCTCTTCTGTCTTCTACTTGGTCTCAGATTTTCTGGTGAGGGCTTTTCGATCGTCATGAACCTTTTGATGAAGAGGGTGGCGAGTTCGATGTAGCTGTTAGTATCTTCTTTTTGTATGGATTGAAGCCAAGTTCGCGCTTCTCCTATTAGTGTTGTTGAAAATACTCGGATCATGAGTTGATCTGAGGCATTGCGGGCGTGCATGATGGCTTCAAAATACTCCAGGTGGGCGAGTGGGTTGCCTGTCCCACTGAAACTACGGATTTCTGTACCCGTGGCTGCCCAGGAGCTAGGTGAGTTATTGTTAGGTAGGTATTCATCTGGTTCCTGCTTTGCGGCAGAAGTGCCAGGAACCATTGTGTTTCTAGTGCTCTCTTTATGATGAGGACGTGTGAGGTAGTGGTCATACATCTCTTGGAGTGATGTTGCAGGTACGGGGGAGCTATTTGTGCTTGAGAATTCCTTTTCTATGTCGTATTCTCTGTGTAGGTCAGGTCTGGTGGGGGCAGGGAGTTCTTCTAATGGCAGTGAAACAACTTGTTCGAATGGCTGAGGCGTCTTTAGGTGGTGGAATGTCGGTTTATTCCGTGCCGCATGGGTTGCATCAACGTGGATGGTGCTGGGAGGGGAGTATCCTTGAGGTAGATGCTGCCCCCCAGTCACTGAAGGGTCTTGCCTTCGAGGCGCAGGCTGACGCCACTCTTCTTGTCCCGTAATAGTTTGCTCTTTTCTTTGCCGGGATTCTGGCGTCGGGTTCTGTAATGAGAGAATGACTGGTGCCCCCAAGTTTCGGAGCAAGGTGAGCATTTCGGTTTGTAGTTCTTCCATCTGGCGGATACGTCCTTCCAAGGCAGGCGCGGGAGCTAGGGCTGCTCCCGTAGTAGCGGCACGTCTACCGGAGAGTGAGATCGTGCAGGCTCAGTGTGTCCGCCAAGTGCGGATCCTTCGGCGGCGCGAGCACTCCTTTTTGCCATTGTAGTAGTAGGGACGATGGATTTGCTCTGCGAAGGATACTGGGAATGTTCCCACAGACGGTGCCAAACTGTTGCGGCCAAACCCGACGCTCCGGTCGATCCGGACTAACTTGGACCGCCTTAGCTCGCGGAGCGGTCGAGCGCGCACACAGTCAGTTGAAGAGGGGAAATGAACACAAAGAGTTTTGACGTGGAAAACCCTTCAACCGGGTGAAAAACCACGTGACCGGTTCGCTGCCGGTCAAAATCCACTAGATCAGAGTGATTACAGTATGTTGGGTGAATCGGGGCGACAGACCGCTCCCGTTACAATCTTGAGGAGAGAGAGAGGGTGTACGCAACCGTTGGTGGGCAACAGACTGCCTCGCCAACGGGACTTGGACGGTGGAATGCGCGGGATGCTTTAGGCGCGCGCGCTCAGAGGCGGCGCGTATCCAAGGGTTGTCACTGCCTCCCTTGCTCGTCTTCCTCTGTCCTTGGAGTGCTTCCTTTGCGATTGACCGCTGGTGGGGTGCCAATAGCCGATGACGGGGCCGATGGCCTATGATGAGTGTTGATAGTCGCTGGCGGGTGCTGATAGCCGCTGGGGGCCGCTGGAGGTCCCGGGCGGCAGCCGGTGGTTGGCGGCGAGAGGCGGCCGCTGGTTGTTGGCGACGAGGGGTGGCCGCCGGCGGAGAAGAACGGGAGAGCTCCCACCTGAGGAAGAAGAAGAGGGGAAGCCTCGGAGAAGAAGATGATCAAATGAGGAGCCCCTGAGGTCCTTTTATAGGCTCCAGGGGGAAGTTATGACGGGCCCCACCACTAACATAGTGGGTTGGTGGGTGGTTTTGCTCCGATCGGACGGCCGGTGGGTCCTCTCCCTCAATCGGACGGCGGGGAGGCCACCCCGAGGTGGGGCCGCCCGGATGATGCCGACGGCGAGGAGGCGGCCGGACATGGCGGCGGCCGGACATGGCGGCGGCCGGCCAGGGCCGCGGCCGGCCAGGGCCGCGGCCGGCCAGGGCCGCGGCCGGCCAGGGCCGCGCCGGCCAGGGCCGCGGCCGGCCAGGGCCGCGGCCGGCCAGGGCCGCGGCCGGCCAGGGCCGCGGCCGGCCAGGGCCGCGGCCGGCCAGGGCCGCGGCCGGGCACGGCCGCGGCCGGCCACGGCCGCGGGCCATGGCCGTGGCCGGCCAGAGGGGAACCGCCGGTGGCGGTTCCTTCCGCGAAAGGTGGGGGAAAATGGTGTCCCACCCCCATATCTCCATGAGAGATAATGGGGGTAAGGGGGGCCCACCCATGATCTCGATTGGTGGGGATCATGGGGATCTCCTCATCTTTATAAATTAAGGTGGAACCCATCAGCCTGCAATCTATTTCATAAATTTTTGATGAGTCCTCTATTCCAAGATACAGAGATCCGTGAGCTGACGGCCGCGGTGAGTTGATATGCTTGTTCCTATGGAAGACAGGGTATTGGAACTGGATATTACCTTTTCTAATTCAGCTATTGTAATTTCATCTTGTGGATACCCAGTCCAATTTATAGAGAATAGGTGAATATTATCTTTTCCATTATTTAAGGTTTAATTTACTATTCTTCTAGGACTTCCTTAACAAAGGTGAGTTTTTTATCATTAGGGATAAGGTTCTTAAGGGCTTAATCCATCTGTTATAATTTTCACTCCTAAGTATAAAGTTTTCACCAGATGAATAGTTTTCAAAGTACCAGATGAATCTATATTTGCTTCCATTATTACGCGTAATCCTTGCTTAGAACAACTTTATGTTACTGCTGCATTTAAATTTTCATGCTTTAAAAGAAATTTGAACATTTCTGGCCATTTAAACTAATAAGGAGGGACTTCATGCGGATGCTGACAACGACACAATCGATTTTGGGTTCCACAAAGAGCTCGCCGTCACAGTTTGGGACTTTTTGGAGATGGGTTTGTTTTATTTTGCGATACGATTCGACGGGGATCTCCCCAAACCCAGCTAGCCGAACTTTGTAACTATTCTTGTTGCATGTGTTGAGCTGGGAAAGTCAATATATATTCAGCAAGGTCATAGTTTTACCATCAAGTTTTGGTTTTCTTTTTTTTTACTTCTGTAGGAAACCCACTCTTGAAGAGCTATGTTAAATTTTGGAAAATACTAACATGCATGCTTTTGATGAAATTTATGTTCAGATTTTGTTTGAGCATTCATGCTGTCCTATCTCAAAAGTGTCTATTTTTTTCCCTATTTGGTGCTATCAACTTATATGAGTTAATTTTTTTTATTTGTGGCTAGAACAAAAAATTGAGGTTTAGGTAGTTGTTGCATATGCTTTCATTCAAAAACAAGAATAGAAGATCAACAATATGTTCTGCTAGATGTTGCATTAAATAAAAAAAAATTATATGCTCATTGCTTGTGAGAGGGCCAGTCATTTAGGATTTTCAAGCAAACATATTTTTTACATACTGTTGCGGACTAACTCGGCGTCCCGGACAGACCGGAATAAAGTGGACCACCTTAGCTCTCGGGACGGTCAAGCGCGCACACAGTCAATGAAAAGAGAGAGTTGACACAAGAGATTTTAACGTGGAAATACCCCTAAACTGAGTAAAAACCCACGTGAGCGGATCTGTGCCAGTCAAAGTCCACTATTAGATTGTGGTTACAATGTGTTTAGAGAATCGAGGGCGACATGTTGCTCCTCGTTACAACTCGGAGGTGAGAGAGAATTTCTGACTCGCAACGGGCAACAGGCTGCGCCGAGGGAGCGGTAGATGGTAACTTGGTGGCTGGCGTGCTTGAGCGCTGACGGTGGTTGTCTTCTTCCCTTTTTTGCGCACTTGGGGACTTGGCTCGTCGACAGCATGAAGGTGACCCGAGGGAGGAGTTCGGTAGAGCTCTGGCTTGAGTAAGAAGAAGACTCCGGGAGCGAAAAGGTGAGAAATTAGGAGGCTTGAGTCTCCTTTTATATCCTCCAGGAGGTGGTTATGGCGGGCCCCCCACTAACTTGGTGGTTTAGTGGGTGGTTACTAGTAGATCGGACGGCGACGGATGCTCTGTAGTGATCGGACGGTGGCCAACCTGCAAGCGGCGGCGGCGGTTGGCGGCTGGCGGCGGCCGCACGCGCGCACTGTAGCTGCGTGCGCGCAGCAGTGAAGGCGCTCATGTGCGCGTGCGTAGTCGTGCGCGCGTAATAGTGTGTGAGCGTTCCTGTGCGGCGCGCGCGCGCCTGTGTGCGTGCACCTGCGCGGGGCCCGTGGGAGCCATACTTTTTGTGCTCATGCACACGGGGGGCGCAACTCTGTTTGCTTCGATGGGCCTACCCTTTAATTTTTCCGTTTTTTAATTGTGCTTTTTACACTGCAACTGATTTTTCTTTTCTGGTGACAGGGCTTGAAGCGTATCGCGAGACCACTGCGCCTGCGCTCTTCTCTTACCGAGGACCAAATTACTGTTTGGAGGAAGAAGTTCGGGCTACCCGCTGATTTGGAAGTGAGAACTCTGCATGTCGAGGAGAGAGTGCAGAATCCTCCCCGAGGCTGGCTGACAGTCTGCGAGGGCACTTTCAGGTCTGACATCCGATTCCCGCCTTGTGAGAAAGTGATCGAGATCTTGAAATTTTATGGGGTGTCGATCTCCCAGTTCACCTCGTTGGGAGTAGTGTGCCTTATGGACATGGTTGTTTTCTTTCGTGAGCATGGCGGGAGACTTTCTCTGGAATGCTTCCGAGAGTTGTGCGATGTCCGCTCTGATGGCAGGGAGCGCGTGGAGATTCATAGCAACAAGAGTTGGCTCGATTTCGAGGTTCGGATAGACCGTCGTCATGGGAACACTCTTTTTTGCTACATCAGGAACCCTTGGGGGTTACCGGAGGTATGGAACTCGCTCCCCGATCGTTGTCGCCGCCAGAAGGGGAAAGAGCGGGAATTTTTACTGGTGCTGGGGATTTCGGAGCCCCGTGAATTGGCCAACCGCTTGTTCATCATATTTTCATTTGTGGAGAAGAAGCGCTTGCTGCAGTGCGACATTTCTTCGGATTCTTCACAGAGTATCGAGGCACACTCTGGTGGCATTCGTAAGAGAAAAAACCAGCGCAGTTTTTTTTGGCGGTGTCGAGATGACGGATGGGGCGGCTCCTTTGGTTTCCTGAGATGATACTACCCCCGAGGTTCAGGTACTTGAGCTCACGGCCCTCCAGGTTCCTTCTGCGAAGGTGGCGGCCGGCGACGGCGTGGTAAGTATTCTTGTTTGTATGAAATTTTCACTTTTCATCTTGTGACGCTAATGTTCATTTTTTCTTTGTGTAGGCTGAGACTCAGGGTCGGACTGTCGTTACTTGGAATAACCACTATGTGAGCTTGAAGAACGGGTATTTGGCCCTTGAGGAGAAGCTTAGATTGACGACGAGTTCACTTGTCTCCTCGAGGGAGGCGCATGATCGTGATGCTTCACGATTCCGTCGGATGGGGTCCGGGCTGAAGTCCGAGTTGGAGAATGCACGCGTGGCATTGGAGGTAGAGAAGGCATTAGTGGAGAGGACCACCCAGATGCTGAAGCATTCCCAGGAGGAAACCACCAGCTTTGAGTCCCAGCTTCGGGCGGCGAGGGCCCAAGTGGAGATGTTATCTTCTGACAGTCGTGTATCGGAGCTGAAGGTCGTTGGACTTGCAGAGTACTTGGAGTCGTTGGACTATATGCGAGACTATAGCTTGATTGCGGAGGAGGTGCGCGACGAGATCTGGTCCAAGGAGATGGAGCCTCAAGTGGAAGATACCTGTGAGTTAGCCCTTAGGCACGGAGTGGCGAAGGCTTTTCGATTTGTCGCCCGGCGCCTAGCATGTGACACCTCTGGCTTTAGCTTCAATGACGTTTCTGAGGATGAGCACTCCGATGTCGACACTGCTGATGAGTAGCGGCTTCTTGTTTTTTTTATTTGTATGTTTTGTATTCTTCTTTCAGCTATTTGTGTGTTGTTTTTGCTTAGCAGTTGTAGTGAGCGTTCTTGTGCGTTGATCTGTATAACATCGTTATCTTTTATGTCAATTAGCTATTTTGTCTTTCCTTTGTCTCCTTTGAGTACTGTTTTCGCAAGTTTGGCTTGCGGGAGAGTGTGTGGGCGAAGTATTTTACGCGAACTAGATTCGCAACTTTATTTGCACAGTTCCATCCTGCGGCTTAGTTTGTACGGTTCTAGTCTGTGGCTTCGTTTGCGCGGTTCTAGCCCGCAGCTTTGTTTGCACGAGGGTTGCTCGTGGCTTAGCCGTGAGGGTGGCAAGCCCCTACGGGGAGTTTGCGCGATGGTTGCTCGCGGCGTAGTTTGCACGATGGTTGCTCGTGGCTTAGCCGTGAGGGGGGCATCGGGACCCATCATGTTTCCAAAGTTCTCTTCATAATGAGAATTGGCGATGTGGCAATCATGCATCTCTTAGAGTAATGTTGCGGGCGTGGGGGAGCTACTTGTACTTGATAATTCCTTCTCTATGTCGTACTCCTTGTGCAGACAATGTCTGGTTGAGGCGGAGAGTTCTCCTGATGGCGGTGAATCAGCTTGCTTGAATGGCTGAGGAATTCTTGGCTGGTGGAATGTCGGATCATTCTGAATTGCGTACATTACGTTAGTGCGGGTGGTATCTAGAGGGGAGTATCCTCGAAGTGGATGTTTCCCCCCATTCCTCGAAGTGGACGGTGCTCAGCCTGACGTCGTTCTTCTTATCCTATGAGAGTTTGTTCTTCTTTTTGCAGAAATTCTTGCGTCGGGCTATGATTTGGCAGAGACAAGGGAATGGCTAGTGCTGGTGGCAGAGGAGTTGTGGGGGGTGCTCCTAAATTTCTGAGCAGAGTGAGCATTTCGGTCTGCTGCTCCTCCATCTGGCGAACAGGCCTCTCGAGGGCGGTAACAGGTGCGAGTGCAGCTTCTGCCTCCAACGGTACGCTCACAAGTGAGCGGGTGCGTGCCGATTCAGTGCGTCCACCAGGGACAGATCCTTCAGCAGTGCGAGCGCTTCTTTTCGCCATTGAAGCGGAGCTTGTATGTTGCAAGGAGAGAGGTCTTGGTTTCTGAAGGATGTTGGGAATCGTGATTCCCACAGACGGTGCCAAACTGTTGCGGACTAACTTGGCGTCCCGGTCAGACCGGAATAAATTGGACCGTCTTAGCTCTTAAGACGTTCGAGCGCGCACACAGTCAATGAAAAGAGAGAGTTGACACAAGAGGTTTTAACGTGGAAAAACCCCTAAACTGGGTAAAAAACCACGTGAACGGATCTGTGCTGGTCAAAGTCCACTATCGGGTTGTGGTTATAATGTGTTTAGAGAATCGAGTGCGACATACCGCTTCTCGTTACAACTCGGAGGTGAGAGAGAATTTCTGACTCACAACGGGCAACAGGCTGTGTCGAGAGAGTGGTAGATGGTAACTTGGTGGCTGGCGTGTTTGAGCGCTGACGGCGGTTGTCTTCTTCCCTTCTCTGTGCACTTGGGGACTTGGCTCGTCGGCGGCTTGAAGGTGACTCGAGGGAGGAGTTCGGCAGAGCTTTTGCTTGAGGAGGAAGAAGACTCCGGGAGCGAAAAGGTGAGAAATGAGGAGGCCTGGAACTCCTTTTATAGCATCCAGGAGGTGGTTATGGCGGGCCCCCCACTAACTTGGTGGTTTTGTGGGTTGTTACCTGTAGATCAGACGACGACGGATGCTCTGTAGTGATCGGACGGTGGCCAACCTGCAAGCGGCTGCGACGGTTGGCGGCGGGCGGCGGCGGGCGACAACGGTGGCCGGCAGGCAGCAGTAGGCGGCGGCGGCGGTAGGCGGCGGTAGGCGACGGCGGTCAACGGCGGCGGTAGGCGGCGAGTGGGAGGCCCCCATGATCTCTCCTATTGTGGTGGAGATCATGGGGAGTGGGTTGACCGGTCAAACCCATGATCTCCACAATAGGAGGGATCATGGGTGAGATGATTAAGTGCACGCACAAGTCTATAAATGAGGCTTCATCCCCATCACATACTAAAATTAGGTCATTCCTCTCATGTGTCTTGACAAAGTTATATGCTCATTGCTCGCTCTAGTATTTTCTTCTATATTTTAGCTTTTTTTAATGACCGAACAATCTGAAAATTATCATAGTTTAGCCTATGATATTTTTTGTTGCGGGTCCCTTAACGCTCTTTTGTTCCGAAGAATCGAACCGCCTTAGCTTGAGAGCGAGTCAAACACGCAAACAGTTAAAAGAGAACCAACAACTGAGACGACGTGACTTTTTGAGTGGAAAAACCCAAAAAAGGAAAAAACCATTGGCCGGTTCGGTGAAGATAAAGGCCAATGGTTTTCGGATTGAACCAACAACAAAGACGGCTTGAAACTCCCGCGCGGTAACAGAGTTGATGAGTTTCAGATTCTTAAGCCCGGGGGACGGGTCGAACTGAGCTAGCAGCATCGACAGACTCTCTTGCAGGCATGCAGTTTTGTAGGTGGACTCTTCCTTTATGACACGGTCCAAAGTTGGCGGAGGTGGGTTGCAGAGCCCAAAAGCTGAGCAAGGGGCAAGAGGGGCCACCTGCTCTCTTAAAAGCATAAGCGCTTGACTTTGAATCTCTTTTAACCGGTGCATGCGTTCCTCCAATTACTCATAGGGAGCAAGCATGGCCTCCTCCACGGGAGGCACGTTGTCGGTGAATGGAAGAGAGCTTGAGCAGTGTATCCCCCGAGGGCTATTTGTTTGACGATGAGAGTGTTTCTTCTTTTCATAGTTGTTAGCAATAAGTATCATTGTGCAGATGATACTGTTTTCTGAATCTTGTAGGAATGTTGGGAACCTTGTTCTCATAGACGGTGTCAAACTATTGTGGATCGCTCGAGGCTCTTGGTAGACCAGACTAATTGAACCACTTTAGCCTGAAGAGCGGTTGATCGTGCAAACAGTCATAGAAAATAGAAAGGTGGCAATACAATTTTTTAACGTGGAAAACCCGTCAACTTGGTGAAAAACCATTTGGTGAAAAACCACATGGTGAAAAACCTCCACTATTTACTAGTTGTGGTACATGAATTTTAAGAGAACCGAGGGCTACAGAATGCCTCTCGTTACATCTACCGGAGAAAGAGAGAAAGCAAGGCTCGAAGGGTGACAGACCACCGCTCACGGAGTTTAGTATTTCTTCGTATGTTGTGGAGAGCGATGCGCTCGTTGTACTCTAGAGTCCTTTATTGGTGCTTGAAAGGAGTGTGGCGTTCCTTGCACGTCCTAGTACTTGCGGCCAGGGAGCTTGGGTGGCGCACTCTGTGTGCATAAACCTCTGTGGCTTCTCTCTTATTACGCCCAGAGGATTTTGGGCAATTGATTTGGTGTTGACTGATGGGCCCGTTGTTGAGTTGAGGATGTTGAGAGTAATGCGATCTTGTTTCTGTTAACGGTGTAGGGCAAAAGAATTTGGGAGTGCGGATGGGCTTGGTCTGCTGACACTGAGGAGGCTTGTGGTTTGCTCGGTCACTGCGCAAACGATCGAAGGCAGAAGGCAATTATTAGACTTCCTGCGACCTTGTGAAGTGCTTGATGAATCTCGGGTGGCTTCGGTGATCAAAACGGACTTTGGTGGTCAAGAAGAAATTTGGCGATCAATACGGACTTCAGCGATCAAGATGGACTTTGACGTTCAAGACGGACTTCAGCGGTCTATGCGAACTTTTGCAGTTAAAATGGACTTTGGCGGTCAAAACAAACTTCAGCAATCTAAACGGACTTTGGCGGTCAAGACGGACTTCGGCCGTCAAGAGGAACTTCGGCATAGATCCTGTAGTGAGACAGAGGAGGAAGAGAGAGAGAGAGTTTGATCATAGGAAAAATATGGGAGGAGAGAGAAAATCGTAGGAGAAATTCTGGGGATGGAAAAAAATGCAAATAAAGGAGGCATGTGCCATATTTATAGATTTTATAAGGGGTGCTCTGGTAATTTTACCTAACAATCACCGGACAAACGAATAGTGTTGGGTATTGCATCCACAATAACCCAGATTTGCATGAAGTCACTCTTGAACTAAGATGAATTAAGTTGTATTTGATATCTCTGTTTAGTTGTGTTTGTAGATTATCATTGCTAAGTGTAGACCAATGTCAGTCTACAGTGGGTCATGAACACAGGACCATACAGTGTAATCCATCACTGTGTGATCCAAAATGTTGACTCATGTGTAGCCTCTCAATTGGGATACACTTCATATCCAAACACTTGGATCATGGAATGAAGATTGGACTCTTGAAGAGAAGAGAAAGTTTTTTCTAAAGTTCAGAATTTTTCCTAAGTCCACTTCTCGAGAAATCCTTGTATAGTTCTCGAGAAGTAGAGTTAGAAGTTCTCGAAAAGTTTAGTATAGTTCTCGAGAAGAAAAATTGGCTGAATTTCGAGAAGTTCGCTTAGTTCTCGAGAAGCCTTGGCTAGTTCTCGAGAAGCTCGGCCTAGTTCTCGAGAAGTCTCAGCCTTTAACTCTCTTATAGCCAGAGACAGCCGTGGAAGATCTTCTAAGTCATTTTCTCGAGAAGTTAGTTATAGTTCTCGAGAACTTATCTTATAGTTCTCGAGAAGTCAGTTTAGCTCTCGAGAACAAGCTTTAGTTCTCGAGAACTATTTTCTTTAGTTCTCGAGAAGCTTCACATAACTCTTAAGTAGACTCAACGCCGTTGTTATCGAGTACTAACTTAAGTCCAGACAGTCTAGTTCTCGAGAAGTCAGCCTGTTCTCGAGAACTCATTCATACTTCTCGAGAACTGCTGTCATTTTTTTTCTGAAATTTCTCCTAAGTCCAAATCGATGGATTTTTCAAATGAGATATCGTGATTGGTCCACGTGTCGTCATTAATGTTAATTCTAACCGTTAGGGGAAATCCTATATAATGTCTTTTCATCAAGACTAACCCTAAGCGGAATATCAAATCTCTCAATTATTGTGATCGGTCGTCTCTCTCTCTAGAAGAACAGAAGTTTCAGTCGTCGCCGCCGCTCAACGTGAAGATCGACATTTCTTTTCTCAATCAAGAAAGGCTTGCTGTTCAAGGAATCTTCATCTTCTCCTTGATCAAGTAGGTCAAAGTTCTCTCAGATCAGATCTACCAAGTCTTCTTCAACAAATTCTGAAAAAGGCGCAAAGGTCAAAAGAAGACCTAGAGTTTAATATTTCCAGATCTGAGACAAAATCTTTGTTTGTATTTTCAAATCTCTTTGTAAATCTTGTAGGAGATTAATCTCCGAGTTATAGGAAGTTTTCATCTTCCGAGTGTAGATCCATTTGGATTGAGATTGTAGGAACTTGGTTCCGAGACGTAGGATTGATTTTTAATCTGAGATAGTGGAGTAGCCGGATCTAGTGATTTACTAGATCGGTGAGGGAAAGTGGACGTACCCAAGGTTGGGGAACCACTATAAATCTTCTTGTCATCTGTGATTGCTTGTTTGTGTGTGCAAGTTCTTTAAAATTTTTATTCCACATTTAGACGCACAATTCACCTATTCACCTCATTTAGGTGATTTAGGTTGACAACTTAACACTTTCAAATAGGAACATCTAAAATGGGGCACACAGCTCAACAACTTTTCAGAAATGACAATATTTCCCCTTTAGGCAATTCAGACCCAACAGGACCACTGATCACCAGATCGACAAGGGGAGGAGGTGGCCCGGTGAGGCCTGCGGCTAGGCGAGGAGGAGGCCGCCCAATTTTGGCGGCCTCTCCCCCTCGCGGAGTGCTGACAAGGGGGTGTACGACTAAGGGGGGAGCCCCCTTAGACGGGAAGAAGGCCGCCCATATTGGGCGGCCGGACCGTTGGAGGGCCACTCGATCTTGGCGGCCTCGCCCCCTCTGCGAGGAGACGACGAGGGGAAAGGCGGCCAATGGGCCGCCCGCCCCAAACTGGGAGGCGACCACCCAAATAGGGCGGCCAGAGGGATGCCCGATCTTGGACGGGGAGAAGGCTGCCCAGATAGGGCAGCCCTCCCCGGAGGGCTGCCGGATCTGGGCGCCCTCGCCCCCTTTGCAGGGTGACGGCGAGGGGGTGGTCGGCCAAGGGGCCACCCTCCCCAACTTGGGAGGAGGCAACCCAGATATGGCGGCCAGAGGGCCGCCCGATCTTGGGGGCCTTGCCCCTCCTAGGACTGGTTACGCCATAAACAGTTTTTTTATATCCGCACTCCGCACATAGGAGTGCATTTAGCATTTTGAGGGGATCCTACCATTCGACGGTGTTACGGGGCATGCATGGTTCCATTTTTGAATAGACATGCAAGCCGCAGACCCCAACCCATCTCCACACACGGAGTGTGGTCCATATGCAGCGGTTTGTTGAGGCGGGGATTTGAACCCATGACCTCCTACATAAAAAGGACTTAGTGCCGACCTTTATCACCAGTTGAGCTGCAGCTTAGTTTGTGATAAAGGTCGGCGTTAAGTCCCTTTATCTAGTAGGTCGCGAGTTTAAATCCCCGCCTTAACAACCTGCTGCATATGGACCATACTCCGTGTGTAAAGACGAGTTGGAGTGTACGACTTGCAAGGCTGTTCAAAAATGGAACTCTGTGCGGTCAGTAACATTTTTAGGATGTTTATATTGGCAACTTATATTTGAATATTAGCAGCACTAAAATTTAAGGGTGTTGTTATTAGCAAATCCATTTTGACTGTTAGCAAACAATTACTACTAACAAAACATAAAATTTGAAAATGACTATTTGAAAATCAATTAGCTACTAGCAAACCACTCAAAAAAATAAAAAAAACTCCCAAAAACAAGTGTTTGTATTATGCTATATCATTTAGCATTACAAAATTAGACTAGTTATCATGGTTTTTTGGCTACAAAAAGGTTAATCTAAAATTTGATCGTCTTCAATAACTCCCAAAAATCATTGCAATAAATTAAAATACTGTTACAAAATTTCTGTATATTTGATTTCAAAAAATGGAAAAAACTTGGCTGAAATAATATGGATATCAAAAGCAAAATAAGGACCTTACAAAACTGAAAACTGCTGGAATGTTTGTCCTGGTTGGCCTATAAAAGGCAACAAGGAAGAAATCCTTGCATATAATGAACCTAAATACACATATAAGCCATTACTAATCAACATAAATGAACCTAAATCAACATCAGGGAATGTTGAACTAAAAAATTTGCAAATCTGAAAGGGCTCCAAAGACAGGTCTGAGAGTTAGAAAAAAACCTTAATCTAAAAAACATTAAGGGCCGTTCGTTTGCAGCGTTTTGATATGTTGTTTTGGTTTTGAGTTTTCAAACACGAAAATTTGATGTTCGTTTGGCATGTTTTTCGTGTGTTTTGGTTTTCAATCCAAAACGAGCCATTTCGATTTCTTCTATAATCAGGTTCTCCCCAAAACAGAAAGGCCGCACCACCTCTTCTTCCATGCGCCTCACGCGAGAAACCCCTTTGGCGAGTTCCGCCTCACGCAAAACCACTGCCGCGAGTTCCGCCTCACATGAATCTCTTCCCGGCGGGCGGCGCAGCGATAACGAAATCTCCTCCACTGGCGGCGGAGCTTCCTTCTTCTACAACCAATGACGGAGTTTCTTGCTTCTACAGCCACCGCTGACTCTATTTCCTGTTTTCTGCATTTTCTCATGCCCTAGGCTGTTGCAAATTCTGCCATTTTCTTCCTCTCTGCCATCTTCTCTTGCCCTAGGGCGTTGCAATTTTTTTTCAATTTTATTTGTGCCTGATTGTTGTGCGACGATATCTAAGAAGCTTCTTATGTGCTTGATCACTATTTTTTGATTTCCTTGCAAATGACTGTTGTTTTCATCTTAGATTTCCTGATTTCTTTGACTATATTGTGTATGTGAGTACACTGTGAGACAATGTTGAATCTTTCACACATCAAATCTTTTCATATCAGCTGTCCTGTTCGTAAAACAGACCTAAAAATCATTCTGCAACCGAACAGAAGTTTTTATTTTGACTCAAAACGGACCAGAAAACTATGCTGCAAACGGACATAATTTTCTTGATTTTTTCGTTTTGAAGCAAAACAAAAACAAAATATAAAAACGGTGCATACGAACGGGCCCTAATCCATCAAAACCTAAAGCAACATATAAATCCATTACAATACCTTACAAAAACTTGCAGCAATGTAGAAAAGGGCTTCCAGCAGAGGTCTCGGTGGTTGAAAAGGGCTTCCAGACAGCAAAGGGGTTCGCGGAGCGGAGGAAATCTGCGAAATAGAAGAGGGTTTGCTAAAAGGGATTTAAAATAAGATAAATTAGGTGAGTGTTATCCGCACTACAGTTTTGATTATCCGCACTTTTTTTTCCCAATTTTTCACGCCTTTTAGAAATACGTCTTGTACATGCATTTTTACGAAAAGTGTTCAACACCAAAGTTGTAGATCTCATCGAGATCTACAACTTTCGTGTTAAACACTTTTCCTGAAAATGCATGTACAAGACGTATTTCTAAAAGGCGCGAAATCTGGGTGTATTTCCAAAGTACGTCTTGTACATGCATTTTCAGGAAAAGTGTTCAACACGAAAGTTGTAGATCTTGATGAGATCTACAACTTTGATGTTGAACACTTTTCCTGAAAATGCATGTACAAGACGTATTTCCAAAAGGCGCGAAAAATTAGGAAAAAAATATTTGCGAATAACCAAAACTGCAGTGCGGATAACAATCACCATAAATTATTAAGATTTTGGATATTTTTGGATTTACTGGAAGCCAAATACTCAAATTTATTAATTCCTCCCGTTTTATTATTATTTTTATTGTAATAAAAAAATTAATTATTATTTTTATTATTGTTTTTGCTAGAAGTATTTCGTGTACAAAAAATCTGGGCCCGGAAAGCCCACTCGGGCCCGGACCTAAAAAAACTCGGCTAGGCTTGGCCCGGGAAAAGCCCGGCCCGGGCCAAGGTCGGGCTTGGGGGCCTTACCGGACCCCATATTAGCTGGTTGCCCGGCCCGATCTGGGTCGTGTCTGGCAAAGTCGGGGCACTGGACCTAGCCTGAACCCGACACCCGGCTTGTTGGAATTTCCCGCCTATTAGGTGGGATTTCCTATGGAATACCGCCTTTTAGGCGGGGTTTTAATCCCGCTTGTTGTGAAATCAGGCCGGCCCGGGCCAGCTTGAAGAGCCTTATCTGACCCCTCTTTGAGAGGAAGCTCGAGCCTGACAAGACCCGACTCAAGCTGAGTCTGGGCCAAGCCTGATTGACAAAAAGACCGGTCCCAACTAGCCAGGTCCAAGCCCGTCCCCATGGAGCTTTTTGGACAGCGAAGGCTCCGTTTGTTTCGGAGTTTTACATCCGTTGCGTTCGGAACGCAACTCCTTTTTTTTTTGGAAATCTAGTTTGTTTCGCCGTTAGGTTAGAATCGCAGAAATAAAGCTCCGTTGAAATGGAGATTTCTCCGCAGTTTGCAGAGGGGGCTTTTCATCGCGGCTTTTTGGAATCAGGCGGCAACCCCAGGCGATCCTCTTCCCGGCAGGTAACTCCTCCCATCTTCCCTTCCATCTCTGGCGTTAACTCTTCCCATTTTTCCTTCCATCTCCGACGTTGACTCCTTCCATTTTCTCTTCCATCTCCGGCGGTAACTCCTCTCATCTAACAGCGGCGTTGGTTAACGCCGCCTCACGCCGCCTGATGAGTCCTCTTTTTATAGTGATTTTCGGACTCATCTGGGCTTGTTTTCTTATGCAAGCACTTCACTTTTAGTTCATTATCGTATATATTTCATCTTATCCTTTTTTTCATAGGAAGTGCATCTTTAGGCCCGTGGTTGTGTATTTTTGTACTTTTATTATTTTTACTCCTTTTTGTGCTTGTCTGAAATGCATGCACATATCAGTGATGGGTTTAGGGGTTGTGTGCGTGTTCCGGGGGAGTTTGGAAGCAGTAATACTGCGCACGATCATCGGATCTATTGCGCACGACCACTGGTCATGCGCCGATGATCGTGCGCACTGGTATTCTGATCTCCAGATTCTGTCTGGGATAATCGCACGACCACTGGACATAGTGCGCACGACCACCGGTCGTGCGCCACTGTTCGTGTGCATTGATTCCTCTTTTCCTGGAGTTCTGTCTGGGGTAATCACATGACCATTGGACATAGTGCGCACGACCACCAGTCGTGCGTCATTGCTCGTGCGCGTTACCCAAGTTCTTCTCTTAATTCTGCCATGTCAATACGCACGATCACTGGCCATAGTGCGCACGACCACTGGTCGTGCGCCCGTGATCGTGCGCATTGTTAAATTCTGCTTTCTATAAATACGCAGGTTTCGCCCTAATTCTGGAGATCGTCATTTTCTTCCGCCGTTTTTCGTCTCTGATGAAGGGTTCCGCCATTTCCCTTCATCTTCCACCGTAGGGATAGACTCCGGGCAAGCTTTCACCGCCAAATCCAAGCCGAAGCTTCCTCTCCGTCTCCTTCTTCATCCTAGAGCTTCAAGAAGGGGTTTTACCTAGCTTTCTCCATCAAGCTAGGAGAAGTTGTGACATCCTCCACCGGCTCGTGACACGAAGAAGACGGGTCCATTGGGAGTGAGTGACAGCCTCCTCTACCCCGGACGGGACCGAGCTTGGACGCGGATTGACAACCCGGCGCATCCAACCGTGAACCCTCAACAAGACTTCGGATCTGGTCGATTTCGCACACTTCTCTTCTCTTGTTGTTGTTAGTGTAGTTAATCCCTTGTAATTGATGAAGTGTTTGTAGTTTGTAAAATGTTTATATTTAATCATGTCTATGTGATTACGTGTATTCGTTATTTGCTTGAGGTGCGCCTTTATATCCATCCGACATCCACCCTTGCCGCACAAGCAATTGCTAGTGGCGTGCGTTACGAAGAGGTGCTCTCGACCCTCATTCCGCAAGCCTACTCATTCATCCGCTCTGTGATTCGGTGCATAGCGACCCGACTAGTCTTTCATCCCGCCTGGCGAAGCATCGCATAGCGGCGTTGCATAGGAGTAGTTTGTAGCATTTTACTTTCATTTTCCACAAACATCAAAACCCACCATTCATAACTCCGACCTAAGGACTTCAATCCCAAGTACTCCTCAAAAATTAACTCCACCTTACTGTGTTCCCTCGAGATCGATACTTGGAAAAATTCGCCCATTTTATATTACTTGTGCGACCGGTACACTTGTCGTTCAACGCATCAAGTTTTTGACGACGTTGCTGGGGAACACAGTCATGTGAGTTTTTGGAGAGGGAGATAGGAGATAGAAGCCTTTTTTCATCTGTTCATTCCATGTTTTATTTTTCTTTACTTTAGTTTTTATATTTTGTTACTTACTTCTTTTTTCCCCTTTCTGATTTTTGATTTTGATAGCAGATCCGTGCTAATTTTTATTCTAGCTGTGTAGCATTTTTCCTGTAATTATTTTTGTTCGCGATATATTCGGAAGCTGAGTGTCGTCCACTTGACGCTTTCCGCCGATGCATTGACGCCATAGTTGCTATGAATGTCGAGTACTGTATTCGGTGTTTTCTATGTCAAGGTGTGGGCCACATGTTGAAGAATTGCCCTCGTTTGTGCAAGCCTTCTCCCTCTGAGGACGTGTGCGCCACAACCTCCCGCACGCGGAAGACTGTTGTGGACATGCCCACCAGGGTGTTGCCTGGACCATACTCTGACATATCGCACCACGCTCATTCTTTACCTGTTGAGATTACCGAAGAATCTCTCGCTGCATACCGATCCTTCATGGGTCCTTCGATCCCTTTCTACGAGCTTCCCTTAAGTGATAACGATCACTCTAGTGTTAGCTTGCGAGAATTGGATCTGGAACTCGTGGATGCTCCTGAATGGGACGATGAGATTGTTCCGGTCATCGACGCGGTGGCGTCTGCGAATGATTTTGTGATGGGGACTGTTCATTCTATGCCTGATTTTGAGAGCAGCCTTGCCCCTGCGCAGTTTTTGTCGGAGTTTGCTACTCTATTTTTGAGTGAGTCGGCTGATGATGCCATATTTGTGGATGAATCAGTGCCCGATGTTGCGTCAAAGTGGGATGATGATTCCTCTATCTCCGATGGAGAATGTGGATCTTCGGAGCACTTTTACGCACCCCGGCGGGATGAAGAGTATTCCCTGTCCGATGTGGAGGTTTGCACCTTTTAATTGGACGAGGTCGTTCCCCTTACCACCGCAGACCTCGAGTTCTCGAATTCCCCACGATACGACTCGTATGATACCGACGATGATCTATGCTTGGATCTCGCTGAGAGTGATATCGGGATCACTCTCCCATTTTCTGATTATTTTAGTTCTTCTTCTCTTTTATTACTTGATCCCCCCTTCCTTATCGGAGCCTGTGTAGGTTGAGTGTCCACGGGTACGTTGGGATGATGATGAGCCTGGTGTTCATACCGTTGTCATCGCTTCCTACAAACCCGTGGTGGACTATACCTTGCTAGGCAAGGATTTATTTTGTGGGGAGATGAGCGAGGACCAGTGCTCCTCCTCATCTTACTTCCTATTTCCTCTGCCTACAAGGAACAGGTATGATTATTTAAGCAAAGGGGTAACTGCTCTATCTCTGTATCGGTACCCGCTACCGCAACGGATATTAGGACAGTTGCCTGTTCATTTTTCTTTTCATAGGCTCATTAGCTAGAACTGTATAAAATCAAATAAGTCGTGTTGGGATGACAATAACCCCAGTAGTTATCTTACATTTTCTGTACTTTTATTTTGATGCCTATTTTAGTTTTAGCATTTCTTTTTGTATATTTTCTTTTGTTTTTGTGGAGCTCACCCCTGCAGGTATTCATGACAACTTAGTATTGGCAGGGTTGCGATTCTTCGTATAGTGTCCACGGGTACGTTGGGATGATGATGAGCCTGGTGTTCATACCGTTGTCATCGCTTCCTACAAACCCGTGGTGGACTATACCTTGCTAGGCAAGGATTTATTTTGTGGGGAGATGAGCGAGGACCAGTGCTCCTCCTCATCTTACTTCCTATTTCCTCTGCCTACAAGGAACAGGTATGATTATTTAAGCAAAGGGGTAACTGCTCTATCTCTGTATCGGTACCCGCTACCGCAACGGATATTAGGATAGTTGCCTGTTCATTTTTCTTTTCATAGGCCCATTAGCTAGAACTGTATAAAATCAAATAAGTCGTGTTGGGATGACAATAACCCCAGTAGTTATCTTACATTTTTTGTACTTTTATTTTGATGCCTATTTTAGTTTTAGCATTTCTTTTTGTATATTTTCTTTTGTTTTTGTGGAGCTCACCCCTGCAGGTATTCATGACAACTTAGTATTGGCAGGGTTGCGATTCTTCGTATGGCGGGTCTGCCTTTGTTTTTCATGCGTCTTCTAGTATGATCACTGACTGAGCATTGGGTAACCTCTTCCCTTATCTCATTTTGATTTAAATGTCTATATCATATGTTAAGTAGTTTTGTTTAAGTCCGGGGGAGAGTCATTAGTTGTTAACTTTCGCGCGCACACATTTCTTGTACATACTAGAAATTTTTATATTCTTATTTTGATTAGTTCATTGCATTGCACACCACTACACCCACATGAGCGTGTGCTTAGTTGTTAGCGTGCTGCGAGTTAAACTCGTATCTTTTATATGATTTGGGAAAATTTTTGTGTTGGCATAGGATTGTGAGACGGAGTAAAATGTTGACCTTGATGTGCTCCTTGTCAACTGCTCTAGTCTCGTGTAGAAATTTGAGTATATTTAATTTTTTTTGTATGCTTATAGTTTTATATTTTTATATTTGCGTAAAGATTCTTTTTATTCTACTCAAAAAGTAATGAATCTGGTGTGAATCAAACGGTAGTGTAGGGATGTGTGTAGCTGTCACTAGACTCATTTTGCTCGAGTCGGGAGGAAGGATCATCTTTCTCGGTGGCTAAGAACTTGCCCCAAGCTACTCTCGAAGCATTGGTACATGGTTAGTCAAGCGTAAGTGTGATGTAGGCCATCATTTTGGCCCGGTTGAGCTTTGTACTGTTCCTAACGTCTTATCCTCGATAAGCCCCATTGTGCCTATCCCTTCCTTTGATTCAGCTCCACCATGATTTCACCAAAGACTCATAGCCGATCCTAATCGCACACCTAAGTCGAGCTTTAGTGTTTTCTATTTTCATGTTGGGGTGTGATGTGGTGGTACTCTTTGTGAAGAATGTGGATGTGCTCCAAGGTATATTTGCTGAGATGAAAAAGAAAAATGATGAAAAACATTATTTGTAAAAAAAAGTGAAAAGAAAAGGTTTAAATTGAAAATCTTATTGGAGATGTAATTATATTTGGAGTAGGCGATGCACACACCCATATGTTAAAAGTTAAGTCTGGGGTGTGGTGTACCTGCATATATTGTGGTTAGAGGTTGGATTTATTTTGTTTATGATAGCTCATTTGGGTTAGGTGCATAACCTCCCTGTTTATCTTTGTTTACATCACCGTAACCCAAGCCCCATGTTTATCCTAAAGTCCTACGGATTCGCGCTTGAGTCGAACTAGTGCCGTGGAGAGAGTGTGAACAGGTAAGCGTATGGTCCCCGACATTGGTGGATTCTTTTGAAGGTGATCCTGAGCCCCGATCTTTGGCAAAGCTCACCTTAGTGGTCTGCCTACTTTCTTCCTACGCGTGACCGGATGATTCACCGTGATTCTATTTTTGAGTAATAATAAAATTTTGATGCGCACTGTGAAAAGTATAAACTATTTTGTATACTTAAAAATTTCTTCTACTATATTTATACGTGTACGAGCATGCGACTTCGCATGGTACTCTGTTTTTCAATTCCTTTGTTAGCTAGTAATTTTCCCTATCTGCTTAGATTTTATTTGCTCGGAACGCGCAAACAGGTAAGTCTGGGGGTGTGATGAGTCCTCTTTTTATAGTGATTTTCGGACTCATCTGGGCTTGTTTTCTTATGCAAACACTTCACTTTTAGTTCATTATCGTATATATTTCATCTTATCCTTATTTCCATAGGAAGTGCATTTTTAGGCCCGTGGTTGTGTATTTTTGTACTTTTATTGTGTGTACTTCTTTTTGTGCTTATCTGGAATGTATGCACATATCAGTGATGGGTTTAGGGGTCGTATGCGTGTTCCAGGGGAGTTTGGAAGCAGTAATACTGCGCACGATCATCAGATCTATTGCGCACGACCACTGGTCGTGCGCCGATGATCGTGTGCACTGGTATTCTGATCTCCAGATTCTGCCTGGGATAATCGCACGACCACTGGACATAGTGCACACGACCACCGGTCGTGCGCCACTGTTCGTGTGCATTGATTCCTCTTTTCCTGGAGCTCTGTCTGAGATAATCGCACGACCATTGGATATAGTGCGCACGACCACTGGTCGTGCGCCATCGCTCGTGCGCGTTACCCCAGTTCTTCTCTTAATTCTGCCATGCCAATACGCACGATCACTGGCCATAGTGTGCATGACCACTGGTCGTGCGCCTGTGATCGTGCGCATTATTAAATTTTGCTTTCTATAAATACGCCGGTTTCGCCCTAATTCCGGAGATCGTCATTTTCTTCCTCCGTTTTTCATCTCCGATGAAGGGTTCCGCCATTTCCCTTCATCTTCCACCGTAGGGAGAGACTTCGGGCAAGCTTTCACCGCCAAATCCAAGACGGAGCTTCCTCTCGGCCTCCTCCTTCATCCTAGAGCTTCAAGAAGGGGTTTTACCTAGCTTTCTCCATCAAGCTAGGAGAAGTTATGTCATCCTCCACCGCCTCGTGACACGAAGAAGACGGGTCCATTGGGAGTGAGTGACAGCCTCCTCTACCCCAAATGCAGTTGAGGACCGAGCTTGGACGCAGATTGACAACCCGGCGCATCCAACCGTGAACCCTCAACAAGACTTCGGATCCGGTCGATTTCGCACACTTCTCTTCTCTTATTGTTGTTAGTGTAGTTAATCCCTTGTAATTGATGAAGTGTTTGTAGTTTGTAAAACGTTTATATTTAATCATGTCTATGTGATTACGTGTATTCGTTATTTGCTTGAGGTGCGCCTTTATATCTATCCACCATCCACCCTTGCCGCACTAGAAATTGCTAGTGGCGTACATTGCGAAGAGGTGCTCTCGACCCTCATTCTGCAAGCCTACTCGTCCATCCGCCCTGTGATTCGGTGCATAGCGGCCCGACTAGTCTTCCATCCCGTCTGGCGAAGCATCGCATAGCGGCGTTGCATAGGAGTAGTTTGTAGCATTTTACTTTCTTTTTCAGCAAACATCAAAACCCCCCATTCATAACTCCGACCTAAGGACTTCCATCTCAAGTCCTCCTCAAAAATTAACTCCACCTTACTGTGTTCCCTCAAGATTGATACTTGGGAAAATTCGCCCATTTTATATTACTTGTGGGACCGGTACACTTGCCGTTCAACGCATCACCGCCTCACGCTGCCTCACGCCATTACGCTGCTCTCTTTCTTCTCTTCGCTTCTTTCCACCATTATAGACTGCAGAAACTGATAGTATGGTAGAATGGGGGGTTTTGATATTTCCTCCTTTTTGCTCCAAGTTTCTATTGTTAAAATAGTTGTTGAGCCTAGTAATTTCTTGAAAAATTGCTTCTGTTCAAGATGGAGCAAAGTTAGGTTCTGTAATTTTAGCAGCGATTTCTTCATTAGCTCAGTTAATTATCATATCTAATATCTTGTATAAGATTTAGGAGGTACAACTAATAAGCTTGAGTTTTCATGATCTCATATTTAGTTGTTGGTGGTGATAAGCTTGTCTTTCGCTTTCGTTGGAGTTCTTCAATGGAAGGGATGTCTTTGTATAGAAAGTCCATTGGGGGTGGAGGAGGCGCACTCTTCTTACTAATTAATTGATCCTGGTGGTACCAAGAAGTTCACGATCTAAGTTTTTTTTCCAGTTTCTAGCTTAAAAAATATACCAAGTTTTATGATTAGGTGTTTAGCATATCAACATTTAAGGTTAAGCATTAGTGATCTGGTAGGATGTTACATTCTTTGCCTATGAGTACAAGTCGAAGGCAGTGACGATATACTTATTTTATGCATCTTTCTTCCTCATGGTATGATTGTATATGGGGTGATGGTTGATTGATAGATGATGTCTTCCTATTTCCTTCCTATCCGTGTTGGTGACCCCATTCTGAAGCTTGCGAGTTTTTACATATTTTCAAGTTTTATCACTTAATTATTGTTGTTTTGATTCATTGTTGTATAAATGCCTAAATCATCCCATTTTTTGTCGTAATATATATAATGTAATTTTCTTTAGCTTTTTTCGTAAATGGGTAAACCTAAGGAAGGTGGAGTGTCAGCTACATGGGATGCAAATGAGGTGTTGATCTTTTGCGAGCTCTGCGTGAAAGAAATTGAATTCGGCAATAGACCTACCACCCACTTCAATAAAGTTGGATGGAATAATTTAGTAGCGAGTTTCCAAACACGCACTGGAGACAATATGATCGAGGGCAAATGAAAAATAAATGGGATATGCTGAAAAGAGAATGGAAATTATGGAAAGATCTTAAAGGAAGAGAGACTGGTTTGGGATGGAACACCTCAAAAGGACTATAGATGCATCTAACGGATGGTGGGATGAGCGACTTAAGGTTGTAAGCTAGGTCATATTTTTTTCTTCCATTTGTCATAGAGTATAAAATCTAATTAATTATGTTTTTGGTATTTCTTAGATTTTGCCCGCTGCAAAAAAATTTCGTCACACCGGCATCTCTCCAGAGCTAGAAGAGAAATTAGATATAATGTTCAGTGAAGTGGCAGCGACCGGTGAACATTGTTGGGCACCGAGCTTAGGAAAGTGTCACTCTTCTACTGGAGATGATCTACTCATTGATGATGATGAGGTGGAGCCTATCTCTACCCCAACGAATGGGAGTGACTTTGGTTCATGTAGACGCCTGTCATACATTAACGAAGAAGAGTTGAGTGAGACAGCGAGAAAACATATAAATAAGGGGAAGACAAAGGTCAGAAGAGAGAAGCACACAATGCGCCTGAACATTGGGTCTTTGATAGAAGAAACAAGATCTGTTGGATTAGCTATCAGAGAAGCCACAAATCCCTCAAATCAATCGTACACCATCGCGGAAGTCGTAAAAGAACTTAATAAACACGAAGAAATTGTTAGAGATCACTGCCTATACGAATTTGCAATGGTTTTTATGATCCAAAAAACAAATAGGGAAATGTTTCTTTGTCTTGATGAAGACAAGAGGGTATGATGGTTGAAGAATCGTTATCAATGCTTGACCCAACAATTGGGTCCATGAGTAGTTATGCGGTCTATGGAACTTGGTTAAAGGTCATGTGTTATGTTAGTTATTATCTATGTGGTTTATGAAACTTGGTTAAAGGTCATGTATTATGTCAGTTACTATCTATGTGGTTTATGGAACTTGATTTAGGTTCATGTATTATGTTAGTCACTATCTATGTGGTTTATGAAACTTGATTTATGGTCATGTATTATGTTAGTCACTATCTATGTGGTTTATGAAACTTGATTTATGGTCATGTAAGCTGTGTTGGTTTTTAAAAGTCCTTCATAATTTCTTAATTAGTTTTGTAAGCTATGTTGGTTTTTAATAGACTTTATTCAGTTTTCATTTGTGTAGTTGTTTAGGATGACAAGTAAGCTGTGTTGATTTATGGCCATGTAAGCTGTGTTGTTTTCATTTATTGAATTAGAGATGACAAGTTTCTCCCTGGCAACACTGAGCTTCTGACTCTGCTAATGAATTTAGTTGAGAAGTAAAATCCCAAACCTGCTTTCATTTGCCTATCAATTCTCGAATTCAAACAGAAAAATTTAGAATGAAATGCCAGACAACTTGACTGGTGGAAACTTTCACGTGTTTACTGGTGGAGGAGGATTTTGAAAGATTTGTGTGGTATGATACTAGCACAACTTCATAGGTTGGATTGTTAATATTAGCACAGCTTCCGGCACTTGACCTGGTAGTCAAGGTTGATTTTCAAGGAGTATTGATATGTGCATGCATGCCAACTAGACCAAAGAAACACGCATGCAAATCGGGATGATGTGATGACTAGAGTGGGTTCGGCTCATTGTCATTGTAGCATCCTTTTTTTATTAATCTTTAGCTTCATTTACGTTAATGCCTTTAATTCCATTTCTAAGCATTTACCTCAAATGGGACAGTTATGATTATTTACTGTATTATGAAATCATATCTCCTGATGTATTATGGATTTTACATTTTTTTGGTGCAGCTTTGATTATGGATTATCAAAATCCTGAGTTTATGGTTGAGGAAAATAGTCAAACCTTAATGAAGGATTATGAACAAATGCTGAATCGTTCGACGGTTCTTCATGGATATGCATACTACCTAATGCTTCTGAATACCACTATTTGTTTGATGCATGAGTATAATACATTATATCAAACTCAAACCCTAAGCATGCCATCAACACATACGAGACATAAATGGTTTGTGGATTTAATTAGTAGATACCCAAATAGATTCCACACAATGTTTAGAATGTCAAAACAAGTTTTTGTTGATCTATTAAGTGTACTTGTCGAAGAATATGGGTTGTGTGGCTCTAGCCGAACAACTCCACGTGAGGTGCTTGCAATTACCTTGTATGTGATGACACAAAATTGTACAGTTAGACAGGCTTCAGTACAATTTCAGCATTCGACGGAGACTATTAGTAGATTCATTTCTAGAGGCATCGATGCATTAGTAGACTTGCCGATAAAAATGATAGACTCAACTGGCAGAGAATTCACAAATATTCCGCCACAAATTTTGCATGACTCTCGGTACATGCCATATTTCAAAGATTGTATTGGCACAATAGATGGAACACACGTCGATGCTCGGATTTCACTAGAGGATAAAGTCAGATATATCAGTCGACATGGGGTGCCAACTCAAAATGTTATGCCTGTATGTGATTTCAACATGTGTTTCACATTCATCATGGTCGGATGGGAGAGTTCAGCACATGATAGTCGAATTTTTAAAAAGGCCACAAGAGAATCATGTTGGAATTTTTCTCACCCTCCGGCAGGTAAATTACAAAGTCATAAGAAATTCTTGCGTAAGCTTATAAATTTGAATTAAATTATGTTATAATGTTTGCAGGTAAGTACTACTTGGTTGATGCAGGCTATCCGTTGGAAAGGGGAATTTTAAAACCTTATCCAGAAACGCGGTATCATCTACCAGACTTCGCGCGTGGCAATCGTCCTATTCGAGGACGTAAAGAAAAGTTCAACCAAGTACACTCATCGATGCGCAGTGTCATAGAGCGTACATTCGGCATCTGGGAAAAAAAGTGGGCAATCCTTCGGGATATGCCACAATACAGCTTTGATAGGCAGAAGGATATTATTGTGGCAACGATGATGGTTCATAATTTTATTCGTCGTCATTCATCAAACGCGGATCCAGATTTCATGGCATGTGACGTAGATGATGATTTGGTATATTCAGAAGCTAATGAAATTAGAACATGACGGCTTGGAGCAGTTGATGTGCGTCATAGCAGGAGTGTTGGTGTAGGGACAGCAGAAATGTACGCACTACAAGATACAATTGCTGATCTAATACAAAGTGCGAGTTGAAGACAGAGATCTGTGATATTGTTTCACGCTTTCATTCATGAAACATGTTTATGACTAAATATTATGGAAAAAACTGTTTTAAAGTTGTTATTATTTGCTTATGACATTTATGTTATTTTATTATTCCATTAATTAAAAAATAGGGTTTATCATCAGTATATTAATCATGCACTAATTGAATGTTGGTCATAATAATACAAAATAATAAAATAATAGAAATGTCATCGCTGTTTTACCAAACTGTTTCTCAATTCTGAACAGCTCTGACACCGCTGTTTTACCAAATTGTTTCGCCATTCTGAACAGTTATATTCCCACAGCTCCTTTTGGCACAGCCACTGCCGAAACAAACTGACCAGAAATAGTGGAAATACCCAAATTTATTATTATTTTTGGATATTAATTCCTCCGATTTTTCATTTCTTCCAAAACCTAGCTCTCCGAAACCCCCGCCGCCTCCCGCTAGCCGCTTCCGCCTGCCGCGATATCGCGAATCCCCGCGGCTGGCCATCGAAAACCGCCGGTGAAGAAGCATTTATCGCCGGCGAACTCCTCTGGAAGGTCCTTCCTTCCACATTTTGCGTTTGGCGATTTCGTCTGGAAGATATTTGCGAAACTCTTCGTAAATACCTCAGGCCGTCGACCTCCTAGCTTGCTGCTTACTTCGACCATCAGGCCGTCGACCTCCTTCCTCTTCGACGAACCTTCTGCCGCCGAGGTCCCTCTCTGCAGAAGAATCCTTGCACGCCGGCGATATCCTTCCTCTATCGACTCTGCAATACCGTCGTTGGTGATTTCCGCCCGACCTCCACCCTCTTCCTCGTCGGCAAGATTCAGCACTTGGTGAGACCTTTCTCCCAATTATACTCCTTTTTTTTCTGCAATGCTTTGTTTTTTTCTGTTTTGAAGAGATGAAATTTTGTGTTTTTTTGTAGTCACCGAACCAAACCAAAGTCCAAACTCCGCCCCAAATCTCCATGACACTCCTAAACTCCATCACAAGAGCAGCGGCGGCAGCCGACATTGGCGAACTCTCGGCCGCCCCCAACACTCTCATTATACTCAATCCTAACCGGATATTTCCCAACTTGAAGCCCGACTCGGAATCCCTCACCTCAGGCCAACCCCTCCTCCGCGTCTCCGGCTGGTCCATCTCTCCAACCGACTCCGACATCATTGGCTGCACCTCCAAATTCTCCAAATCCATACGAAAGAAGCTTAAGAAACATAAAACTCTCGACCACGCCGGCTTCTTGCAACTCCTCAACACCTTCCTGCGAAATGTCGGAGAAAAGCTCTCCGTCCCTCTCGATTCCGAGGCATCCAACCTTCCCAATTCTGCCTCCTTTGCACAGTCCTCGATTGAGAAACTCAGGTGTTTTATCAGCCAGGACGTCGCCGGTCTTCTGACGGAGGCGTGCGTTGTTCTGGAGCTCTGGGAATTGCTGGAAACGCTAATCGTATTCGAGCTTGTCGGCCCTCTTTACTTGACGAATCTGATGGAGAAGCTCGTGGATCGTAACAGAGCTAAGATTCTTTGTTTATGCGTCAAGCACATTGCCGATCTTCGCCCCGCCGAGATTCTCATTGTACTGAGGTTCTTCTTGTCTCCTCCTTCTGATGCTTATAATGAAATCCTTGAAGTGAAAAAAGAATGGGAAAAGCAAGCAGTGCTGGCCATAGGGAAGGCGACAAAGAAGGGCGTGCCAAAACAAGCTGCCATTTTAGCTAAAGAAGCTTCGATTCTACTCATGTTGGCGCACGACGACTTCTCAGCATCAGAATCATGTTTGCATTATGTGTTTGGAGCATCAAATATAGATGGATTAGTGCTATCTTCTGTGTTTTCAAGTCTCAGTGGTAGGGAGGTCTTGACATTGATTAGATATCTTGTTAAGTGGCTGAAGAAATATGAGAGGTTTCCTGAAGCAGGGCCTTGCCTTCAGGCAAATTCTGTATTGAGCTTAAGTGCCTGCGAGGATGTTCCATCATTTGAATCTATTGTGGGAGCACTAAGTTTAGTTTTGGATGAGCATTTCTCTTACTTGGTCTTAAACACAGAGTTTTACAATGAATTGAAGGGTGTGCAAGAAGTTGTGAATGATTTGGCAGCTGAAGCAGATGCAAGCTCTCCTCTGGATTGCCTTGTTAATCATTTGAAATATCAGTTCAGCAAGAATGAAAGCCAGTAGATTGAGGTAGTTCAAAAGAATTTTTTTTTTCTGCTATGTAGGTGAGTGTTTTGGTGTTTATGATTTTCTATTAGTTTTCTGGTCAAATTTGTTATGCAATTTTCTATTAGTTTTACAATTTTATTGTTCGTTCGTAAAAGAGAAACACTTGTTGCGGTGTGACATTTCTTCAGTGTATGGGCGGACTGCTGAGACGTCTTTGGGTTGTAGTCTGAAACGGAAGGCCATTGTAGTTTCTCGAGGTAGCGGTAGTGCGGCGCCTTGCTCGTCTTCTTCGGGCATCGACTCTCCTTTTGGCGGCTGTGACGGTTCGCCTCCCGATGTACTGGTGCTTGGATCATCAGCCCCCCAGTTTTTCCCTGCGGAGGCGATGACTCCAAGGCTATCTTCTTCCTAGAAGGCGATGAACGAAGTGGTAAGCGAGCTTGATTATTTTTTGCTCTTCTTTATTGTTGTATTGTGCTGACTTCTCTTCATCTTCTCTTTTGCAGATCGAGGCTCAGATTCAAATTGCTCTCACCTGGAATGATCATTACGTGAGCTTGAAGGACGAGTATCTGGCCATCCAGGAGAAGTTTCGAGATGTGGCGGGCTTTCTTGTCGCTTTGAAGGATGATCATGAGCAGGACGTTTCTCGGTTTCGCCGGATCGGATCGGAGCTGAAGGCGGAGTTGGAAGAAACTCGAGCATCTCTGGAGGTGGAGAAATCTCTGGTGGGAAGGACTACTTCGATGCTGAAGCGTGCTCAAGTGGAGACTTCTCATTTGGAGACGGAGCTTTGTGCGACAAAAGCCCAAGTGGAGGCGTTATCTTCTGATAGCCGCGTGTTAGAGTTGAAGGTTGCTGGTCTTGCGGAGTACATGCAGTCTCTGGATTACATGCGAGATCGGTGCTTGATCAGCGAGGAATTTCGTGATGAGATTTGGAGCAAGGAGGTGGAGCCTCAGGTGGAAGACTTTCGAGAGCTGGCCCTCAGGCGTGGAGTCTCGAAGGCTTTTCGTCTTGTTAGCAAGAGCTTGGGATGCGACGTATCCGACCTTAGCTTTGATGATATCTCTGGCGATGAGAGTTTTGATGTTGACGCGGCTGATGTGTAGCGACGTTGTTTCTTTATATCAGCGTGTTTGCATTTTTGCTTTTCTAGTCTGGTGTCTTGTATGTCGTCTTTATTATTTGACGGTTCTTGATTGACGCCTTTGCGCATGTACTTGCATGTAGCTGTGATAATTGTGCTCTTTTTCTTCTTTTTTGCCTGAGCGCTGGTGGCTGCTCAAGAGAGTATTGCTGGAGAATGTAAATATCTGATCCAGGTATTACAAGGAGTGCGTTGCCCGGAGATAGTTGTTGTAAGAAACGCGTTGCTCGGAGGCAGTTGCTGTAAGGAGCGTGCTGCCCAAAGGCAGTTGCTGTGAGGAGCGCGCTGCTCGGAGGCAATTGCTGTAAGGAGCGCGCTGCTCGAAGGCAGTTGTTGTTAGGAGCGCGCTGCTCGGAGGTAGTTGTTGTAAGAAGCGTGCTGCCCGAAGGCAGTTGCTGTGAGGAGCGCGCTGCTCGAAGACAGTTACTGTAAGGAGCGCGCTGCCCGAAGGCAGTTGCTGTGAGGAGCGCGCTGCTCAGAAACAGTTGTTGTAAGGAGCGCGCTGCCCGAAGGCAGTTGTAGTGAGGAGCGCGCTTCTCGGAGGCATTTGCTGTAAGAAGCGCGCTATACGAAGGCAGTTGCTGTAAATGTAAATGGACGTCTTTGTACTTGGGCGAAGTGAGTATGCATTTCAAATCGCACGGATGATGCTCGCCTTTTACAGGACTGAAATAAAAAAATGTTTAAAGTTATTAGAATTACAGTCGTGAGACTGTTCTTGTGGAAATTTACATAAAGAATTCATAGGAAAGTAGAATTGATAAATGCTACAATGGGCAGAGCCCCCCCTAGTAGGTACAAAGCTCTCTCTTGGGTTGGTCGACTTAGGGGTTTCCCCCCAGCCCGTTCTAGCAAGTAGTTGGCCGATTTCCTGTCGACGGACTTGGCGCTTAGCCCTGTAAGAATCTCCCCAGCAGGCCTTGTTTAATGAGATACTCGATCCCCGCCTTAAGCTTTGAGCAATCTTCTGTTTCGTGTCCTCGTCCATGGTGGAACTCACAGTACTTAGTTTGGCCCCTCATATTTTTAGCGAGGGGTCTGAGCTTGTGGAGCGCCTCGCTGCCTTGGATTGCGTAAAACGCATTTGTTTTGGAGGTATTGAGGGGTGTGTATTTCAGGTGATGCTGAGGTAGTGGGTTGCCGCGACATTCGTTGTTCTTCCCCAGTTCTGATGAAGCTTTTTGCTCCCTTCTCCTTTATATGCCTCTATTGAATTATTTTTGATGCGTCTCAATTGCTTCATCGGCTGCAATCTAGGCTTTGACTCGTCGTATTAGATCATGATAACTTGATGCCGTTTCTCTCATTAATGCTGAATAGAAGCTGCTAGGGCAGAGTCCTCCTAAGAGGAAGCCTCGTAAGAGCTCGTGCTGATACCCGGGATCAGTCGTGCTTCTACAATGAAACGACGGAAAAAATCTCTGAGGGTTTCTCTTTCACTTTGGCGGATCTTAGACAAGTGGGAAGAATATTTAACTATTCAGCGGCTGGCGATGAATTGGTCCGTGAATTCTTGTGATAGTTCTGCAAAATTCTTCATCTCCCCCTCCTTCAGAGATAGGAACCAGGTGCGAGCTTGTCCTTTCAAAGCCGCCGGGAAAGCTTGGCACAACTGTTGATCTGAGGCATTGTAAAATTGCATCATGATTGCGAGGTGTCTGAGATGCTCTGACGGGTCACTTGTACCATCGTACGTCTCGATCTTTGTGAGCCTGAAACCGTGAGAGATTGGGTGTGTCAGGATCTCCAATGCAAATGGCTAGTAATGATGGAGGGGGCGGCTGGCCGAAGCGGCGCCCCGCTTGGCTCGCTTGCGCTCTTCTGTGATTAAGTTGAGAATTTCTTCACGCGTGATCCTTTCATCGAGGCCCGCTACTTCAGGATAGTTGCAGTGATTTTGAGCTTCAGGTTCTATGGTAGGACGGACTTTGCGGCCTTGAACATCCACGCGGGGGGGGGGGGGGGGGGGGGGGGGGGGGTCTGCTTTAGCATGTTGACAGGAAAGTGAGGGGGAACTGGACTGACGTGCCCCCCAAGGGTCATCACTTCTGCGGTGCGGGTAACTCCTCCCGCCATAGTCTCTAGTCACAAGTACCACCGTGTTGAGGGTACTGTCTTCTGAGGATGTTGGGAGCTCGTTTCTCACAGACGACGCCAAACTGTTGCGGACTAACTCGACGTTCCGGTCGGGTCGGAATACTTGTACCGTCTTAGCTCTCGGGACGATCGAGCGCGCACACAGTCAAAAGAGTATGTTGATTGTACACAAACAGTTTTAACCTTGAAAAACTCTTCAACTGGGTAAAAAACCACGTGACCGGATCTGTGCCGGTCAAAATCCACTATTTTCTGGCGGTTACAACTAGTTTGTGAAGTCGAGGGTAACATGCCACCTTTCGTTACAATTATGGGGTGAGAGAACACTTGGCACACGGGGGGCGTCAAGTCGTCGCGCCGGGAGTTGTTACAAATTGCGTTTCGCGCTGGTGGTCTTCGGATAGCGGCTTGTCGATTCTGGATGGGACGCGGAGCACTTTGTCTTGCAGTTGCAGGAGCCGCTTGAAACTTGAATGATTTGTCTTCGTCGGGTGGCTTTGACTTGACCCGCTTGTGGCTCGAGTGCGGTTCGGGTGTGGCTCGGAGGTGGCTCGTAGAAGGAAATTGACAAAGCTTCGATCTGAGGAAGAAGAAGACTCGAAAGAGAAATGTGAGAAATGAGAAGGCCTGTGACTTCTTTTATAGGCTCCGGGTGGTGGTTATGGTGGTTACGCGGTTATCCGCACACCATAATCACCATCATGATTATTTTTAATATAATTTTAATGTTTTGCTATTTGGAGACCGTCATAAATAAAATAATAAAATATTAATTAAATTTCCCTCACTAACCCGGTGGTAAGTGGGTGGTTACGCACGAATCGAACGGCCGAGGACGCCCCCCCCTAATCGGACGGCTGGAGCGGGCCTCCACGGGTAGTTCGCCGTCGAGGGGAGGGCCGCCGATGGCGGCTGGGGAGGAGCGGCCGCTCTCCTTGGCTGCGTGTCGGTGGCCGGGGCCGCCACCCCCTTGGCCGGCGGTGGCCAAGGATGGGGGCGGCCCTGGCGGCAGCCGAGCAAGCCCCCCCCCCCCCCCCCCCCCCCCCCCCGTGGCTGCTCGGGCGGCCGAGGAGGGGCGGGCAGGGAGACTGCCCCCTTGGCCGCTCTCTCGGTCGGGGCCGTGCGGTGAACGGGGGGGGGGGGGGGGGCGGGCGGTCGTGGAGGAGGCCGCCCGCCCGCCGCCGGCGAGGCGCGGCGGTTTCCCCATTATGCGTAGTGGGATCGGTGCGCGGGGGATCGGGCGCGTTAATCGCGCGCGTGGTCGAACCCATGATCATGGGGTGTGGCTATGTGCACACGTATTTCCTATAAAATGGGGTTTATCCCCAACAATTATAATATTTTTTGTTTTAAAAAATATTTTTAAACTATTTTTCTTCCAAATAACATAATTAAAAATATCTATTTGATCAGCACTTATGCACAAAATGTTCAAATAGTCTGTAGTTTATTTATCACTATTTTTATAACAACTCTATTTGATCAGCCGTTTTTTCATCAGCATCAGCTGTCCCAAACATAACTTAAATTACACAATCACAATAATGTCGCGACCCTACCACTCCAAAAGTAATTGAGCAATTTGTGGAGGAATTGTTTATTTGTATCTTTATATAAAAGCAAAGTAATAATAACATTTTAATTTTTCAATTTTGGCACTAAATGCTAAAATATTCATCTTTGATGATTCAAATGTATTTTAGTATGGGCAAAATATTCAAATGAATCCCTTAATTTTGGGGCATAATTTGAGTTAGGTTAGTTTAATTTTTTTTTACTTTAAATAGATCATTTATTTTTGGCCTCATTTCAAATAGATTATGAGCATTGTTATGTGCACCACAGTTTTCGCTATGTGCACATTTTTGTTAAGAGCACCACACTACGATATGTGCACACATATTTGTTATGTGCACCGCATTTTTGTTAATAGGAAACTAAACAATTAACTTGATATATCAATGGACTATAATATTTTTTCATAAAAATAAAAGATAAATATGAAACACCATAGATTATAAATAATTTAGAAAACCAACAACCCAAAAAATAACATTGATGATCAAAAATATGGTTTCATCAAAATGGAAAAGCCAAAAAAAAAGTAATTAGATTTTCGCTTTCTTTGTCAAAAATTTCTCCCATTGATTTTTTTTCTTCATATTCCTACAATTTAAGCAAAAAAATAAACAATTAATGAATGAAATTAAGTAACGAATTTTATTACAATTAATGATTGCATACTTTTATGCGAGAGTGCTCCAAAATGACTATTAGCATGGACAAACAATATAAATGATGCATACACACTTAAAGAAGTCCGTCAAAAAATGATATTTGTGTTTCCATTACAAGTCACACAATGTCCAAAAAAATATGCTCATCATGTAAAAATACACGAGGAAGTCACAACAAAATTAGAACATCTATATGCCTTGGGTTAAAAGGTATAACTAATGAAAACACAAATATCATGTTTTGAAGAACTTAAAACTCAGAAAAAATGACAAAACGTATGGGGCTAGGGTTGAAGGGACAAACCTCATATTGGCGACGGGCGGAGGGGCAAGCTTCCAGAAAGTGGAATGCAAACCAGGCGGAAGCAAAGGCCACGGGCGGAGGGGCAAGCCCAGGCGGAAGCAGCGGCGGGCGTGCTTCCAGAAAGTGGAATGCGTCGGGGCAGGCGGCGTCGGGGCGGGCGGAAAGCGTGGGGACGGGCGTCGTCGGGGCGAGCGGCAGGCGTGGAGGCGGTCGGCCGTCGGGGTGGGCGGCGTGGGTTGAAGGGGTGGACGGGCACAACCAGGCGGAAGCTACGGGCTAGGCGGAAGAGTCGGAGCTAGGGTTTGAGAGAGGAATGTGTGGTGCGCAAAATCTGTGTGCCCTTAGTTATAAATTTAGGGAGAAGTTTGACTTAAAGATTTAGTAACTTTGTAGTGCACATAGCGAAAACTGTGGTGCACATAACAATGCTCTAGATTATTGAATTGATCCATTATTTTTGGGCCGAGTTTCAAATATATTGTTTAATTTTTATTTGCTTCAAATTAATACATTAATTACTTTATATTTTTGTAAATGTTCTAAAACACTTTTATTCTCATACATACACTGAATATGCATTAATGTTGTGTTGACACTGACGAATTCCGTATGTGAAAATAAAATAATTTTTTTAAAATTATCTAATAAAAAGGATTATAAAAAACTTCATAACATTGAAATATTAAAAAAATGAAGTAATGTGACATTCTTGATAACACTTATTTATACTAATAACTAGTCGCATACATGGGCCCGGCCCGATCGGGCCCGGTCTTCTGGCTAACCGGGCTCTGACTTAAGCCGGGCCGGGCCGAGCTCGGGCACCCTCTCTAAGAGGGGGCCTGATATGGCCCTTCAGGCCGGCCCGGGCCCGGCCTTATTTAACATTACACGAGATTAATCCTCCCTAAATCCCTATTTAGGCGGGATTAATCCCGCTAAATCGGGATTAATTCCGATTTAACAGGCGGGATTAATCCCACCTAAATCTTGCCTAAATTGGGAAAGCCCGCCTAAATTGGGAAATCCCGCCCTGACGGGATTGGAAATCCCGCCAGCTGGCTGGATTTCAATTGAAATCCCGCCAAGAGGCAGGATATTCTGCTGGGCTAAGTGTCATGCCCAGGCTAGTTTGTATAATCCCTAATTTTTTGTTGAATATAAATTTATAACGTGCTAAGAAAAATTAATTAGAAAATTTATTTTATGGACACAAACTATTCTTCAATGCCTCGTCAAGTCTAATAATTCGAATAATCATGGTTTAAAAACTTATTTGAAATAATGTATAAAATTAAGAAATTAGTTTGAAGCGAATAAAAATTAAATGACATGTTTGAAACTTGGCTTAAAAATAAGAGACTAAGTTAAAATAAATAAATAAATAAAATTAAAAATCTATTTAATAAAGAGACGTATTTGAAGCAAATAAAAATTAAAGAATTATTTAAAATTAGACTCAAAATTAAGGGATTAATTTAAATATTTTGCCTTTAATATATTATTATTGCTAGGTAAAAAAATTAATGAAGTGTCCCTATGAGACAACAACATGATGTATCTGGCCCATGGCCACCCACTTGCTACATAATAAGTAATACTTTTCCCATTATTGATAGGATGGGGATATTTATTATTATTATTAATTCTTGATGGGGTCTCCCTCTCCAAATTTTTGAGTTATGCCCAGAGACCCAAGCAGCCACGCAGGAAGGGGCACAACCTGACACGAATGCACAAGCGCAGCGCACGAGCGAGTGCGCTCCCTGCACACGCACAGGCTTGCGTGCGCTCCCTGCACACGCCCAGGCTTGTGTGCGCTCCCTGCACACGCGCTCAGCGTGCGCACGCAGCGGACGCGCGCGCACGCTGGCGGCTGCCACCGCTGCCGGCATCCCCCATCGCAATCGTCGGACTCTCTTCCCAGGCCGCCCGGACTGCCCGGGGGGCACTTTAGTCATTTTGCTAAATTTGATGATTCAGGTGGCCAAAACGGAGCGACGTCATTCGCCAGTACAAATTCCGCCTCGATCGCTCAGTGGAGTGGCTTACGCCACACGCCACGTCGGGGCTCGAGGGGCACCGCCCGTAGGAGGCGCAGCTCCCGACAAGGCGCGCCCCCAGTAGGAGGAAGGTGACTAGGGGAAGAGAATAGAAAGGAATCTAAGCCCGATGTCCGACAAACACGATTGGCACCCCTGTAGAGCCTCATAATCAAGGGGGCATCAACACTTTGCCGAGCTCGGCGTCTCTCTTAAGGAGGTGTATACGCCCTCAAGAACCACCCGCAACTTCGGAGACTCAAGGTTCTCTTTCGGGGCAGGGGGACTAGTCCCAGTATTACCACATACACAAAGGACACAATACTGAGAAGTGCATGCGCCTAAAGGAAGAAGTCGAGCGGCTCGCACGCCTCCGATTTCTCAAGGAATTTCACGGAGAAAGAGAGGCCACGCCGCCAGCACATGCAAGCCCACCAGAGGGTTGTACCACGAAGAAACACCTCTCGGGAAGCATCACGAGCCGTCCCCACCAACCGCCCCTAACACACCGGGACCTTTACCGAATCCGCAACACATCCATGCAGCCCTCGGAAGCCCACCGGTCGAAGTGACCAAGATATTGATCGATGACGATGTGTCTGCCAACGTGTCATTCTTATTAACTCTACCACAACTAGGAATCTCAGGGAGAGACGTCCAGCTTGGCTTGGGAGGCGCACACGTCATAGGACACCCGATGATCCCCATCTTGGGAAGTATCATCCTACCGGTAACTTTGGGAGCCCCGGTGCTAGCCACGTACAACGTTCAGTTCATCATCGTACAAGCCGCCGCAACATGCGACCCCATCCTCAGTGGGCCGATGCTAAGGGCGTTCTGCGCTGGCGCACTAGCTCAAGGCATCACATTGGACTTCCGCTCACAGGACGCATCTTCCAAAGGCCCCGAGCCATGAAGGATTAGGCAAAGTTTGAGCCAGCATGCCCCCCTGCTATCTATTGCTTTCCTTCTTTCCTCTAGAATAAGTCTTGAGATGAAATCCGCGAACACTTGTATCTTCCTTTCCGGCAATGAAGTATATGTTTTCCCTTTCACAGCGAACGAATCCTCCCCAAAGGCGAGATTGGTGAAAGTCTTTCTGCACCTCCCATGTGAGATTGGTGAAAGCCTCTCTGCACCTCCCAGACGAGATTGACGAAAGCCTTTGTGCACCTCCAGGAGAGATTGGCGAAAGCCTTTCTACACCTCCCAAGCGAGATGGATGAAAGTCCTTCTGCACCTTATAGGCGAGACGGACAAAGGTCTGTATGCACCTTCCAGGTGAAGGGATAAAGGTCCGTCTGCACCTTCATTTGTGTCACAACCCGCATTTTTCCCCAACAATTTAATTATATCAGAGCAAGGGGAAAAATACGCTTCGTGATGCCACACTGTGCAGGGGATAACTGCAGACGTTCAGGCAAGACTCCAAACTCTACGATTTTAAAAGGAAACATAAATTGTTATGAATGAAATCCAGTTTAAGTTATGACGGCAGCCGTATCCCTCGGCTTAGTTAATCATCTAGTCCACGATTTAAAATATAAGTTATACGCTTGCGGAAGATACTTGTTTAAATTGACTCTAATATTCTACAAGAGTATAAATGTCCCCGAGGAACAACTCATACTATGCAAATCCTAGATTTATAATAAGTATAGAAAGTCTTTACACTAAATAGAAAGTAGTGGCTTAGTTTTGAAAGAGATGACAAGTATATTTTACTAATAGTAGGGTTTTATAGGTTAAAAATATCTAACATGCAATCCTAGCAATAAATCATCCCAGAGAGCAAGTAATGTAAACCAAACATAAGGAAACCACAACAGCTAGCAAGTGTCCAAAAAGGTCAACAAATCTATGGGCGTCAACAACCTGACACGAACTCACAGTATGAATATGTCTGAAACTGGGCAAAGAAAACTAAAACAACAAACTACCTCGCTACGGCGAGGGGGAAAACTACAGCCAAACTGTTGCTGCTAAGGCTCCAAAACCGGCTCCGCTACCTGCTAATGCTCCGAACCTGAGGCATTCCAAAGACAGAACACCTCAGCAAGAGGGTACAAATGGTGGCAGAAAAATAAGCCAAAATAAATAAAGGTCAAAAGGGGTACCAACTCAAGACCAAAACCATTAAAGTAAAGTACAAAAAGAAACAAGGCATCATCAGGAAAAAAACTCTTACGTGATTCTTCACCAGAGTACACCAGACGCACGAGGCTATAAGGTGACAACATGAATAAATTATAAGGAAGAAATACAAAACCTTTATTAGGCACCTGTGGTCGACTCTACCCAAAAACACGGGCGAGGTGGTCACTCAACTGGACACACCCCTCACGAATAATTTATCCGCTTAACTGCGAGGGAGTCTCATACTCTCCACCATACACCACAGATGCCCAAAAACCCGGTAGACCTTCACAAGGTACAATAAAGGAGTCAGACAATGCGGAGGTGGTTTTATCCACTAACTCCCGCAATTTTTAGAAACCCAAAGAAACCACAACACAAATATATCTCGAGATTTGGCTCGTCGGATTCTACTTGACACTTCTAGTTTCAAGACATGGTTGATCAACCTTAAGGAACAATTCACAATCCTAGATAAACTTTAATACGATCAATAACGATAGGTATTGCATTTAAAGGCATTAATAAGACACATCAAGAACGATTAAATATATCATGACAAGATCAAGTTCACCAAGACAAAATCTTACAACCTCGAGTGATCATCCAAAAAGGTTAATCGTAGCAATAACTTGGAAAACAAAGTGAAGAAAATTTTAAAGAACATAAAAACTGAACCGTTACCATCAAATCGGAGAAGGAGAAATGAGGGGAAACCATCACTTGCCTAGGTTTTACCGGAAAAGTTCTCCAAATCAGTCCACGTCATAGATCGGGGCAAAAGAGGATGGAGGAAGTTGAAATCTAGACAAAAAATGGTCGAAAAGGGGTCAGGGCAGAAAAACCCTAACGAGAAAACTCGAGGAAAGGGGAAAAATTTATCACGATAGCGTAGCTCTCGATGAGAGCTTTCCAGATCTACGCTCGGTTGAAGATTTCGAGCACCAGAGCTCCGTCGGCGGCCACCGGAAGCTTCACGAAATATTCTCTCTCTCGCGCACGCCGCTCTGGTTCGGGAGAAAGAATCGGAGAAGATGAAGTATTCCTAATTTTTTAAATACCCTAAGTATAAGAACATATATATATATATAAGTAGTTATAAAAAGTTTTGTCTAAATATATAAAAAAACGGTTTAAGTACGAGCAGTTCGCGGAAAACAAAATTAGAGGTCTAGTATGACTTCAAATTGAAAAGTGTCCAACATGAAAGTTGTAGATCTAGTCGAGACGAACAAATTTCATGTTAGCCATTTTTCCATACGGCACCGTTTTGACCCTCAAAAAGGCTCCCGAACATAAACTATGACGGACTACACGAGTATACAGAAGGCTACTCGAGTATGCAGAAACAGACTACTCGAGTATACAGAAACAGATTACTCGAGTATACAGAAACAGACTACTCGAGTATTCAGAAACAGACTACTCGAGTATACAGAAACAGACTACTCGAGTATGCAGAAACAGACTACTCGAGTATGCAGAAACAGACTACTCGAGTATACAGAAACAGACTACTCGAGTATACAGAATTGGAGGAACAGAAGATTTACATAATAAGCAGAAACTTCACACGAGTCAAGGTTGCAGGAAAAACAATTTCTTGGCAAATCTAACCTTTTGATCAAACTATAAAAATGAATAGTACTTTTCATTTTTGAATAGTACTTTAATATTAAAATAATCATATTTATATATATATTTTTTGATAAGGAAACGCGAGATCAAAACGGAGGCCCAAACGCGCGCCGAATCGAACGAAACTCGCGCCGTAGGCGAACACAGACGCTACGAACACGACGGCGAAGTCAAAACCAAAATCAGACGAGCCATTCTCGAGATATAAGTTTTCAAAGTTTACGACGAACATAAATTCCACAAAACTTTGGAAAAACGCCGAGGCCCAAATATCGCTCGGATCGCGACGAAACTTGACGAGTAAGTCAAAAATTACTCAACTTAAATTCCAAATGCAAAATTTTCTCATTACAACAAGAATTCGGCCGACTTGACCGCATGGACGCGAAAATGCCTTTATGGCATTACGCCGTCATCTTGACGTTAAAGGTAACGCCATGACGTCATAAATATGATGTTTCCCATTTAAATAAAATCGTCGAGCAAAATCGGGGGCGTTACAGTCACTTCCCATAAAAAGAAGTTTCGTCCCGAAACTTAACACAACTCCAAAACCAACTCAAAATGATAAAATCAAACGTAACTGAAAATATAACGACGTACCCGAGACTAAGAGAAGAGGTGCGGATGAGATTCTCTTATTGCTGATTCCAATTCCCACGTCGCGCTCTCGACGTCTTGATTTCTCCAAAAAATCTTAACCATGGGGATGGTCTTTCTTCGCAAGACACGCTCTTTAGATTCCAAAACGCGGACATGCTCTTTCACATACGACAGGTTGGGCTGAATTTGGGGCACCGAGTCAAGAATTTGACGATCACTACGAACACACTTTCACAACTGGCTCACATGGAACACATCGTGGACACCAGGGAAGGTAGTAGGTAAATCCAGTCGATAAGCTGACACTCCGATGCGCTCCAGAATCTGAAAAGGTCCCACATACCGGGGGTCTAACTTGTGGTTTCTTCCAAATCTTTTTACTCCTGGCATCGGAGAAACTTTCAGGAAAACCAAGTCCCCAACGACAAACTCCAAATCGACCCTTCGTCGATTAGCATATTTCTCATAACGCTCTTGTGCTACACGAAGCTTCTCTCGAATATGAGTCACCGCACAATTCATCTCCTCAAGGGCTTCCGGACCTAGCAATGGTCTCTCACCAACCTCAGCCCAAAATAAGGGAGTCCTACAACGCCTCCCATACAAGGCCTCAAACGGGGCCATCTGCAAGCTCTCTTGATAACTATTATTGTAAGCAAACTTCATGAGTCTGAGACGCTCATCCCAAGCACCACCATGATCCAAAATATAACATCTAATCATGTCCTCCACGATCTGATTTACTCTTTCTGTTTGCCCATTCGTCTGCGAATGATAGACGGTGGAATACCTCAAGTCGGTACCCAACCCCTCTTGCAAGCTCTTCCAAAAGCGAGACGTAAATCTGGAGTCCCGATCTGATACAATGCTAACAGACACTCCATGTAACCTGATGACCTCTTCAACATATAGCCTAACTATCTTCTTCATCGAATACCCAATCTTAAACGGAACAAAGTGGGCACACTTTGTCAATCTGTCGACTATCACCCAAACTGAGTCATGCCCACGGGGTGATTTTGGTAGACTGGTGATAAAATCCATTGAAATACTCTCTCATTTCCAACTTGGAATATCAAGCGGTGTCAATTTACCACCAGACCTTCTATGATCAGCCTTGACACGCTGACACGTATAACATTCTGATACAAACTTCGCGATATCACTCTTCATCCCTGACCACCAAACAATTTGCTTTAGATCTTTATACATTTTGGTGGAACCAGGATGATAGGAAACATTGGAACCATGAGCTTCTTCACAAATTTTAGCCCGGATGTCACCCATGTTAGGAATACAAAATCTACCCCGATATTTCAGAGTACCTAGCTCGTCCAAAGAAAAATCAGGTAACTCTTCTTTCTCAGTTCTATTCCAGAGGTGTAACAATTCCGGATCATCCTTTTGGTGCACCCTAGTAAGGGAAATCCAAGAGGGCGCTTATGCTTCCAAACTAGCACGCGTAGAACTACTCTCAATCTCGATGTTCATCAACAAGAATTCTTCTACTAAGGACTGTACCGATAGATTAAAAATTTTAGCGGTCTTTCTACTCAAAGCATCGGCTACTACATTAGCCTTTCCTGGATGATAAAGAATTTCTACTTCATAATCCGCCACATATTCTAACCACCGACGCTGGCGTAGATTTAGTTCCTTCTGAGTGAAGACGTACTTCAAACTCTTATGGTCCGTATAGATCTTGCACGACGCGCCATACAATAAGTGTTGTCACAGCTTCAGCGCATAAATTATGGCAGCAAACTCCAAATCGTGCGTAGGATAGTTTCTCTCGTGAATCTTTAGTTGCCTCGATCCATACGCGATCACCTTACCATCTTGCATTATAACACAACCAAGTCCGATGTGTGACACATCGACGTACACAACATACTCGACTCCTTCAGTAGGTAAGGTTAAAATTGGGGCAGCACACAGTCTCTTCTTTAGCTCTTGGAAAGCCTCTTCACACTTATCACTCCAAATGAATGCAGTATTCTTCTGAGTAAGTCTAGTCAAAGGTGCAGACAACACCGAAAATCCTTCCACGAATCTCCTATAATAGCCAGCGAGGCCTAAGAAGCTCCTAATCTCCTTCGGTGTAGAAGGTCTTTCCCATTGCATCACAGCAGAAATCTTGGTCGGGTCTACAGAAATACCGTCCTTGCTTACAACATGACCCAGAAAGGACACCTGAGGTAGCCAGAACTCACATTTGCTCAACTTCGCATATAACTTATGCTCCCTCAAGGTCGACAAAACCAAACGCAAATGCTGAGTATACTCCTCAACATTGCGGGAATACACTAGGACATCATCTATGAACACAATAACGAATCGGTCCAAGGAATCCTTAAACACCATATTCATCAAATCCATGAAAGCAGAGGGTTCATTGGTTAAACCGAAAGACATCACCAAAAACTCATAATGTCCATGCCGCGAACGGAATGCGGTTCAGGGAATGTCTTCCTCACGAATCCTCAACTGGTGGTAGCCTGAGCGAAGATCGATCTTTGAAAATACCGAGCTACCACGCAACTGATCGAACAGATCATCGATCCTTGGCAGGGGGTATCTATTCTTAACGGTCACCTTATTTAATTCCCTATAATCGATGCAAAGCCTCATCGATCCGTCCTTCTTCCTTACGAACAAAACCGGAGCACCCCACGGAGAAGAACTTGGTCTAATAAAACCACACCTCAGCAACTCATCGTGCTGAGTACGCAACTCATCCAACTCACGCGGAGCCATACGGTGCGGTGCTTTGGCGATGGGACGAGTGTCTGGCTCGAGGTCAATCACGAACTCAATCTCCCTCTCAGGAGGAAGTCTTGGAAGACTATCAGGAAAAACATCTGGAAACTCTCGCACCACCGAGACATCCTCGAGACGTGGTGTAACAGAAGCTGTTTCCAGAGCAGAAATAGAAACTAAAACGCCTCACAACCAGACTTTATAGCACGTACCACAGAAATGACAGGGGAAACTCTGTCCTGAAATTCATAGACGCTCATAGGTTGGCCATTGTCCATCCTGAAGTCCAGTCTTTTTGCCTTGCACTAGATGACTGCATCATACTTGGACAGCCAGTCCATGCCCCAAATCACATCAAAATCAGTCAGGTCTAAAATTATCAGATCCGCAAGGGCCAGAAAATTGCCAAGATGAATAGGGCATCTCAGAACTCCTTGATTGGATATCACCGAATCACCGGAGGGAAGCTTGACGTTGAAGGAGTCTCTCAATTGATCAACATCCAGGCGATGTTTATCAACAAACCTCCTGGCCACAAAGGAATGGGTGGCACCCGAATCGAACAGAACGCGCGCCCACCTATTCCGCACCTTAAACTACCCTAAAACCGTAGCATACATAACTAAACGAACGATAACTAGGGCAACAACGATAAATAATAGGGATAAAATAGACTGGGGCTAACCTGAAATAACTTGCGTAGAGTTTTGAGCTTCCTCGCTAGTCATCACGTTCAGCTTTCCTTTTCCTTTATCTAGGGTTGGTGGTGGCGGCAGAGCTCGAAGCGGGGCAGGCTGCAGTGGGGATTGAGCCTGGGGGCACAAAGATTTCTGGTGTCCCTTCTGCCCGCACTGGAAGCAGGTCCTTTCTTTCATCCAGCACTGACTCACATCATGACCCCTCCTTGCACAGAACGAGCACACAAGCTCTCCCTTGGGTGCACCTTGGATGGCGTGCACTTGCTGCTGCTTCAGGGTGGCTGTTCTCTTGAAACACCTTTCGTAAGGGTGGCCAGGACGACCACAGAAACTACACACTTCCTTACCTTTCTTCTTCGAAGAAGGGCCAGATGCCCTAGAGCTACCATCCTCAACACCCTTCCTTTTCTCTTTCCTCGCCGCAGCACCGCGGTTCTTGGCATTTTCAATCGCTTCAACCTTTAGTGCGGCTTCCACTGCCACAACATAACTGTCAGCTCCATAAGCTCATGCCCACTGCTGGACATCACTTCTTAGTCCTCCCAGGAAACGTTTCACTCTTCCCTCCTCCGAAGCTACCAAATCGGGAGCAAATCTACTCAACTTGCTAAACTCAATCTCATATTCGCTCACCGTGAGTTGTCTCTGCTTCAAATGCAAGAAGTTATTCATGAGACGGTCCCGCTCGACCGAGGGCAGAAACTTCTTCAGCAACAACTTCTTGAAAGAGTCCCAGGTACAACCTTCCTTCAGACTCTCCTTTTCACGAATCCACCAACTCTTTGCTAGGTCTTTTAACTGATAGGCTGCAATCATAACCTTCTGGGCTTCTAGAATCCGGGAATACGAAAACATCTCCTCGATTGAGATGATCCAATCATCCAAAATCATAAAGTCGGCACTCCCGTCGTAGGTGGGAGGTCCCAATCGCTGGAAATGCGATATGAAATTCATTTCTGGTTGTATTGCCACCGGGGCCACCAGAGGAGCAGGGGTATCGGGCATGACTTGACCCATGGCAGGCTCTTGCACTGAAGGCTGCCGCGCTGGAGCGGTAGACAAAAATGATTGCATTTGCGTTTGCATCGCAACTACTTGCCTTGACAGAGCCTCGTTGCTCTGGCGCAAACTCTCGATCAACGCATCACTCTGCGCACCTGACGACTCACCCTCCGACTGGGGAGTCGATCTCGTCGCAATACGCTTTGGAGGCATTTCTAAAGAAAAGACAAACGAACGTCCCAATTAAAATCCTAGATTACGACTAGGGCAAACAAAATTAGTTCAGACCATACTTGAAAGACACTTGCTTAAGTTGTCACTTGCTCTGGGATTATATGATGATGATATGTCCTACTCAGGATGATATCATATCATCCTATTGACTCATGTGCCTATGATATGAATGCATGAATTATTTACTCTTATTTAAAATCATGTGTGTACATATGTCATCAGGTAAATCTTTAGCTTGACATGTTGTGCTTATGTTATGTTATGCTATGCATGTGGTGCTATGGATTCTATAAAAGGCATTAATGCATGTTATGAGCGGCGTACACATGCAATGTTATGCATCTCATACTACATAATATTGCATGCAACGAAAAGAAAACGTGCTAATGAGCATCCATGTGGTGAGGTTATGCATCCCATACTACATAACCCTCACATGTTGCCACCTATGGTGGATCCATATACCAACACATATTATGCATCCCATACTACATAATATGCCCCGTATACTTCTAATCATGCTTATGAGTGTAGTGTTCATGCTTCAGCCAACACATCTTGATGACACATCAGTGTGTGTATGATATGACACTAAGCAACTAACACTAACAAGGGAAGGTTGCCCGACCAATTGTCAAGCAACCTCCCTCTGATACCAACTGTCACAACCCGCATTTTTCCCCAACAATTTAATTATATCAGAGCAAGGGGAAAAATACGTGTCGTGATGCCACGCCGTGCAGGGGATAACTGCAGACGTTCAGGCAAGACTCCAAACTCTACGATTTTAAAAGGAAACATAAATTGTTATGAATGAAATCCAGTTTAAGTTATGACGGTAGCCGTATCCCTCGGCTTAGTGAATCATCTAGTCCACGATTTAAAATATAAGTTATACGCTTGCGGAAGATACTTGTTTAAATTGACTCTAATATTCTACAAGAGTATAAATGTCCCCGAGGAACAACTCATACTATGCAAACCCTAGATTTATAATAAGTATAGAAAGACTTTACGCTAAATAGAAAGTAGTGGCTTAGTTTGAAAGAGATGACAAGTATGCTTTACTAATAGTAGGGTTTTATAGGTTAAAAATATCTAACATGCAATCCTAGCAATAAATTATCCCAGAGAGCAAGTAATGTAAACCAAACATAAGGAAACCACAACAGCTAGCAAGTGTCCAAAAAGGTCAACAAACCTGTGGGCGTCAACAACCTGACACGAACCCACAGTATGAATATGTCTGAAACTGGGCAAAGAAAACTAAAACAACAAACTACCTCGCTACGGCGAGGGGGAAAACTACAGTCAAACTGCTGCTGCTAAGGCTCCAAAACCGGCTCCGCTATCTGCTAATGCTCCGAACCTGATGCATTCCAAAGACAGAACACCTCAGCAAGAGGGTACAAATGGTGGCAGAAAAATAAGCCAAAATAAATAAAGGTCAAAATGGGTACCAACTCAAGACCAAAACCATTAAAGTAAAGTACAAAAAGAAACAAGACATCATCAGGAAAAAAAACTCTTACGTGATTCGTCACCAGAGTACACCAGACGCACGAGGCTATAAGGTGACAATATGAATAAATCATAAGGAAGAAATACAAAACCTTTATTAGGCACCTGTGGTCGACTCTACCTAAAAACACAGGCGAGGTGGTCACTCAACTGGACACACCCCTCACGAATAATTTATCCGCTTAACTGCGAGGGAGTCTCATACTCTCCACCATACACTTCAGATGCCCAAAAACCCGGTAGACCTTTACAAGGTACAATAAAGGAGTCAGACAATGCGGAGGTGGTTTTATCTACTAACTCCCGCAATTTTTAGAAACCCAAAGAAACCACAACATAAATATATCTCGAGATTTGGCTCGTCGGATTCTACTTGACACTTCTAGTTTCAAGACATGGTTGATCAACCTTAAGGAACAATTCACAATCCTAGATAAACTTTAATACGATCAATAACGATAGGTAATGCATTTAAATGCATTAATAAGACACATCAAGAACGATTAAATATATCATAACAAGATCAAGTTCACCAAGACAAAATCTTACAACCTCGAGTGATCATCCAAAAAGGTTAATCGTAGCAATAACTTGAAAAACAGAGTGAAGAAAATTTTAAAGAACATAAAAACTGAACCGTTACCATCAAATCGGAGAAGGAAAAATGAGGGGAAACCACCACTTGCCTTGGTTTTACCGGAAAAGTTCTCCAAATCAGTCCACGTCACAGATCGGGGCAAAAGAGGATGGAGGAAGTTGAAATCTAGACAAAAAATGGTCGAAAAGGGGGTAGGGCCGAAAAACCCTAACGAGAAAACTCGAGGAAAGGGGAAAAATTTTTCACGATAGCGTAGCTCTCGATGAGAGCTCGAGAGCTTTCCAGATCTACGCTCGGTTGAAGATTTCGAGCACCGGAGCTTCGTCGGCGGCCACCGGAAGATTCACGAAATATTCTCTCTCTCGCTCACGCCGCTCTGGTTCGGAGAAAGAATCGGAGAAGATGAAATATTCCTATTTTTCTAAATACCCTAAGTATAAGAAAAAAAAAATATATATATATATATATATAAAGTAGTTATAAAAAGTTTTGTCTAAATATATAAAAAAAACGGTTTAAGTACGAGCAGTTCGCGGAAAACAAAATTAGAGATCTAGTATGACTTCAAATCGAAAAGTGTCCAACATGAAAGTTGTAGATCTCGTCGAGACGAACAAATTTCATGTTAGCCATTTTTCCATACGACACCGTTTTGACCCTCAAAAAGGCTCCCGAACACAAACTATGACGGACTACACGAGAAAGGCAGCAGACTACTCGAGTATACAGAAGGCTACTCGAGTATGCAGAAACAGACTACTCGAGTATACAGAAGGCTACTCGAGTATGCAGAAACAGACTACTCGAGTATATAGAAACAGATTACTCGAGTATTCAGAAACAGACTACTCGAGTATACAGAAGGCTACTCGAGTATACAAAAACAGACTACTCGAGTATGTAGAAACAGACTACTCGAGTATATAGAAACAGACTACTCGAGTATACAGAAACAGACTACTCGAGTATGCAGAAGCAGACTACTCGAGTATACAGAAACAGACTACTCGAGTATACAGAATTGGAGGAACAGAAGATTTACATAATAAGCAGAAACTTCACAAGAGTCAAGGTTGCAGGAAAAACAATTTCTTGACAAATCTAATCTTTTGATCAAACTATAAAAATGAATAGTACTTTTCATTTTTGAATAGTACTTTAATATTAAAATAATCATATTTATATATATATTTTTTTGATAAGGAAACGCGAGATCAAAACGGTGGCCCAAATGCGCGCCGAATCGAACGAAACTCGCGCCGTAGGCGAACACAGACGCTACGAACACGACGGCGAAGTCAAAACCAAAATCAGACGAGCCATTCTCGAGATATAAGTTTTCAAAGTTTACGACGAACATAAATTCCACAAAACTTTGGAAAAACGCCGAAGCCCAAATATCGCTCGGATCGCGACGAAACTTGACGAGTAAGTCAAAAATTACTCAACTTAAATTCCAAATGCAAAATTTTCCCATTACAACAAGAATTCGGCCGACTTGACCGTATGGACGCGAAAATGTCTTTATGACATTACGCCGTCATCTTGACGTTAAAGGTAACGCCATGACGTCATAAATATGATGTTTCTCATTTAAATAAAATCGTCGAGCAAAATCGGGGGCGTTACAATTTGGACGAACCCCGGTTCTCCTAAAGCATGAACGAATAAAATTTCTTCTCCACCTCCACCCGGACGGACCCCGTTCCTCCTGAGGCGTGAACGAACAAAGGTTCTTCACCATATCTACTTAGACGGACCTCGGTCCTCCTGAGGCGCGAACGAACAAAGGTTCTTCGCAACCTCCACCTGGATGATCCCTTATTCTCTTCAGGCGCGAACGCACAAAGGTTCTTTGCTATCTCCTCCCGGACAGACCCAGGTCCACTTGAGGCGCGAATGAATAAAGGTTCTTCTCTACCTCCACCTGGTCTAACCCCGATTTTTCTCAGTCATGAACGAACAAAGGTTCTTCCCCACCTCCACCTGGACAAACCCCGGTTCTCCTGAGGCGTGAACGAATAAAGGTTCTTCGCCACCTCCGCCTGGACGAATCATGATCCTCCTTAGGCGCGACCGAACAAAAGTTCTTCGCCACCTCCACCAGCACGAACTCCGGTCCTCCTAAGGCATGAGCGTACAAGGGCTCCTCACCTCCACCTTCTGAGCAGCCTCCGACCCTCCCAAAAACATGAGTGAACAAATATCTCTCACTAGCAAGATTTTTGAAATACCAACACCCGAGCTAGACGATACTCCGCCAAGAAGCGCACGAGCACAAAAACGCAACCAGAAGACGAAGGGTCCAAAAACAGAAAGGGTCTTTGTTCAAGTAAAAGTTGTTTCACGGGCTACATCATCATGGAAAACAACAAACATGCAATGACGCAGAGCCGTGTCTGCAAAACAAAGCCAAGCAAAGCAACCAAACAGAGGAAAAAGAGGCATGTAGGATCATCCCTCGACGTCAACGTCAACATCGTCATCCGAGGAATCCTCCACACCCAGGTCATCGCGCTCCGGAAACCTTCGAGCAGCTTGAAACCCCTTGCCGAAGCTCAAACAATACGCAATGTCGCGCTCGTCCTCCACAAGTGAGTCGATCTCTGTCGCCATCATCTCAGAGCGGGCCTCCTCCGCAATGCGAGATCGTTCCATCTCAAAGTCATGAGACCCCTTATATTCGGTCACTGCGGTCGCTCACACGACTTCGACCTCCTCCTGCTCTGCGATCAGCTAAGCCTTCTCTTTCCTCAGTTGCTCAACCTCCGCCTCCTGTTGAAACATTGCAGCATCGGCCGTCTCAGTACAACGGACTGACTTCGTAAGGGCCGCCTCAGGGGAAACCAACCTCCCGCAAAGAGCCTCGATCTCTATATCGACGACACTCAGCTTCGCCCGAGGAGTCTCAACCTCAGCCTGGGAAGAGGACAACTGAGACTCTGCATTAATCAACTAGGAGAGAACCTTCTTCTTCTTCTTCTTCTCCCGAGCGGTTGACAAAGGGTCCTCAGACACGACCAACTTCGTCCGCAGAGAGAGAGAGAGAGAATCATCTTTCGCAGTAACATAATTATTGTTTCAGGAAAACGCGATGTCATGCATCTCATCCAGCTGCCAACACAAGGAACAAAACATTCTAATATGCAACACGAGTTTAAGGTGAAAAAACACCTGGGGCAACAAACGTACCTTCGGGAGAAGCGCTCAGCAAGTGAAGCATTCACACTCCTTCCCCTTCGCCGTCGCCAAAAACGACTTCCTAACCTCTTATGAAATCCACTCAATCGTAGGGAGCTTTGGGGGATCCTCGGTCTCTGCATGCGGTGGATCAGTAACCAGGCCGTCCAGACAGTCATCGGCGATCTCAACAACAATCTCGGGGGGGGGGGGGGTAGCAGTGGACGGCGGCCCACCTTCACCCCGTCCCTGTGAAAAATTCAACTTCCTCTTCCTTCTGCACGCTAACGAGATGACACAACTTCGCTCTGTATCTGTCGAAAGGCCCTCAAGAACCAGTTGTTTCTCAACAGCAAATGCGCTGATCTTGTGAAGAGCGGTGCTCAATTCACACATATCCTCAAAACCGAACAATGGAGAAAAGTCATACTCCCTCCCTGCAAGGCGGCGGTAGCGGTCCGGAGGATCCCGCCAGATCTTAGGTAACCTCCATGGATTTTTGACAAACCCGGACAACGTTACCCCGTGATGGTAGTCGGTTTTGTCTTCGAACGACAGTCATCTTTTATTGCTTTGCCTCAACCCAATTGCCAGAGCCATGATAGAATTCACACCACTCGCGAAAAAGTCGAACCGACATCGGAGAGCCCTGCTCCCCAAAGAAGCAAAACAGTCTCATAATCCTCGTCAGCCTCGCTAGGGAGAATTGTGTGACTGGAACGTCGCAAAACTGGAAAACTGTAATGGCTTCATCAGTTGGAGAGATCCGGAAGCCCGCCTTCAAGCATCCTTCCTTGATCGCAAAGTGGGCCGGTGGAGGATTTTGAACGCACTCCAGTGGGGAGGGTATCACAACTTTCGTGTCTGCCAAAATACTGAATCGTTTCCTCCAACTAGTCACTCGGGCAAGGCTCAGAGTCGACGGAAGATCGCATCGACCTCAGTAGAGCACCGCCCTTTGGCGCCTGCAAAAAAGACAAGTGTTAGCATCAAAACAAACGAACTAGGAAGAAACCCTGTGGAGCCGCATACGCCCGCGAGCCCCTGAAGAAAGCTCCACCGCAAGAGCGTGGGCACGCTTCGCCGGGGTCACCAACGTAAACCCGGGCAATCCCGCGTGAGTGCGCTCATGCGCTCGCACACGGCCACACCTGCGCACGACCGCGCGCGCAACTTCCCCCGCGCCCAAGGCCACCCCCGTGCACGATCGTTCCTGTGCACGGTCGTCGCCATGCGCACAAGCGCCTTCACGAGCGGCCGCCCGTGCATGGTTGCGCCCTCGCACGAATGCCCCCGCACGGGCTACCCGCGCGCGTGGCCTGCCCCGTGTGTGGGCGTCACCACGCGCGCGACAGCCCCTACGCGCGGTTGCCCCTGCACCCGGCCGCCCGGGCACTCCGTGCAAGCGCCGCCTCCCGCATCGGAGTTCCGTCACGCTGCCTCCTCCGCGCCCCCACGTCGACACCGCCACGTGCGGGATTCTCTGCGCGCGCCATTTTCCGCTCATTTACTCCCCATCACCAAGGCACGGTGAATTTTTTCATGAAAACCACTAACCTTCTTCAAGGGAGACATGACAGCGACAAGACCACTCAAACTCCAAACAAAAGCTCCACAAACTCCAAGATCGCGACAACAACTTATGAAGAGGAGCGGATGACCCTCTCCGATATATAGACCTCAAAGAAGGGCTCATAATGGAAGGCGTATGAGATAATAAAATATCTCTTGCCAAATTCTCTTGTCTCAAAATAGGAAGCGAATAAAGACTATCTTAGTCAAATATCTCGAAAACATGACAGAAAATATTTGACACACTATGATAAGAAATATTCAGCATTTTACTCTCCCTAATTTTCGCCAAACGATTACTTGCAGCCGAGCCCGATGATAGCAAGGTTCTGAGACACCCCAAGCAGAGGCAGAAAATTTTCGCGCTCATCACTTCACGGGTTATGACTCGCAAAAATTTAGGGGCATTTGATGGGGTCCCACTCTTTAAATTTTTGTGTCAGGCCGAGAGACTGAAGCAGCCGCGTAGGAAGGGACACAGTCAGACGCGGACGCACAAGCGTAGCGCACGAGCGCATGTGCTCCCTACACAAATTCCATCCCGGCGCAATTACCAACGTATCCCTCCAAAAAACTATAAATAGGCCACCAGACCTTCATTTGAAGACAAACAACTCCAGAGACTAGAATGAGCTCTGAAGTTTTCCTGTGAGGTCGCAGACTTATACCGATCCTCCACTCAGGAATTTGCCTTGCTCCCCTTTTTGCGAGAAGACTCTATCAAGTTTCCAAGGCATGACGTTCTTCTCCTCAGGAACACTCCCACCCAGGCTCTGCTTTAGCATGAGCACTTCCATCGAGGCTCCGTGGACTTAGAGATTTTTTCCAGCCGAAACGCTTCCATCTAGGTTTTGTGGACTTACCGATTTTCCTAACTTGAGCGCTTCCATCAAGGCTCCGAAAACTTAGTTTCTTTTTCGTCATTTTGTACCTTGTACTTGTAACAGAGAGATAGTCTATCATCCTCTGAGGAATCATCCCCAAATTCTTGTAAACTCCAACAATATAGTGGATTTTGGCTCAGCACAGATCCAGCCACGTCCGAGTTTTTCACGTCAAAAAAGTCTTTTGTCATTTGTTGATGTTTTTGTTTGGTCGTTTGCGCACCCGGTTCGACTCCATGCTAAGGCGGTTTGAATCTCCGGACTGGGGAAAAACCGGGTGACCCGCAACAATTCTATATATATTTTATAAAATGGTATTATTTGATACAATTAAAGACAAATTAAAATGGTGATTTTATTAGCAAATTTGATTTGACTTATAGCAAATAATACCAAATTGATGTGGTAATCGTTAGGGATTACCCACCAATACCGCTCAAGTGTGAGGTTGGCAATTCACCTAATACGTAGCGCGCGATTAGCGGGACTCCGCCTTGGTTAAGATAATAAATCTCAATGCTAGATTCCAAACTACAACGAAGGGCGTAGCAGAAATATTAATTCAACGAGGTGATCCGACTGATTGAGTGCTTACTCCAACAAGAAATCTAACCACCGGACGTCAACCCTCTATCGACCAATTGGTTGGGAGGTGGCGACGCAACGTCCTTACACTTATTTGTTCACTGTTTTCCAAACACACGTAGAACCATAACACAAAAATTGAAAACTGAGAAGAATCACGCCAAGGAATGAGGAAGAGAGAGATACACCAACCCAGAAGATTGGCGATTCTCACGCTGGATTCATCACTTTGCATGAATGGGGAAGAAGATGGTGTCGCACCACCACGAGGGGTAAGGAGGGGCATCCCACCACCGCGAGCTCCCAGCGTCACACCGATGGGGCTGCTTCGGGCCGAAGGAGGTGCGTCGATCTCACGTGTTGAAGAGGGGATAAGCGGCGTCACAACACCACAGAGTCGGTGTCTCGCCAGAGGGAAATCACTGATGTCACGTCGGAGAAGGGGGGGGGCGTCAGTGTCGCGTCGTCGATGCCACGAACAGGAGGGTCGTGACCAGGGCTCAGGATTTCCTGGGATCCAAATCTCCAAATAATTTTCATTAGGGCATCACACCTAAGTTAGGAGTATTTATACTTCACATGCGAAGCACTCCCAACCACACATCACCAAGAGCTAATCCTAGTCATCCAAATGTTCTTATCTAAAATAAAATGCAAGAAAATGAAAATTGTCTGTGACCGCCTTACATTTTGGTCGAGCGGACTCGCAATAGCAAATAAAAAAATGAAATAGTTTTATAAAACAACGGTGAAAGTTATTAGCTTAAGGTTAGCTAGTCATCTAGAGGAGGGGGGGGTGAATAGGTCTTTGAAATTTTCTTAAGTCTTTTTGTTGTTTTCTTATTAAGTGATCTAGAGCTTGTCCTTAGTACCTGCAATATAAAGAAGAACAAACAACACATCAAAGCACACAGGTATTTATAGTGGTTCCCCAAATGGGTACATCCACTTTCCCTCCCACATTTCTAACTTATGTTAGACAAGGCACAAACTCCTCCAAATGCTCCTTAGAGATTACACCTTAGGACCTCAGCCTTACACTCAGGTTCTCTTCAGAACCCTACCTCAGAACCACAAAGGTTCTTACCTTAGAGCCCTGTAGTGCTCCTACAGCTCAGTGGTCCTCAAACCACTTACCTCAGCCTTATCTCTAAGGCCTACAGCTCAGGCTTTTCAGCCCTACAACTTCAGGCACAAGACCCTACTCTCAGAGTGTTGTAACACTCCTACAGCTCAGTACCCTTCCAGGTACCTACCTCAGTGCCCTTCCAGGCACCTACAGCTCAGTGACAAACATGTCACCTACCTCAGGCCAAAATGCCCACACTCAGTCTCCTCCAAGACCTTCAATTCAGTGACACACTTGTCACCTACAGCTCAGTGACTCAACAATCACCTACCTCAGGCACTATGCCCTACTACTCAGACTTGGAGGACAACCCTACTCTCAGATCCACACTTGGATCCTACCTTAGTACCCCAGCAGGGCACCTACCTCAGTGACTAATTAGTCACCTACAACTCAGCCACAAAAGGCCCTACAACTCAGATTCAGACAACCTGAATCCTACAGAAATTTAATCAAGAAGTTGAAATAAGTTAAAAAACTGACTCAGAGATAAATCTTTGAGTATACCTTGCTGGACTGAGCAGATATCAGCCCAACCCTCTTATTGTAGAAGGAATTAGTCGTCTTCTACAACTAACTACTTTTCTGCTTCACTGAAGAACAACTACTTGCTGTAGAAGGCTTATGACCCTTCACACAACTATCTCTCCTTGCTGATTAGATGAATCAGCCATCTTGTTCTCCAAAGAACAAACTTGTTGAATTGGAAAAGCTTCAGCTATCTTTCCTTTGCCTGCAGGCTTGCTCTGCTGTACTAGGCTTTCAAACTCGTCGGAGAAGATGAAGTCCAGCCGCCTCTGTATTCGTTTATTTTTCGTAACCCTAATCCCCTTTTCTCTCATCTTTTTATATCTATTGATTTGAATCAACAACACAATTTGAATGTGGGTCCAGCCAAGGTTGGTGAGCGCCACCTCCCTCAGAAAAAGACAAACAGTAGCTTCCGGCGCTACTGTAGCTTTTGCGCAACGGCTCATGAAAAACTTTGACTTTGTAGACTTCTGGTGGAGTCAGCAGTGGTCATCCGATGCTGCTGTAGCTTTCCCGCAACGACATGAAGAACTTTGACTTGTTGACTTTTGGTGACGTCAGCAGTGGTCATCACTTTGTAGACTTAGAGAAATTCCAGAACTCATTAAGCGTTGAGTGAAGTTAAGTCACTCAACGCATGCTGGCTTGGCTCTTCATTAGAAGCGTTGAGTGAACCTGCTTCACTCAACGCTTCTGGACTTAGAGAACATTCTTCTTCACAGCTGAGACTATGTCCTGTCTCAGCGGTTTCTTCTTCAACTGTCTAAACGCTTTCTTCTTCACATCTGAGACTATCTCCTATCTCAGCGGTTGGGCTGAGACCAATAGTTCTCTCAACGCTTTGCATTGAGCTTCTCAGCTATCTCAACGGTTATGCTGAGACAATCTTCTCAGCTGTCTCGACGCTTTTCCCTTAGTCAAATTATCTTGTTTTCAGCTTACTCTTTTTGTTCACCTGTCCAATCAAGGACAACCTGCATTCATGAACTTAAGCACACATCAAATACATTATGCCCCTTGGCATGATTGGTGATGCTTCTTCAAATCCTGAGAAACATTGTAGGACACAATTCCCAACAATTTTCCCCTATTTGAAGAATGCAGAACACCCATCCATGCTAAGGTGCATCAACACAAAAAGTATTATGATAGGTCTGATAAGACATTATCATGACAACTAGCCATCCAAGTATAGGATGACTCCCCTAGATGAGATGGTTTAACACTATGATTGAATAACCAATAGTACTGGTGAATTATCAATCATTATCATTGTAACAATATGATTAACAACAAAAACTTTATTTATCATTGACAAGGTAAACATTATGGTTAAGATATACCTAATCATTAACTAATTTAGAGTGCTTTGCCCAACCAATAGTAGACAAAACTTGTGATTATAAGATATCTATGAAAGAACATCATATTCATTAATCACAGATATATAAATGAGAATTGCATGCACATTTATCACAACAATATAGTCAAGGCCAACTCATATTAATTTCATTGATAGAAATTTTATATTGTTACACTATTGATATACATTACAAGACATTGATTTAATATTTAAAGACCCCTAAATCTTGCAGCCACATATCAACTCTTCTTTGATGAACTTGACTCAGCATCCTTGGTAGCAGCAGTCTTCTTCAAGTTTTCAGCTTTGTTCTCCTGTCGTTTGAAGTAAAGGAATGACTTTGGAATATATCTGGGAGGCATTTTCTTAGTGTTGCTCTTCCTTACCAGATTTTCTTTGAATACTCTTTCCCTTAGGGAATTTCTTTCTAAATGCTTTATCCATTCCTCAGAAGGATATACATTATCAATATTCTTTAAGATTTGTCCATGGCTTACCCAAGCATTGATAATGATGGATTCAGAGGCATCACTTAGTTGTTCATGATCTGGATCATCTCTGCTCTCAGCTCTCCTCTTTGCCATGAACTCTTCAGCCATCTGAGTTCCTTCCCTCTTTCTTTTGGCAGCAAGTTGTGCATCCTGTGCAACTCTAGCTTGTGCTGGGAAGTCTAGGTCCTCTGGCCTCTTTTTATCCAGGAGGGGCAGGTGCAGTGCCACCTTGGTGCCTTGAATTACATTGAAGGCTTGATCTTTAATGAGTGTTGCTGTCTTAGCATGGCCGCTCTCCCCCTTTCCGCCTTCTTCAAAGATGGTCTTTTGCAGTAGGGTGATGTTGGCTTCATTTTTGCTAGATACAGATTGGAATATTCTCTCATTGTCAGCAAGCAGCTCATTTTTCAGAAGTAGTGTCTCCTTCAGAGAGTGGACATCAACATTGGTGACATGGTGATTTACATGATCTACTACACCCCTGATCACCTCATCAGTTGCACTCACATAATTCTTGACATATCCTATGTCAGCTGCAGAGAATTTTTGGCTTGTTTCCAAGGATTTCATGAGGGTGGTCCGCTTCATGCCAGCAGTTCCAACCATATCAAACCAGGTGGTGACCTGTTTGTTTAAGTGAGAGGTTTCTTCTTTACTTTCCTTGACTTCAGTTAATATAACATCCCTTAGCTTGACAACTGATTGGTCAACATACTACTTGAGAGTTGTGGTCTGAGCATCCATGAGTGCTTTGATATGATTTATGAGTAACTCATTAGAGATTTGGGTAGTGGGTGGTTGATTTAATGGAGGAGGGACATCATCCTGAGCAGGGACTTGTGAAGATTCCCCTTCAACTACAACACCTATAGAAGGAACCATTTCCTTAGCTAAAGCTGTATTAGCACCATTAATTAAGAGGGTATGAGTATAACCTATAGTGGGTGCAGACTCAACCATTTTGTTGACAACTTGATCCAAGGTTGTCAACTCCATCTGATTATGCTCCCCCTCAGACTGAGCATCCTTTTCTGGGCTTGACCCATCAAGATAAGTTTCTAATGCCTCAGGAGGCTCACGGTTATCTTTTGTAGCGGGGATATCTTCAACTCCAGCTACATCATCAGTATCAGCTAGATCTGCCTTATCTTCTGCAGCAATCTCTTCTTCAGTAGCATTCTTTGAAACTTGTCCTGACCTAGGGCTGGCATGAATTTTATCAACATGCACAACAGTATTCTGGAGTTGAATGTTTGTTGAGGAGAGACTCAGGGATAGGTCTGTCTGCAGACCAACATCAGCAGGGGGAAGTTCCTTGCTCAGGTTCAGAGCAGGAGGAACTGTCTACTTCAGCAACTTGCTTTTCCTTATCCATTGAGGAGTCCTTTGTTGTTGAAGGTTGGCTCTTGGGTAGGATCCTAGTGAATTTATCCGATGTCTTTATATCCATCCTTTTTAGGTAGTGAATCTTCACTCCATGCTCCTGCTTGAATGTACCAAGGTAGGTGTTCACTAGGTACAAAGAAAGAATTCTGCCCATGTTTAGAGTGTGTAGACAGTCTACTATTCTCTGGTAGATGAGAGAAGACCAAGAGGTCTTCCTATTGAAGATTATCCTAGTCATGACATCAAACATTGACCTGGAGATTGTGTCATGTGATCCCGGTTTGCAGATAAGGGCTTTCCCTACAATATCTGCCAGTAGTTTACCTCTCTGATTGAAGAATTTCCTCTTAAGAGACCCAGGTTTGGTATCATTGTATCCACACCACCCGAGAGCTCTGTCTCTATCTGTGATAGTGGGTTCTTCCTCGCTAGGGTTGACGGAGGGTAGATGAAGGGCTTTGCCTAGTCTCTTAGGGTTTACCTTGATCTTGATGTCTTCAATCTTAGATTTAAGTGAGTTTTGAGAAGACGACACTTTAACATTAGAGAAGAATTCTACTATCTCTTTTCTAAGAATGGTGGAGGGTTCTGAAAGGGTGTACTCCAAACATGTGGTCTCAATCATCCTTAACACTTCTTTAATCTCTGGCGAGGCATGTCTGAATCTATTCCTTACAATTTCATAACCCTCCTGCATCTCCTTGGTGATTTTTGGCGCCATTGAACCAGTGCGGCAAGACGCTGGGAAGGTTTTGGTCTCGACGACTAGGGTTAGGGCTTTTAAGAGTGAAGTGGCTTTTCGTTTCTTGTCGCCTTTATGTATATAATGAGAAAGTTTAATTTCCTTGTCATTAGATTAACTAATTAAACTTTTTTAGCTTGAATTAGTACTTTTAGGTTTTACGGCTTGCTCTACGCATCCTATTATGATACAAGGCATTTGACACTTCTATTATACCTCTCAGCTTTTCTTTCATTCACTCAATCGCCTGATTGATTTGTAGCTTTCCTCACTGTCTGGATGTACATTCTATTTTTCACACCATTATTCAAATATTTTATCAATTCTAAATGTAATGGAGACCTAACATGCTAATAAACCAGTTTTATTAGCGACCTTATTATGCACTGATTTACATGTTATTTGAGCTTGAGAGAAGAAACTACAAAAGTTAATAGTGCAGATAATTATGAAGGATAATTGAGTCATTGTTTTCTAACTGATGTGCTTGATTAGGTTTATCTTAAGCACATCTAACTTAATTCATTAATTTGCAAGCTTAGTCTCTATACAAGAGAGAGAGACTTACCTTGAGGCTTGCTGCCTCCAGCTTTTGAGGATCACACACTTAACAGCCTCAACATTTGTTTGTTGCTTTACATGGAGTATATTCCTTGAGCAATCATCCTGTCCCAGACTTTTGTCTGGAACAACCATTGTCCAAATACCAAGTCTTATCTAGACAGGTATTTGGACTATCCTGCAAAAGAAAATTCATTTACCCTTAGACACCCAATAATTATTGGGTCCTAGGTTCTTGTTAGTAGTATAAAACTTTTGCCAAACTCTCTACCTGGGCTTAACACCTTTCTGTCCACTAGCCACATTCAGATTGTGTCAATAATCAATGGCAAAGTGGCTCACATTTTCACAGCACTAGCATTTATGAATGTTGTACCTTCTCTTCAGGACAACACAGAATTGTTGTCCATGAGAGAAGTGAGCAGCTCCAGATTTTGCTGGATGAGCATTGCATGATGCTGCTTCCTTCTTCCTGAGTGAAGGTGCTGAAGAACTAAATACAGCTGGTCCGGGGTGGGCCAATTGTATTTGTGGAGTCTGTCATCTAGTGGTCTCTCTCATCTCTTTAGATAAAGGATATTTGGATCCAAATCTAAAGAACTTGTCCTGAACTTTGTAGCAAGAGTGGGCAGCATCAGTCCTTCTGAGATCATGTGTCTTTACCTCACTGGTAGAACACGCATTTGATTGACCCTTATGGGGAGGTGCAAACTTGACAGTTTTAGAAGGTAAATTCACCTTTTGAAATACTGTCAACTTATCAGGAAGATTTGATTTGTCTTGATAATTTGTATGATTAATACCCAGCTTCTCAGAGGTTTGACAAGTTGCAGCTTTTGACAACATACCAAGAGATTGATGAGGGTTAATCACAATCCCTAATCTCTCAGTTAATTTCTATTCTAGATATCTAATATGTTTATATTTTTCTTCTAGAACCCTGGTTTGACACTCAAGGCTTTTCTTGAGTTCAGACACCTCATGACTTTTCTTATAAAACTCAATAGATTTATTGTTATAAAGAGTTTATAAGGCTTGATGACTTCAATCTCCTTTGTTTGCCTTTTGGCAAGATTTTTGCTCTTCGTTAGAGCAATTAGGAGCAGTTCATACTTGTCAATCAATTGATTGACATCAGTCTCAGATTCTGTGCAATCATCATCACAGGATGAACATGCACCAGTATTTGGACTGGTTACATAGTCAGAGGAAGATGAAGAAAAGGAGAGAGGATGTACCTTGAATGATTCAGTATATACCTCACTTCTTTTTTCTTCAGTTATTGACATCAGCCCTTGGTATCCACAGTCTTCTTCATCCTCCTCATTATCACTGTCTGAGTGTGACAGAGAGGCTCTTATTCCTATCCTAGCAGCACGATATTCCTCTTCTTCTTCTTCTTCTGGATTTGCACCAATAGAGATCAGCCCTATATAGGCTTCTTCCTCATCATCTTTTGATTCTGAGGAGGAAGAATCTGTCCATCTTTTCTCCTTCTTAGCCACAAATGACTTCTCCTTCTTCCTATCCCTGTGGTGATGGTGATGTTTCTTCTTCTCATCTTCTTCCTTATTCCTGACTGGGCAGTCAGCAATAACATGTCCAGTCTTGCTGCAAAAATAACAGATAACATTAGATGAAATCTGTTTACTAGATTTAGGGTCATACCTGTCTTTCTTGGAGGACTTCCTGTGATGAGATGATGAAGAGGGTATGCTCTTCCAGTGCTTCTTCTTCATGAACTTCTGAAACTTCCTGGAGAAAGTTGCAGGCTCTTCATCAGACATGTGGTTATCTGAGGAACTCGTCCCAGACAATTCTGAGCTTGACTCAGCTTCTCTCCTTGGTGGAGAAGGAGTCTTTCTTCTGCTCCTTCTTGGGGTTTTTGCCTTGAGGGTCACTGTCTTATCCTTGGTCTTGGATTGACCCCCCTTCTCCTCTTCTTGTCTAGCAGCCAGCTGCATTTCATAGGACAACAACTTTCCAAAGAGAGTTAGTGGAGGAGTGTCTGCCAGCTTAGCCATTTCCTTAATGACACAAATCTTGGTGTCTCAATCTCTAGTGAGAGATCTAAGGAACTTATCATTCAACTCATAGTTGCTGAAGACCCTACCATAGGTTCTTAGTTCATTTACTGTCCTAAAGAACCTCTCAAAGCAGTCATTTACTTTTTCAGATTTGCTTTGTCTGAAAGCCTCATACTCTTGGTTGAGCATGGACTTCCTGTCATCTCTAACTTCCTCAGAGCCTTCCATGTAGACCACAAGAGTGTCTCACATTTTCTTGGAGGTCTTGCAGTGTACAAGATTTTAGAAGGTTGAGTCATAAATGGCACTGGCTAATAATATTCTGTGCCCTTTTGTCCATGGTAGACAGAATTACCTCATCTCTGTCCATCTCTGTATATTCCTTGGGCACTCTCAGAGTTGAATCTATGGTGGGGGCCTTTGTGGGGATAGAAGGACCTTACACTACTGTTACATAGATACTAGTGTCAGATGCTTTCATGAACAGTCTGACCCTTTGCTTCCAGAGACCAAATCCTTCTTTCCTGTAGATCGGTAGTTTCATGGCTCCTAGCTCCTTATAGTTCATTCCTGACCCCATAATTATATCTTATAGTTAACCTTAGAGGTATACTCAGATTGTTAGATCCTTTTTGAGCAGTCTCCCTCTGATACCACTTGAAAGTTATTAGCTTAAGGTTAGCTAGTCACCTAGAGGGGGGGGGGGGGAGGTGAATAGGTCTTTGAAAAATTCTTAAGTCTTTTTGCTGTTTTCTTATTAAGTGATATTGAGCTTGTCCTTAGTACCTGCAATATAAAGAAGAACAAACAACACATCAAAGCACACAGGTATTTATAGTGGTTCCTCAAATGGGTACATCCACTTTCCCTCCCACCTTTCTAACTTTTGTTAGACAAGGCACAAACTCCTCCAAATGCTCCTCAGAGATTACACCTCAGGACCTCAGCCTTACACTCAGGTTCTCTTCAGAACCCTACCTCAGAACCACAAAGGTTCCTACCTCAGAGCCCTGCAGTGCTCCTACAGCTCAGTGGTCCTCAAACCACCTACCTCAGCCTTATCTCTAAGGCCTTCAGCTCAGGCTTTTCAACCCTACAACTTCAGGCACAAGGCCCTACTCTCAGAGTGCTGCAACACTCCTACAGCTCAGTACCCTTCCAGGTACCTACCTCAGTGCCCTTCCAGGCACCTACAGCTCAGTGACAAACATGTGACCTACCTCAGGCCAAAATGCCCACACTCAGTCTCTTCCAAGACCTTCAATTCAGTGACACACTTGTCACCTATAGCTCAGTGACTCAACAATCACCTACCTCAGGCACTAGGCTCTACTACTCAGACTGGGAGGACAACCTACTCTCAGATACACACTTGGATTCTACCTCAGTACCCCAGCAGGACACCTACCTCAGAGACTAATTAGTCACCTACAACTCAGCCACAAAAGGCCCTACAACTCAGATTCAGACAACCTTAATCCTACAGGAATTTAATCAAGAAGTTGAAATAAGTTAAAACACTAATTTAGAGATAAATCTCTGAGTATACCTTGCTGGACTGAGCAGATATCAGTCTAGCCCTCTTACTGTAGAAGGAATTAGTCGTCTTCTACAACTAACTGCTTTTCTGCTGCACTGAAGAACAACTACTTGCTGTAGAAGGATGACGGCTCTTCACACAGCTATCTCTCCTTGCTGATTAGATGAATCAGCCACCTTGTTCTCCAAAGAACAAACTTGATGAACTGGAAAAGCTTCAACTATCTTTCCTTTGCCTGCAGACTTGCTCTGCTGGACTAGGCTTTCAAACTCGTCGGAGAAGAAGAAGTCCAACCGCCTCTGTATTCATTTATTTTTCGTAATCCTAATCCCCTTTTCTCTCTTCTTTTTATATCTGTTGATTTGAATCAACAACACAATTTGAATGTGGGCCCAACCAAAGATGGTGAGCGCCACCTCTCTCAGAAAAGGGCAAACAATAGCTTCCGGCGCTACTGTAGCTTTCCCGCAACGGCTCATGAAAAACTTTGACTTTGTAGACTTCTGGTGACGTCAACAGTGGTCATCCGGTGCTGCTGTATCTTTCCCGCAACGATATGAATAACTTTGACTTGTTGACTTTTGGTGACGTCAGCAGTGGTCATCACTTTCTGGACTTAGAGAAATTCCAGAACTCATTAAGCGTTGAGTGAAGTTAAGTCACTCAACGCACGCTGACTTGGCTCTTCATTAGAGGCATTGAGTGAACCTGCTTCACTCAACGCTTCTGGACTTAGAGAATTTCTGCTGGCTTTGTCTCAACAGTTTCTTCTCAACTGTCTCAGCGGTTTCTTCTTCACAGTTGAGACTATCTCCTGTCTCAGCGATTTCTTCTTCAACTGTCTCAATGCTTTCTTCTTTACAGGTGAGACTATCTCCTGTCTCAGCGGTTGGGCTGAGACCAACAGTTTTCTCAACGCTTTGCATTGAGCTTCTCAGCTGTCTCAGCGGTTATGTTAATACAATCTTCTCAGCTGTCTCGACGCTTTTGCCTTAGTCAAATTATCTGACTTTCAGCTTACTCTTTTTGTTCACCTATCCAATCAAGGATAACATGCATTCATGAACTTAAGTACACATCAAATACATTATTCCCCTTAGCATGATTGGTGATGCTTCTTCAAATCCTGAGGAACATTGCAGGGCACAATTCCCAACAAACGGACTAGAGAAATAAGATTGTTTAGCGGATCATGTCGTGATAGACCCTTCTCATGTTGGGTTGGAGGTTGTAGTGGTTCACCGCGTCGTCAAGTTGTGTCGGGTCGGCGCCATCACTCTCTTGCACTTGGCAAATCAGACTGTCTTAGCTCGAGAATTAGCCAAGCGCGCAAGTAGTCAAGAGGAGAACCCACAATAGAAACAACGCGACGTTTTACGTGGAAAAACTTAGAAAAAACTAATGGGTCGGATCAGTGCCGACCAAATCCACTAGTTGCAGACGATTACAAGTGTTAAAATTTTCAAAAGAGTGACATACGACCATTCCGTTTATAAGTTTTTTGAAAGAGAAAAAACAAACACTTTTGCGGTGCTCGTAGGAGTGGTGTCTGGAGCAGTCTTCTAGTCGTAAGTTGTAGCAGACAAAGAACAATGCGCAAAAGAGCGAGTAGTGTGATAAGTCTTAGCTGGAAAACTTCAAAATTCGGTCTTTTCTCTTTGGTTGTGTCTTCAAATGATGAGATGGTCTAGGGGTCTTTTTATTTTATTTTTTTTGAGGGGGGGGGGGGGGGTGGCGTAATTAGGCCATCTTGGAATTTGAACTAGCAAAGAAGGATGTGCGATTCCGGTCACCTGGATCGTTAATTTTCGAAAAATGACAACCGCGCCTCTCGAGCGGTCTGGGCAAACTAGGTGGCCTCGACAGGTTTGTCGGTGAGGAAGGAGGGGCGGTGGCGGTCGATGACGATTTATGGGAAGTTACGGCGTGTAACGACTCCACCCGTTAAATAACATATAATAGAAGGTCCGGCCGGGGTCTCACACTATATGCCACATGTACAACCCCGTATCCAGCGAGTGGGCTAATAGGAGCCAAACCGGCCGGCTCAGACCGCCCCTGAGCCCCAGGCGAGTTCAGCAGGGCATGCCGAGCCCAGCATGCCGAGTACGGGCTCGGCAATCGTCGGGCCGAGCTCGGAGTTCGTGGAGCTGAGCCCGACGAAAGGAAGTCAGTTCATCAGGTGAGCAGACCCAACCGAGTACGTGTTCGCCCAGAGCCAAGGGGTTGGCGAGTGCCGACACGCCCGTCATCCGCGAGCAGGGACTTCAGGGCCAACTCGCCCGGGCCCAAGGCGAGGCGAGCCAGGCCGGTGGCGCTGAGAGAGGCGAGCTCACTCAACGCCTTCTCCCGCGGCGCTGAGAGAGGCGAGCTCACTCAACGCCTTCTCCCGCGGCGCTGAGAGAGGCGAGCTCACTCAACGCCTTCTCCCGTGGCGCTGAGAGAGGCGAGTTCACTCGCCGCTTTTTACCTCGGCATGGGGCGGGGCTTTCTCTCTCCGGTACTCGCCGCCTTTGCCTAGCGGGCGTTATTTCAGGGCCGGCTCGCATCGTCCTTCAGTTGTGGGGTGTTTTTACCATGTTACCCCCTTTGGATTGCCTATGATCCTCGAAAACCGTGAAGTTTGGGTATTTGTAGACCGTCTTTTCCTATAAATAGGACCCAAGGGGTACCTCAGAAGGCACGCTTTCTGGTGCCCGGTCTTCTAGCGCTTTCTGAGGTACCTTAGCTTCAGCACTTGACTAAGGAGGGTAAGCGCTTTAAGATCTTCCGGGTGTGTGGTGGGACCTCCGTGCTGGAGCCTTGGGTCTGTCCTTGGTCCTTTTCCCTTGTCACCTGGGCTCGTGAGGAGAGAAGTAAGTGTGTGGCCATCCCTTCCCCGAGGGACGAACTCCTCAGAGACCGATTTTTCGGTTTCAACACCACAAACAGACGGCGAGGTCACAGGTTAATACCAAAATACCATCGCACCCTAACCCAGAGCATTCTAGCGGAAGCTTATTAATTGTAAGAGCTCAACCAATGAATGTCCACTACTATATAAATAACTCATTTATATATAACAGCAGGAATGTATACAAGCACACACCGCTCACGACCTTAAGGACTTACAAGTTTCTCTTTACAAAAGGTGGTTTCATACATCGGCACGCAGGCCGACCACACATGAAATCCAATTCTTCGCACGACCTTCAAGGGTCTACAAACAGCAGCAGCAAGGGCTTCAGCCCGCTCAATCCAAGTCAGCCCGCAACACCTGCACATGGACGTCCACCCCAAGGGTGATAAACAAAGCAACGGTCAACATTCAACTGACCAATTATAACGACCCTACCCCTTACCCGGGGCAATGGTTCCTTCCTTGCATGCATTGCAATCAAAATATATATATCACAACAAGTGCACTCAGGCATAACCACATCACAAACGCCGGCCTTCGTGCCAGACGCTCCGTGCACTCATGGCACGCTTAAGGTGTACCGAAAACCTCCACGTCCTAGCACCGGTTCGAGGTGATTAGCTTGTTGGCCGGACATAAGCCTCCAAACCCCTGTTGAAGACCTCACGCACCCATCCCACTCAGAGGCGTTCACCTCACGACAACTAGTGAGCACTATAGATCGACCTACACACGTAGTGCAACACGCCGGGAAGGCGGGCCCCCCATTTGCAGTGCTACCAATCGACCGCTCACATCCTCTAGATCAACCTACCACTGTAGTGTAACAAGCCGGGGAAACCACCCCTCTGCATTGCTACCAATTGATCTCTCATAACACCAGCACACAGTGTCGCTTTCCTTCCAATCCATCTCTCCGCACAAGCAGAGCATACAACCAAAGGAGCTATACAAAGCTTCCTTACCACAATTTACAAGCATCCTCACACTCTCCGTAAGCTACTGGTTTTATACGCGGAGTCTTCTCCGATTCGCAGCATCACCAATCAAGACTACCCGTCCAGATGGGCTTCACACAACATGCCTATTCCGTACTACACATTTCCGGATCTAAATGCAGACTCAACCGCTAGAATCGCTTACGCTTTCCACCTCTTGGTAGAGGATTCCATGCATATGCATAAAGTAGGACTTCACTTGTCCAAGAAGGAGATCGTTACCCTTGACGATCGCTTCAGAGCCATGACAAACTGGCCGGTTGGAAATCACCGCGACGGCCTAGCCTCCACAACGCTGGCCTCGGATCTCGAGTCAGACCGCTGACGCTCCTCCGGCAACCGGATCTCTTCTCCTTCTCCTCCTCCAAGCTCTCCCTTCTCTCTTCTCTTTAGAAAGAGAATGGTCCAAGGTATGAATGAAAAATTCATTCCAATCCGGGGTTAAACCCAGTAGGGAAGAGCTTGGGCCACAGGATCTAGGATGAAGGAAATGGATGCCCACGATCTGCCCTCAAATATCTATTTTTGGGTCGACACGGCTTGTGACACGCCCGTGTCATAGGCCGTGTTCTCTAAGCGGTTAAGGAATCGACTCTATCCAGACCATGACACGGGCTTAGACACGCCCGTGTCAAATCCTGACACGCCCGTGCCACTAGGTACACGCCCGTGTTGGGGGGCGTGTCCCTCAATCAACACAGGATCAACACTCCCGACAAGGACACGGCTAAGGCACACGCCCGTGTCCTTAGCCGTGTGCCAAACACGCCCCTGTGACACGCCCGTGTCACGGGCCATGTGCCACACTCGACACAGCCCAGTTACCAACCCGAGCAGGACGCGGCCTCGGACACGCCCGTGTCCCTGGTCGTGTCACCTTGACACGCCCTGGGACACGCCCGTGTCCCAGGCCGTGTGCCTCACTCGAGACACACTTGAGACCCACTCGAGTACCCAGTGCTGGACACGCCCGTGTCCCAGGCCGTGTCACCCAGCCTGAACTCCAAATTGGAATTTGGGGTGTTACAACCCTTCCCTCCTTATAGAAATTGGTGATGAGAGTTGAAAGAACTCCATAGTTAAGCGTGCTTGGGCGAGAGTAGTACTGGGATGGGTGACCTCCTGGGAAGTTCCCGTATAACCCAACTTAACTGTCGAGTTCGCTCATCAAAGGGAGGTTGTGGCCACCAACAACCCGCCTGTGAGCTGTAGAGGGGTTGGGGTGCTTGGGATGCAGCCCGGTAGCGATGCCATGGGGGGGGGGGGCTATGGGCCAAATCCCGGGTCGTTACAATAAAAAGTGCACTTTTATTGTAACGCCCCTAGCCGATACAACATGACAATGTCACGGCTCCGCTCTAGGCGACGCTACCGGGCTGCAGCCCAAGCACCCCAACCCCTCTCCAGCCCTCTGGCGGGTTGTTGGTGGTCACAACCTCCCTTTGATGAGTCAAACTCGATAGTCAAGCGTGCACCACGGGAACTTCCCAGGAGGTCACCCATTCCAGTACTACTCTCGCCCAAACACGCTTAATTATGGAGTTCCTTTACTTCTCATCACCAACTGAGCTGCAGCCACCAACAACTGAGAAGTAAAGGAACTCCATAGTTAAGCGTGCTTGGGCGAGAGTAGTACTGAGATGGGTGACCTCCTGGGAAGTCCCCGTGGTGCGCGCTTGACTATCGAGTTTGACTCATCAAAGGGAGGTTGTGACCACCAACAACCCGCCAGAGGGCTGGAGAGGGGTTGGAGTGCTTGGGCTGTAGCCCGGTAGTTTTGCCTAGAGCGGAGCCGTGACATTGTCATGTTGTATCGGCTAGGGGCGTTACACGGCGTGTGAGCGCGGGGTTGCGTTCATGTGTGCGCCCGTGCGGGGCGCACGCAGGGCATACTCGCATGGGGTGCACACGTGGTGGGTGTGCACGTGCAGTAGGGTACACGAGCGATGAGCGTGCCCTCCCGCAAAGATGCTCATGCTTGTCAGGCGCGTGCGCACGAACCCTAAGCATGCTCATTATGCCTGGTTCGGGTTCGTCGAACGTTCGATTGGCAAGCGTTCTCACTTGGTTGAGACGACCCATTTCGTCAGTCCGGTCGAGGCTATGATTTTGACAATCTCAGCTTGACACAAACGAAATTTAGGGGAACCCCATCAAGACAGACACACACAAGCACGCACACACACACAAGCATTTGTGCACTAGGACCCCGTGCGGGGGCAGCGATATTCGGTGGGGGAGGCGACATTCAGCGATGCGGCGACATTCGGTGGGGGAGGCGACATTCGGCGGGGCGGCGATATTCGGTGGGGCGGCGATATTCGATGGGGGAGGCGACATTCGGCGGGGCGGCGATATTCGGTGGGGGAGGCGACATTCGGCGAGGCGACGACATTCGGTGGGGGCGGAGACATTCGGCGGGGCGGCGACATTCGGTGGGGGCGGCGACATTCGGCGAGGCGACGACATTCGGTGGGGGAGGTGACATTAGGCGGGGCAGCAACATTCGGTGGGGGAGACGACATTCGGCGGGGCGACGACATTCGGTGGGGGAGGCGACATTCGGCGGGGCGGCGACTTTCGGTGGGGGAGGCGACATTCGGCGGGGCCGCGACATTCGGCAGGGCGGAGGCATTCCGCGGGGCTGGCGACATTCCGCGGGGGAGCGCATGCAGGCCGAGCGCGGTGCCCGGGTGAGTCGGTGTGTGCGTGCGACTCATGAGCGCGGTTCCCTCGGTCGGGTTGGCTTGCTTGAGCATTTTGGTCGAAATCCTACCGGTTTGACTCGAGAATCTTTAAGGGGATCCATCAAATATATATATTTTTTGTTTTAAACTTTTACAACAACAACACTCCGGCCTTTATCATCCCACCATAGTGGGGTCGGCTATGACTATATGGATGCTTTGTCGTCATTGTGTCCTATCTTTTGTCATAATCTTAGTAATGCTTAAGTACACCGCGTCTTTCGTTTTAAATGTTTAATTAATAATAATTCTCAAAAAACAAGATATTAAAATAAAAAAAGCTTGTAAACATCACGAATGAAAAATAAATGGATCAGAATAATATATAGTTTTATAATCGAGTCTGCACAAGGTGTGATCACTGTCCTAAAAAGGTTGCACCACCCTTCAACGGAGCTTTAACTGATGCTTACTCTTTCAAGGTATAACACCATACAAGGATATCGAAGAAGCATAGATCACCTGAACTCTCACTTGATGAAGTAAATATTAAGAAAGCAAAAAACGAATGAAAAGATCGTGCTAGAATGAGAGAGTAAGAACTCTTACAAAAAAACTTTATATATAGGAGTCTCGTAAAAACCGTAAGTAATAATCATGTAACAACTGTTTTTTGTAAGTTATATTTTCAATGTAAAGAACTAGCGATGCAAGAACTCTTACAAAAAATTACACACTATGGTATGCGAATATCAAAGCGGTCAACGCACGAAAGAGACGTCGATGCACGGAAGTCGACGCACGTTGACTTATGTCGACGCAGGAGTGTGAAGGAAGACAACACGCGACGGGGAGGCTGATCTCGACGTATGAAAGGGAAGTTGACGCACAGAAGTCAAAGTATATGTGTCAACCCACGAAGAACTCAACGCATGTGGAGAAATCAATGCAAGGATCTCGATGTACGCCGATAAGGGTTGCAACAAAAGTTAAATCTAAATTTCAAGTCTACATAATGACAAAATTATTTTGTTCAAAAAATACAATTTAATTATTTTGCAAATCCCAAGTCTAGACCCGATTTTGTGCGGTGCGCTCGCGCTTGCGTGTGATACATAGTTTCTAATGTATTCATTTGAGTTAATAAGGATGAGTGATTTTATTTATATACTTACTACCATAAAGGAGAAACACAAGGTGAGATTAAAGATCATCTTCTTATAATCTTATCTTATATGAAGAAGTTTCCCTCCAAATATTTACAGCCCGTTCAGCACGAGGGAATTGGAATTCGAATTTGGAATTGAGTACCACAGAATTCCTTTCCGGTGTTCGGCAGGAGGGAAATCAGTTGGAATTGGAATTCCCCCTAATTCCAAGTTTTTAAGATCTGGCGTGGCCGAATTCCTAGGGGTCCGCCTGGATTTTATCCCGGAATTTCGCTCTTGCCCTTGTTTTGCGATAACAGCGCAGCGCCGTTTCCTTCTCATCGAGCCCTATTCACCTCTTCGATATCGCCGATCCAGTCTCGTCGGAGGTAAGTTCTTCTTCTTTCCTCCTCTGCTTCCCTGTGTTCTTTTTTTTCCTTCTTCCAGTCGATCGACGGTGAAACTTAGATCTAGTTTCGCCGGAGTTAATTTCTCTTTTTTTTTCGATATGGAGTAACTCAAATCCAAACCCTAGTTGCTATGGTTTGACAGATCCAAATCAAAACTTAATTAGATTCAAACCCTAGTTGCTATAGTTTGACAGATCTGAATCAAAACTTAATTTTCCCTAATTCCAATTTTTAGATCAGATAATAAAACTTTGTTCCTGATCAGGGAACAAAACTTTGATCCCGATCAACAGATCAGGGAACAAAAATTTCTTTGATTTGGTCGAACCTGTGAATGTCCGAACCTGTTAAATGAAAATTCTTTTTGGTAAAAATTTCTTTGATCTGGCCGGCATGATTGTATGTTTTTGGGCATGATCTTTAGGAATTTTTTATGTTAGTGTAATGTTTTGGGCCATGTTCATATATATGCTTCAGTTTAAACTCATATTTTGTACTATTATTTATATATGCACTAAAAATGATTGTTTTTAGATAGATGGATGTTCATATATGCTTTAGAAATTTTTTATGTACTATTGTTTATATCTGCTTCAGTTTAAATTCATAATACAATTGAGTGGACCAATTTTAGAGAAACTTCAGCATTGACTATGTTTAATGATTACCAGACTTGTCGAGGGCAATGATAGAGAGGACGTTTGGCTTGCTTATGTAATTTTTGGAGATAATATAATGATGACTATGTTTAATGTGTATGTCATTTATTAATTTAGTGATGACTATGATTAATGTTACTGTTTAGTCCTATGTTTTTGGGTTATTGTTTAATGTTAAATGTGTATGTCATTTGTTAATTAGTGATGACTATGGTTTTGTAATATTAATTGTTAGTTTTATGTTTAATGTGTATCTCATTTGTTAGTTTAATGTTTAATGTTTAATGCTAACGTTAATGTTAACTATAGAATGGAGAAGTCAAATAAAAATTCTTTAATCAAGATTGAACGATCCTACATACATTGGACTCTACAAGTGGATACCACTCTGTGAAATGTGTTGCTCGAGCAACATAACATGAGTCACAAGACACCCAATGGATGAAAATCTACTGCTTTCACGGCGGCCATATAAGCTTTGAAGGAGATTTGCAATGTGGATCTTAACAAAGAAAAGATTACAACACGACTTAAAACATGGAACAAATATTATCACGATGTCAGTGCTATGTTGGATACAAGCGGATTTGGATGGGACTGGGAGCGACATATGATAAAGGTTGATAGTGAAGAGGTGTGGGCTAACTACGTAAAGGTAACCAATATGCTACGTAAAGCTATATTTTCTTATATTATAGATAACCAAATCTATGTTTGTGACGCTCACTATTTGGTGCAAATTTGCAGGCTCATCCGACAGTGAAATATTACAAAGACAAGGTTATTATAAACTGGTCTGATTTGGGAGTGATTTGTGGCAATGATAAGACCACTGGTAGTCAGGCAGCGACAGCTATGGAGAATTCTATCGAGCTGGACAGAGAGTCCTTTGTGGAAGAAAGTGAGACTCTAGGAGATCGATCGGGATTTAAAGGAGAAGGAAGTGACAAAAAGAAGAAGAAGAAAGTTGTTGGGATTGACGCATTGACAGATGTCATTTCCAGTATTGCCACTAGCATGGATAAGTCATTTCAAGCAAGAAGGACAATTGCTGCGGATACATCAATGGCACATGCTCAGGCCATATATGCTTCCCTTGGTAATCTTCAGAATCCAGAGAAACATGAATTACTGAAAGGCATGGATATACTTTCTCGTGATACGATTAGGTTTGGGGTATTCATGACTTTGTCAGACGACCTTAAGTTGGAGTGGTTGGACATGCAACTTAATTAGAGAACTGCTTGTTTTTATGTCTTCATGTTTGAATTTTAATGCGTGAGGACTAGTTTATGTGATTGGATTTTACATTCTGTTTGAACTCTATGTTTGGACTTAATATATGTTTGGACTTTTTTAATTTGTTTTTCTATTCTATTAATTTCAATTCCAAGTTTGAATTTTATTTTACAGCCGAATAGCATAATTGACCAATTCTAATTCCAAATGCAGGATTTTGCACAACATCCGAACATCAAAATTGGAATTCAGTCAATTCTAATTCCTGTTGGATTTGGAATTGGCTGAATTCCAATTCTTCAATTCCAGGATGTCGAAAGGAGTCAAAAATCAAATATCATTCAAGACTCAAGACTCTATTAAAACATTATAAAATAAATATTTTAAATAAAATTTCTAACAAAATCCAACACCCACTAAAAGATAAGAAACATTAAAGAAACAATAAAGCAAAATCATTGTTTCCATTCCCCCTTTTTTTGAAGTAGAGCTTCAAGACTCACGATTTTGAAGCACAAACATAAATACATACTGTTCATCCCCAACAAGTGCCTCCACAAGGAGAACCATCCCCGGGGATTCAATTCCATTGCTGTTAGTGACTAGAACAACATGCTTTGACGCCGGTAGCGAAAGACCGGCGTCCGCATCCAAACAGGAGGCATTGGTCTCCTCATCGCTCAGTGACCAGGTGAGATGGAGGTCCGGCGAGGTCGGCGGTCGGAACTAACACACGATCAATGAGATTAGGCGAGGAAAATAATGAGTCTGAGGAAGAAAATCAAGAAATCTAAAGGATTAGGTGAGAGCTACAAATGAATAAAAGGAGTTTATTTGTGCAGGTATCTCTGCATATCACGAATTTTTTGCGTTCGGTTCCGATTATAATCGGAAGTCAGCGTAGATACATTCATTTATATCTGAGATATAAATCTTTTATCCCAAATAAAACTCGTTTATATTTGAAATACAACATCTTTATCTCAACCACATTGTGACATATGAAAAGGTAGATGTATCTTAGATACACATTGTGTCATCTCAAGTAAAGGCAAAAAATTTATCACCGGGCTCCGTTTCGAAATCCACATCCGGGTTTCTCGCTATCTTGCCACGTGGAGGAAGGAAGGATGACGACCCAATCGCCTCGCGTGGAGGGCGGAAGAAATATTTGATCTCCTAGGTGATCACCCAGAGTCTGCACTCCAAATGAAAAAATTTCGCCCGATAAAAGAGTTATATTTCAAATATAAATGAGTGTATGTCGCGACAAAATTTTGTTTGCATATAAGCACCCAAAAATAAGAGTAAAGTTCAATACTCAAAAAGGGCCCCACACGATTGCAACTCCCAACAACATCATTCATAAAATAATAAAAAATTTAAATCAAAAGGACATGATAATTAATACTATTAATAATTACACCTTCAAAAACTTTTATTTTTGGCTCCCCGCCCCTTCGCGTCGTCTCCTACCTCTTTACTGCTCGAAGGCCCACGACTGCAAATTTGATCTCCACTGATTGCTTCACCAGCAACCTTCTCGTCCCGAGATTGATTGGATTTCAAGCAAAGGCTGATAATCACTTACCTGACATTCATTACAGAATCACTCTGCGGCGCATGATGAAAAGGCGGGGAGGGCTCGGCTTCTAATACCGACAGGATCCGATTATCCGGCACCGTTCATGGCGACGAAGAAGCATATGCTGCTGCTGCTTCTGCTTCCTCTACTGCTGTGCTTTGCAGTTCTTCAGATCGGCCATGGATCCACCGACGCTGAAGATGGTTTGCTAATCTTCGCCAAATACTTCTCTCCCGCTATGAAACGAATCGAATAGTTTTTATCTGACCTAATAAAGCAAACAATGTTGCAGCGTCTGCTCTCTTGTCTCTGATGAGTCAGTGGGCGAATACGCCGCCGAGTTGGGGCAACTCCGACGATCCTTGCGGCAGGAATTGGGACGGAGTGGTTTGCGGTAACTCGAGGGTCACCGTGGTGTAAGTGAAAGCGTTCTTCTTCACTTTTGTTGATCAATATCTGTGATTCTTAGGTTGGATCTCTGTAGGAGATTGTCTTCCATGGGGATCAAAGGTACTCTGAGCGGGGACATAGGTCAGCTCACAGAACTCCGGTCTTTGTGAGTCATTCTTCTTAGTTTTTTTTTCAGGAATTTTTTGATATCTAAATTTTCTTTTGGATCCTTAGGCTTTTTGGCAAAGCGCACCGCTTTTGGCAAAATGCATCCCGAAAGTTTAAAATTGGTAAAATGCACCCCAAAATGGTTTTTTTTGGCAAAGTGCACCCTCAATAGGAAAAAAATAAAATGCCCAAAATGTACACTCTAGGGTGCACATTGCAAAAAAAACTTTTTGGGGGGTGCATTTTGCCAATTTTAAATTTTCGGGGCGCATTTTGCCAAAAACCTATATATCGAGGGTGCACTTTGCCAAAAGGTCGGATCCTTAGGATGCTAACATGTGGCCGAACTAACGAGCTTTAAAAATGCAGAAATAAGATCACCTCTCTTTTGAAGTGATCTTCAAGAAAAAAAGCTTAATCTTCAAGGAGATCACTAGGGCTTCGTTTGGCGCGGCGGCGGCGGTCGTGAACGCGGTGGTCATGAATCGTTGTTTGTGAACGTTTGACCTCACATAAAAAAATTCATGCGTTTTATACTTTTATCCTCAAAATTAGTTTTTTTTTCTTGGTAGATGTGATAACCTTTTTCTTGTCAAACATACATTCTATGATAATGTATTTTTGACCAAATTCACTGGAGAAAATAACCTGCGCCAAACGAAGCCCAGATCTCTTTGAAGACCAATGATAATAATATCTTTGTGCTGAAATCTCTATGGAGATTACTGATGATCTCCTTGAAAATCATTTTTGATCTCTCTCAAGAAAGTCTTCCTAGGATGATCATTTAAATCTCATAGTGATGCATACCAAAATTAGGATTTTGTTTTAAAGGGTAAAGTCTGAGAACAAAATTAAATTAAGTGACGCTAGCTGAAGTTTTACGAGTGTTTGCAAACGATAACCGTCCAAGCTTTCACAAACGCACAAAAATGTCCAGCATTCGCTCGCATCCGACTATTTGATTAAATGCTCCACAGGCTTTAGCAAGGAAGAATGACAAGCACAATTTTTGGAATTAACGACAAATAAGAATAAGGTTAACTTAAGCAAGCAAAATCCGATTTTACTGGTCAAGTAGTATTAAGCATAAATATCGTATACTAATACTAAGGGAGGTATGAATTGTGTGGGAGTTATACCAGCCCCTTTGCCTGAATCAAGAAATCCCAATCAGAGGAAGGCTGGGTCCGGAGTGGGAAAACTGTGGAAGCAGGCTCGGTGGAGGAGAAACGGGAACACTGGTCGGGGTTAGCAGAGCAGATGGTCGGCCTGCCTCAAGACGCCGGAGGAGGGCCAGGAATAATGTTGCCGACAGTCGACTGGCCCCAGGCTGGGAGGTTAGAGGCGTCGGTGAGTTCTGCCGCCGAACGGGGCAGAGGACACCCGACCCCGTCTGGTTAGAGGGCTGAAAGAGACTCGACGGAGGCCGCTGGATCTGCCGGAAACCGCGGCTGGAGGTGTAGAGGGAAATTGTGCCGAAAATGGCGCTGGAGCTGAGGTAGACGGCCGAGGCAGGTGCGCTGGATGAGGAAAACGACGATGACTTCAATTGTCTCGTCGTTTTCTTCTTTTCCAGACTACCTGAATCAGGTGGAGGGGCTCGGTTATAAAGAATTGTTTCTTTTTAATTCTCATAATGAAAGGATATAAAGTAGGGGGGGGGGGTACAATAGTGGCCAGGTGTACAATTAAAATAGGATAACTGATAGGATTAATAACGTGGGGGTTACAACTTTCAAAGAGGGTCAGGTGTGGCTTAAAAGTGGGGGTTTCAAAATCATGATAATTTTTTTTTAAATAATAAAAAGTTGGAAGATCCGGGGTTGGGAAAATACATAGGTTCCTCCCTCAAAATATTAATTTCAGAAAATATTTAATATTTCAATTTATTTACTTGTTTAATTTAACGTTACTCCTAATTTGACGGACCTATCCATTCATGATCTTATTGGTCGGTCACTCCAATAAGTCCAACAATAGTGCGCGAATAACAAGCGCGATACAACATGCGTGAAATAAAACATAAAATGCGCGAAATAGTACGCTACAAAAAATACTAAAATAAAGATGCAAACATGGGTTGCATCACCTATATATCATCTCCTTCACTGAACAATAAGCAAAATCCTAAAAAGTCTGATTATGGCAATGCTCCAATCAAAGTATTTGAAGGTTCATCTCGATAAAACATTGATTGTCGTTGGTGGATCATTGCTTTTTTTATTTTGCAAGCTTCACGAGACAAAAAGAATATTAAAAAGAGCATTGATATTCTCAAATTCTTTTTGGCTATTTGTAGTCCCTCGCTATTTGTAGACCCTGAAATTATAATTGTAGCCTAAGATGATATTCGCAGACCAAGAATTAAAAATAATGATTCAAGGAATTGAACTAGTTAGTTTATGAACCAACTTAGTAGACAACACAAACAAGTAAATCTATGCAATAGATTGAACTATGTAAATACAACTTTCTCATAGAAATAACGGTGATCAATTTACAAATAGAATGACATATATTGCATCAAAAAGTTATCGTGCAGGAAAATGGTCTGAAATGGAGTACTATGAAAAAAAATCATATTACAATAAGCTTTCATATTTCTATAAGAGTAAATAACTTACCTTTTCAAAATAGAGTGGTTGCACTTCAACAATCAATCAAGTTCATTGCAATGCTCTCAAATGGGCACTATGGCAAAAAATATTAAATTTGAATAGTGTTTAATGCTTAAGGAAATAAATGCATTATATTAAAGGCACACATCTTATGATTAAAACAATCACGTGATATACAACACATCCTATTATTCTGCTTCTTGTTCATGGTATCTCGTCCACACAGAAAATACCGGCAGTAGTGAGCAAGCTTCATTTAAAAATCTCATGTAAACAACATTTTGAAGAGCTAGTGGAGCTGAATTGCAGTGACAAAAATGTGAAAGTTTGTTGACTTGATAAGTGAATCAATTGAATGTTATAGCATGATTCCACCAATAACTCATGTCAAACATTGACATCCACTTATCTAATAAAAATATGAACAGTGAAATGTAAATAATAAAAATATAAATAATAGAAATAGAGAGAGATAGAGCAGACATTTCCTCGTGTATACCACCGTCGTTCCAGCTACCGAGCAAGGTAGAGTTAAAATAGATTCCAAGTGTGGTTTGCCCAAAGAGTAGAGATTTCCTCATCCATAACCGCTCACCATCCCAGATGTTTCAGAGCTTCCTGCACATAAGTAGGGATGGTATTAGAGGATAAAGAAAGAGCAAACTGGCGAAGTTCCGGAGAGAGGCAGTGGAAGGAGACATAATTCACCATTGGGTGTGCAGTAGTAGTTGCCGGATCTGCAGACTGTAAAATATCATCAGAGGTGGGCATCTCCCGTATGGTAGTGGATGAAGGAGGACGACGAGTATACACACGAGTGATAGGTGGTTTGTGAGGAAGTGGTGTAGTAAGAGGAGGTGGGTTTGGTGGGAGTGGTGTAGGAAGGAGAGGCGAAAGGTTGGAAGTAACAGGGACATCAGGCCGCAAAAGGAGTGGTGGAAGGAGAGAACCAGTTGGTTGAGAATGATATGTCTGGTCTTCGAGAAAGGTGACATCAGCAGAAGTAACAACCTTGTGATCTTTTGGAGAGAAGCAGACATAACCCTTTTGAGTATGGGAGTAACCAACAAACTTATATTTCGTGGCACGAGGAGCGAGCTTGTTTGGGGACGAACCAAGATTATGAACATAGCACACACAGCCAAACACGCGAGGGGTGACTGAAAAGGGAGGGGTGGAGGGAAAGAGAAGGTTGAAGGGAACCACAAAGTTGAGAACAGAGGAAGACATGCGTTTTATAAGAGAACATACAGTAGAGACCGGGAAATTCCAGTATTGCTTGGGAACATTCATTTGAAACATAAGAGAGCGGTTAACCTCAAGGAGGTGGCGATTCTTGCGTTCAACGTCATTTTGTTGGGGGGTATATGCACATTAGGTTTGGTGGATGATTCCAAACTCAGCACATAGGTTGGTAAACGCATGACTAGTGTATTCACGGGCATTGTCAGAACAAAGAGTTTTCATGGTAATGGAGAACTGGTTGCGAGTTTCAATGATAAAGGCACGGAAAACACCCGACAGTTCAGAGTGATCACTAAAGAGTTACAGTCATGCCACTCGAGAGTAATCATCTACAAAGGTAGCAAAGTAACGATAGCCAAAGACACTGGTGATTTTGTATGGTCCCCAGATATCAGACTGAACAATATCAAAGGGAGCAACACTCCGAGTGGGATGAGGCGAAAACGTAGACCGATGATGTTTTCCATAGATACATGACTCACAATTGAATTCTCGGATGAAGACATCGGGAAGAGCTTTGCGGAGTATGTTTAGAGGAGGGTGTCCAAGACGGAGATGCCACTCAGAAGAGCTAACAGAGGACAAAACCGTCAGAGGAGAGGGGTCAAGGATGTATAAACCATTCGAGAGATGTCCTTTTCCATTGATAGACTGCGTCTTGCGATCCTGCACAACACAAGAGATGGAGGAGAATGTTACGTAACAATCAATATCTTGAGTAAGACGACTAATTGATAGGAGATTGAAGGGAGAGCCAGGAACATGAAGAATCGAGTGAAGAGTGAGAGGAGGTAAGAGTTTCGTCAGCGGATCCAGCGACTGGAGTAGTGTTCCCATTGGCGACAGTAATAAACTTAGGATGCGCAGAATTCAAGTATTGTGATGGTTTTGTTGGGGTAATATGATGTGTGGCCCTGGAGTCCATAATCCAGGAGGTACCACGGGCAAGACAGGAAATACCCCCATCAGAAATGGACACAACAGATCCAGATGAACCACACGTTAACTCTTGTAGTCGCTGCAGTTAATTGCGCAAATCGGCAATGTCGGCATGAACACTATATGGAGCATGGATGTCCATGACAAGGGCCAGCCTGGGCAACCAGTCAAACAGTCTCGGCGAACCGAGGAGCGAGCAGTAGTGACAGATCAAAGGGCAGCTGGGGGCACCTGAAGTCGGAGCAGGTCGCGGTTAAGCCCAACCCACGGCTAACAGAGGCAGCTAGGCACAAAGCTGGGGCAGGAGGCCAGGGGCAAGAGAGAAAAAAACGGCAAGAAAAGTCCACGCGACAAGCAACCCGCACGGGCACAGAAAGAGACCGGTGCGGCTTGGAGAAGAGAAGACCGTAGAGACAAGAGGAGAAGGTCGTGCGGTTAGAACCAGGAAGAAGCGACTAGGAGAACGATCGTCGGAAGTACATTATGTCTTTTCTTATCATTTCATTTCAAGTCTTTATTAGCCTACCCCTCCCCCGTTTAATATGCCTAGTGACTAAACTCTCACAATGCCTAACATGTGCCTCTAATGGTATCCTTTGTACGTGTCCAAACCATCTTAGTTGAGCTTCTCGCATCTTATCCCTGATACACTCATACCTAATTTTATCCAGTCTTGTGTGTCCACACATCCACCTAAGCATTCTCATCTCCGTAGCTCTCATTTTTTGCTCATGTACAAAATTCACTACCCAACACTCAAAACCATAGAGCATCGTTGGTCTAATTACAGTACAGTAAAACTTGCCTTCAAGTTTTAATGGTACTTTACGATCACATAAGATTTCTGACGCGCCTCCACTTCAGCCAACCTACTTGGATTTTATGTATCACATCTTTATCAACACCTCTATCATTTTGAAATATCGATCCAAGATATTCAAAGCACTCACTGCTGGAAATATCTTGATCACCCAACTTAATAACCAAGTCACCCGTCATTCTTGCACTGCTAAATTTAAGCTCCATATACTCCAACTTTGCCCTGCTCAATCTAAAACTCTTCTTTTATCGCCAAGATTCAAGTTTCATGTTTACACCCTCGCTTATCTCATTGACCAGAATGATATAATCAACAAACAATAAACGCCAAGATATTACTTGTTGGATATGTCGGTGAGCTCATCTAAGAAATGGTAAAAATATAAAGATTTAAAGCTGAATCTGGATGTAATATTCTTTAAAGACAAATTGATATTATAAAATATATTTTTCTATATTCTTACATGCAACTTCAAAGAATAACTCTCTTGATACTATTCATTTTTTCTCAAAATTGGATGTAGAATATAAAAAAACTCGTAGAAACTAGGGAAGGAATTATTTCATCAAAAGAGATTCTCTTGAATGTAAACATTAAGACTTTGTTTGGTTGGGTTGTTGCTGATGGAAAACTGTTGATGAAAAGCTGCTGATAGGAAAAATGTTGATTCTGAAAAACAGAGTTTTGTTAAAAAACTGTTTGAGTGAAATTGAGTTTGTAAAACAGAGTTTTGAAAAAGTTGTTTGGAAACAAAATGGAGTTTTGAGTGAATTTTTTTTCCCCATAACATGATTACAAATCATTAAATATATATACAATTTTTTTTTTCATAACATAGCACCCAACACAAAAAGTAATGTTTCATTCAGACATTTTATTAGAATCAATAAGCCTCGACATTTCAGTCTATGCTCTAGCTTCATACAACTGATCTGCTATAATATCACGTAACATGATCATCTCCTCTACACTACCTGCAATGTCAGAGCATGTAAGAAATCATCAGAAAATGAAAGCCCGAGTTTTGAAAGAAATCATCAAAGAAAAATACGATCGAAGAAACCAGATCTTGGAAAAAACGATCGGAGAAATCAAAGCAGAATCATCAAAGGTAAAAAAAGATCGAAGAAATCATTAGATCGCAGAAATACAAACCATATGGGGGTTTTGGGAAGAGAAGAATGCCACCTAGGTTTTGGGAAGAAGAATGTCGCCTAGGTTTCAGGAAGAAGGTCACCGCCTGGGTTTCGGGAAGAAAGACGCTGCCGAAGAAAGCCGCGAAGGGGATCGGGAGCGCCGACAAGGGATAGGATTACGGGACGGGGGCGTCTGCGGTTGACCACAAAAAAGAGTTGTGGCTGGGTATAAACAAAAAACTGCGGAAATAAGTAAACGCAGTTTTGGATATAAGTGCAACCAAACACTGTTTTTTATCAAAATCACGGTGCGTCCAGGCCTCACCATAGACGAAAAGTTTAACCAAATGCCACCTAATTTATTAGAATATTCTAAGCATTGATTTTACTTCCTTTAGCAATAATAATGTTGTCAGAGTGCATGAAGAGGCTACGCCGTGAAGGGTTTACAGTTTACAAGCGCAGGAAGGCATCAACTTGTTGCCCACCGACGTTGGAGGAGACCGTGAGAAATACTGCTATTTAAATATTTTAGTTTAGATGTTATTTATGATTTTTACTATTCACACACCTGAAGTCTTGCTATTCGCACCCCGCTATTACAAGGGGAGTTGCATGTTTTTCAATTAGAGTTATCTTGGATAAATCTAAGAATTAGGGTTGCTCCTTAAAGTTCTCTTCTCCCCCTCTCCCCCATTCATCTCTTTCCCCATCTTCGGCTCTCCCTTAGCGATTCTTCACCCCGGTTCCCTACTATTTCGTCTGACCTACTGACCACCCACTATTGCCTCCGGTGCCTACAGTCGTTGGTCGCTATCGCCTCCGGTAGATCCCACCGATCCCTGCAGCTGCCAGTCAATCCCGCCGGTCCGTACAACTGCTCGGTGCTACAACTACCGATCCTTGCTTCTCGTCGCCCCCCCTCCCCCCCCCCCCCCGTGCGCCCTATGGATTCTTCGAACTGCCAGCACCTGGATCCCGCCGCTGACACAACGGGCGACACCATCTGCCACCGCTTGGAAGCTCATGACCAGCTTTTCAACTCCATGCACACGACGATCCTCGTCATCAACTCCAAGCCTCCACCGACGCTTCCGCTTCCTCCGAATTTGGCTCAACCGTGGATGGGGGTTCCCTCCTTGGGGACGTCACGGCTTCCACCAGAGCCACCACTCCCACCATCGCCAACACGTACGGTCCTCACTCTCGACATCCCGTCCCTCGCTAGCGTCGACCCGATGGGATGGATCGCAAAGGCGAGAAAGTACTTTGGCCTCCATCTTACTCCCTTCTCCGTGCTTCATTGGGCTCGGTGGCTTCGCTAGTCCAACCTTTGCCTCTTTTGGCACGACCTCAAACATGAGATGATTTGGCGGTATGATGCCCGGTATTTCGGCTCCACCATCGATCGCCTTTGTGACATTCGCCAATCAACCGTCCTTGATGAGTACATTGATGAGTTTGTCGCCTTGGTCACTCATGTTCCTGGTCTTCCGCTCGACCACTTTCTGGTCTTCTTCCGCACATCCGTTCGCTCCTCCGCACACACCATCCATGAACGGTGTCCAATTCCCTCGACACGGCTCATCTGTTGGAGGCCGACCTCTTTGCTCGGCACCCTCCACCTGTCGCCAGCCACCATACCCCGTGACCACCATGGCGTCCACCTGCCGTGGCTCTTCCTCCCTGGGTTCCACAGGCCCCCCCCTCGCCTGGGCCGTACCACGACCCCTCAACACCCTTAGAACTGTGATTACAATGAGCTCCATAGTAAAGGACTGTGTTTCCGATGTTGCAACCCTACTCCCCCAACCACGAATGTTCGGTGAAGGAGTTCCACGCCATCATTGGTGACTTCGACCCCGAGGTTACTTTGGCCGACTTTAAGGCCCTCGAGCTTTCTGAGGAGGGAGTCTCCTTGGATCTTGCCACGACCACGCTCCACCGATTAAAGATGCCATTTTTCGGTGGGCAGGATCTTCGGCCCTCAGACCATGAAGCTCTCTGACACGCTTTGTGCTCGTTCGATTATCGCCATGGTGGACAGCAGTGCGAGCCACTTCATCTCGGAGCAATTGGTGCTGCAGTTCCAACTTCCTTCTGGCCCATCCCCGGACTTTACGGTCTGTCTTTGCAATGGGAGATGCCAGCCGATCAAGGGTCGTTGCCCCTCCGTGACTCTCTCAATGGGGCCCTGTTCTGTGGCTGTGCACTTCTATGTGTTCGGCCTCGACGACATCGATGCCATTTTGGGTGTGGTTTGGCTCTGCACGCTGGGTGACGTGCATGTAAATTGGGCGACCATGACTATGCAGTTCATCCAAATGGGTCGGCCATGTCGCCTCGACAATGACTCCGCTCTCTGGTCTCTATCCGCATTATACAACAGACCACAAAGGTCAACTTCACTGCTTGTCTTTGGCCCATCTCAGGGCCGGTAGCAGCCCTTCCACTCACATGGTGGATCTTCAATAGCTTCTCACGGAGTTCGCCGACATTTTCCAACCTCCAACAGGGTTGCCTCTTGTTTGTCCGACTGACCACGTCAATCGCCTCCACCCAGGGACCGAGGCGGTCTCGGTGCGGCCCTGCCATTATAGTCATGTGCAGAAAAATGAGATCGAGCATCTTGTGCGGGAGATGTTGATGGGGGGCCTCATTCGTCCCAGTGCGATGCCTTTCTCTAGCCTGATCCTTCTGGTCTAGGAAAGGACGACAATTGGAGTTTTTGCGTGGACTGTCGTGAGCTCAACAAGGCAATGGTGTCAGGCAAGTTTTGGTCATTCAGGAGCTGCTTGACGAGCTCCACAGGGCGGATTTCTTCACTAAAGTAGACCTTTGGGCGGGCTATTATCATATTTGGGTGAGGCCGGAGGACTTTGCCAAGACCGCATTCCAGGCTCACGATGGCCACTACGAGTTCCTTATCATGCCATTTGGGTTGACCAACGCCTCCGCCAACTTCTAAGCAACTATGAACTATATCTTTCTGATGGTACTTCGCAAACACGTTCTTGTTTTTAATGACATTTTGGTGTATAACTCGTGGCAGGATAATCTTCGGCACGTTCGCCTCACTTTGACTACCTTCCAGTGTCATCACCTCAAGCTCAACCTGAAGAAATGCTTCTTTGGCGTGGAGGAAGTGAGCTACCCGGGACACACCATCTTGCCCCCTGGGGGTGGCTATGGATGAGGAGAGGATTGCTTCGGTCTTCCAGTGGTCGAACCCCACTTCACTCCTCAAGGTTCGTGGTTTTTTGTGCTTGACTGGTTACTATCGGTGTTTCATCCAAGGCTACGGGGCTATGACACGGCCGCTCACACGGATCTTAAAGAAGTTAGAAGAGGGTCTCTTTCTTTGGTCGGCCGCGGCTGTCGCCGCCTTCGCCGCCCTCAAACAAGCCCTTGTGCAAGGATTGGTGTTATCCATGTCGGACTTTCGTCTTCCTTTCCTCGTGGAGTGTGACGCGTCTGGCACTGGTTTGGGAGTCGTACTCATGCAAGCCGGCCGACCGGTGGTCTACTTTACCCGGGCCTTCTCGAGCCCCATCCGGAGCCGCTTCGCGTATGAACATGAGCTTAAGGGCCTCATTTTGGCGGTGCAACATTGGCGCCCTTACCCCCTTGGCCGCCCTTTCATGGTCCACACCGATCATCTCAGCCTCCGCTACTTCCTACATTAGAAGATTGCAACGCCAACACAACAAGTTTAGGTCGCCAAGTTTCTCAGCTATAACTTCACCATCGAGTTTCGCCCAGGGAAGGCGAACTGGGCGGCTGATGCTCTCTCCCGTCAAAGCCAATCTTCGAAACTCTCGGTCATTTCTCGTCCAGGAAGATGCAGTTACCATCCAACATGAAGTGGAGGCCGACCCCCATTTGAACGCCATTTGGACGGCCCTCATCTCCGACACTGCGCCCCACCCGCCCTACTCTCTCTCGTGAGGCTGTCTGTTCTTCAAGGGCAGTCTCGTCCTCGCGCCGTCGTCATTTAACATTCCCTGTCTCCTCGCCGAGTTCCATTCTTCGCCCATTGGGGGGCACACCAGGGCCTTTCGCACATACCACCGCTTGACGACGTCTCTTTACTGGCCTCACATGTTTCGACAAGTAAAAGCCTTCATAGCCATGGATTTCATCCTTCAGTTACCGCGCTCAGCCGCTCACAAGGGTTTGACTGCATCTTTGTGGTGGTGGCCCGTCTCTCCAAATACAACCACTTCATCTTCTCCATCCCTACACCGCCGCCATCGTGGCGGACATCTTTATCAACTAGGTCGTGCGACTCCATGATTTCCCTCAGTCGATCGTGAGCGACCGCGATCCACTATTTTTGGGCACATTTTGCACGACACTCTTTCGGCTTCAAGACACCAGCCTCTGCATGAGCACCACGTATCACCCGCAAACGTATGGCCATTCTGAAGTCCTCAACTAATGTTTGGAAACATACCTTCACTGCTTTGTTGAGGAGTAGCCTCGAGGCTGGGCCAAGTGGCTCAGTTGGGCCGAATATTCCTACAACACAGCTTACCACCAAGTGGCCGACATGACCCCAGTCGAGATCGTCTACAACCGACCACCTTCATCCATCGTCCGACACCTTCCCAGGAATGCCAAGTGGAAAGCCTTGCCAACCACCTATGCGACCAGGACTCCATCCTGACCAACTGAAACACCACTTACGATGGGCTCAACATAAAATGAAGTCTTTTGAATACCAGAAGAGGCGAGATATTTCCTTCCAAGTGGAAGAGAGGGTGTTCATCAAGCTCCATCCTTACTGACTGCTTTCGGTGGCCTCCCGTCCTTTACAAAAGTTGGCTCCTCGGTTCTTCGGGCCCTTTGACATCACCACTCGAATTGGAGCTTTTGCTTGCCGTCTTCGCCTCCCTAGCGGAAGTCGCATACACCCAATTGTTTATGTCTCTCAACTGCGTCGTGTGGTTGGCCAGCACCCTACTATGGACAAAACTCCGTCCGACATCGATTTCTCCGACGAAGCGCCTTACTACCCCGCCAAGATCCTTGGCCTCCGATACCACCTTCCAGGTGGCACCGGTTCGAAGGAAGTCCTCGTGGATTGGCTCAATTGTCCAGAGTCCGATGTTATATGGCTACCCCGGGATAACTTCCGCCGCCAGTTTGCCGAATATTGCCTTGAGGACAAGACAAATTTTTCAGATGACAGTATTGTTACAGACGTGCATAAAAAGACTACGTTGTGGAGGGTCTACACGTGCTGGAAGACATCATCATTTAGCCCACCGACATTCGAGTACACCGCAAAAAATACTGCTATTTAATTATTTTTGTTTGGCTGTTATTTATGGTTTTTACTATTTTCATACCTAAACTCTCGCTATTCGCGCCCCATTGTTATAAGAGGAGTTGTATGTTTTCAATTAGGGTTGTTTTGGATAATTATAATAATTAGTGCTGCTCCCCGAGGTTCTCTTCTCTCCCTCTCCCTCATTCATCTCTCTCCCCTACCGTCGGCTCCCCTTTGGCGATTCTCCCTCGGTTCCCTTATAAACAAACTGTTCGAAACTTTCTAAACATCTGCAAAATTTGGGCAAAAAAGAAAAACTCACTTCATTATCAAGTCGAGTCTTTCCTCTCCAAGAATACCCCTTATGATCCATGAAAGAGGTCTTGGAGGCAAGCAAGATGCAAGGAAATTTTGGAATAGAGCTAGGGCAACGAGGTTACTCATGGTTTTTGGTAAAGGAACCCTTTGATGGAGGAGAGGAGGCTTTAGAACGAAATGGAGAAGCCTTGAGAGAGCCGTCTGCCACCCTTGGAAGGATCTCCATGCATTGTCGAGCGGCAGAGAGGTCGGAGGAGGGCTTCTACACGGGCGACAAGTGAGAGAGAAGCCGCATAACTCCTTACATGTGCAAATCGAAGGATGAGGGGGAATCAGTTCACGTGGTTGCAAAAAGAGGGCTTGGGAGCCTCTTTTTTAAAACTTTATATCATCTCATCCCTTTATGGATGGCATGGATGGCTAAGATTAGTCCATTAAAAGGGGTTGGCTCAACCTTAATAATGAGAGAAAAGGTTAATTAGCTATTTATTAAATCCGATCACTCAAAAACTCTAAAATTCTCCACATAAATCAAAATAAATATTTTCATTCAACGAATAAATTTTTCATATGCTTTTTCATAATAAATAATTATAATAATGTATTAAAATGATTTTTTTCTTTGATCAATAGGATTTAAAAATTGCTATTTTTTCATAAATTTGAAATGAATTCATCAAGGGTCGAAATAAATTTTCCATAATAATAAGATCATTAGCATGTGAATTGTCACCTGGGAGGTCAAAAATCTTAATTAGTATAACAATTTTTTTTGGGATGTCACACCGGACACCCATATTTTATTGTCTCTTCTTTTCATTTAATTATCTTTAAAGCAGCAATAGAAACACTACCAATAAGATTAGAGTATATCGAACCATTGTAACATGTGCACATGTGAATCTTACTTTCACCAAACATTCTCTTAATTTATGTGTTGCAAATTAATCATTTGATCAAAAGTGTTCTATATAGTGATTTCCAATTGATACATCAAGAACTTTTAGTTGGCTATGCTCGCCCTTTACATGATTGGTTGATGTGTTACCCAAATGCAAGTACTTGCCTACCTGATGCAGTACAGGTGCCACCGTGCCACACCTTCCTGCCACCCTAGAGTCCCACCAGGGGGCCCACCTTGGAGTCCGTCATGTCAGCTTTATTAAGGCTGCAACCCGTATACCCCAACCTGTCTCCGTTCTCACCACATGACACAACGGGTTGTTGAGGCCGGGGATCGAACACTCGATTTCCTTGATAAAGAGACTTCAGGCATACTCCCATCACCAACTGAGCTGCAGATCTGAACCCGTCCCTATTCGTGGAGGCCAAATTCCTTATAACGTCTCAGAACCCTCTTTCTTCATCGCCTCCTTCCAAATCTCCCTACCAACCATACTTTGCCCCCCCGTCTAAACCTCTACGACCGCCATCTCCTATAACTCGGCCAATCGTTATGGCCCCACGCAACAACCGTCCTATCCAGACTCACTGTCTTTTCAATCAAGATTATCATGACTTGCAGAGTAAGGGTCTGTGCTTTCGTTGCAAGCAACCATACTCTCATACTCATGATTGTCCCGCCAAGGAGTTCCGCGGCCTCACCGGTGATGACTGGGAGGAGATTGATGTAGCTGACTTTGATGCCTTTGGGATCATAGAGGTACCACCGAACAGAGCCTCAGACACCTCGACAGCAGCCGATCTGCAGGCGTATCACTACTAGATGGCGGGTGACACCTCGACCTTGGGGATAAGGTTGATTTTCTGGCGAAATAAATTGTTACGCACGCGCGTGCAACTTATTATTTGTTTTTTGTATCTTTAATTTGGAGGGCATTAGGGTAAAATATATGTGAGCCCCCTCCCTATATAAGGAGGTGACTTGAGAGTTTTAGATGCTTTTCATTAGGGTTTTGTGATCTCTCATTTGGAGAGGGACTTTTAGGAGGAACCAACCTCCTAAGGTTAGGCACGAGTATTTCTCGTGATTGTATCTAATTCTTCGAGTTTTATTGCAAGTAATTTCTTCGTAATAGGTTTCACCATCAAATTCAGTTCGATATAACTTGGCTTTCTCATCATATATAGTTCTAATAGCTATTGTATTTCCTGAATTTCTTTTTTCCAAAACGGATAATATTTTGTGTGGCTTAACTCAAATATTATACATCCCCTCGACTATCTTCTGCTCAATATCATGTAGCGAACCGACATATGAGTACACTTATGTATGAAAAAATTCATGATTGTGAAAATCATACTTGATTTCAACCTTCCATTCATCGTAATCTTCTCTACGCCCTTTAAATGTAAACTTACATCCATAACATTTAGAACGTGACATTCTAATATTTATTACTTTACCCACCCTTTCTTGTTTTGACTATCAAGAGAAAATCCGTCTCTATCACAACTTAGAATTACTTTAGGTTTTACTCTGGCTGTAAATTTTTTTGCCCTTAGAATAATGATTATAAACCACAATTTTTTTGCAGTATTCCGGTCTCATGCAACTAATTCTTCTTTACTCTGAAAACTCAAGATTGTGCAAAAATGCATTTTGATTAGGGTTTTGTGATCTTTCATTTGGAGAGGGACTTTTAGGACCTCCTGAGGTTAGGCACAAGTATTCCTCGTGATAGTATCCAAGTTCTTATTGCAAGTAATTTCTTCGTAATAAGTTTCACCATCTAATTCAGTTCGATACAACTTGACCTTCTCATCATATATAGTTCTAATAGATGTTATATTTTCTGAATTTCTTTTTTTCAATGTGGATAATATTTTGCGTGGCTCAAGACAAATATTATACATCCCCTCGACTATCTTCTGCTCATTATCATGTAGCCTACCGACATATGAGTACGCTTCGAGATGAAAAAATTCATGATTGTGAAAACCATACTTGATTTCAACCATCCATTCATCGTTATCTTCTCTACGCCCTTTAAATGTAAACTTACATCCATAACATTTAGAACTTGACATTGTAATTTTTTTACTTTTCCCACCCTTTCTTGTTTTGACTATCAAGAGAAAATCCGGCTCTATCACAACCTAGAATTACCTAGGTTTTACTCTGGCAGTAAGCTTATTTGCCCTTAGAATAATGATTATAAACCCCAAATTTTTTGCGGCATTCCGGTCTTCATGCAACTAATTCTTTACTCTGAAAACTCAAGATTGTGCAAAAATGCATTTCAATATCTATTTGGATGTCTTTAGAACATTCTACATTTGCTAACAACTTAATATCATTTGATTTCATTTTAATCTGGGATAAGACCACACAAAGACAACAATAACATATAAGCATTGTGCAATGAGGCATATAAAGAACATATGACTAAAACAAAATTTGAGACTTGAGGGTTTTAAGATATAACACTTTGACAACCCGAAAATGCAAGTGTTGAGTAGACAATGACACCACATATATGGTATCAATACTCTGATTTTTTTGGAAGATTTGTTGAAGAAACTTTGGAAATAAAACTAAACAAAACCAAAAAATTTAGTTTAATCTAGGGATTCTACCATCAAAGATCACAACTTTGAAAATTTGCATGAAAAACTATGTAATGTGGAGCAACCAAAGCCTACAGAAAAAAATTAGAGCAATTTGAGAAACCCTATATTTTATGAGATAAAAAATATGGGAGAAATGGTGGAGAAGGACTCACGTTGGTCCTCTACTGGAGAATTTTTTTTTATTAGGACTTCTTGAGACGTACAACAATTTTTTGGGAGATTTGAGAAACCTTAGGTTTTATGAGAAAAAAATTGAGAGAAATGACGGAAAATGGCTCATCAATGGCCACCATTGAGATATTGACGTGATCAGGTGGAGAAGGTGGTGTTCGCCGGCCAGAATCAGGAGGTAGGACGGTGTTCGTACAGTGCTCGCTAAGGGGGGCTGCGGGTTTTGGCGAGAGATGTTTCAGACATGGGGTATGAAGGGGGGGGGGGTGCGTTTAGGTATTTTTGAGTGATAAAAAAGTCTTAATTTTTAAATATTTAGGGTATGAATAGAGAAAACAGGCCTGCGAATATTAACGCCCTAAAAATAGTTTATAAACTTTATTCATTATTTAAGACGTGTTACAATCTCGTTGGGCTGGGGACTTAAATTTCAAAATGTAGTCTGTATGCAAAATGTTCGTGAGATAATTTTGAAACTTTCTGATGCGGAGCAGTGACGAGCATGAGCTTTGGGCCCGTTCGGGGCTGATTTGACGACTTGCCATATATGGCGTGCCCGGATCGACGATCGGACTCCGCAAATGTGTCCGGATCCGCGTCACGAGTCGAGATCATATATTAGTTTATTTTTATTGGTTTATTTTCATGTATTTTAGTGGTCTCTCCTACCGGCCAATCATAGCCGTCGATAGGGATGCCCTAGTGTCTTGTTTTATTATAAATATTGGTCTAAGAGGTTGAACAAAGTCATTGCAGAATTTGGAGAACTTCATTCCCGGATTCCAGCGATCCCTCCCCGGTGCCGACACCGTGGAACCGTAGGTGACGAATCTTAGGTGCTCGCTCTTCCCCCCAAGGTACTCCCTACCCTTGTCTTCATTTTCCACCCCTCAAACCCCTGTTCTCACCGCTACAACCCCCCAAAACAGCACCCTAAACAGCCCGACCGGCTGTTTCATGCAAGCAGACAGGCCGCCCTCCCGCTGTGCAGCCGCCAGCCCACCGCCGGCCTCCTCCCCTTCAGCGCCTCCCCCACCCAGCCCGCCGACCATCATCCCTTCCTCCCTCCTCCAGCCCGACCGCCGGCTGGCCCTCCTCAAAACCCGACCACCATTTAGCCACCTTAAGCCCGACCGACCCCTCCATCATACCCCCTTCGTGGAACCACCTCCAAATCACCCTAATTCTCTAGATCCATTCAGATCTGAGAATTTCAGCTCCGATCCGTTATTCCCATCACTCGTACTTTTCATTTTTGCCCGGATCCAACTCAAAATAGCAGATCCATCCCTTTCCGGCCCGGATCTACTCGTACGTGGCCGGATCTAACCTTTTTTCACCCGATCTCATCATTTACCGCCGAGGAAAGCCACCACCTTCATTTTCACGTCGCTGATTCCACCTCCGATCGCCGATTCCACCTCCGATCGCCGATTCCACCTCCGATCGCCGATCTACACATCTAGACCCTAATTCTTCAGTGTCTCAGTTCAACCTGCTACTTTGTGAGTTTATTTTGTGGTATTGGTTTATTTGATTCGACATTTTCATTGGTGAATAAATATATGTGCTGCGATTCTTGCTCGTAGAAATGGTTTCGGTCCGCTAATAATTTGCAGGAGGAGACATTCGCCACGCGCTTTGCTTTGACCCGCCGAGCGGAGGAAGCCATTATAAATTGCCAAAGTAATTAACTGTTTTCAATTTCAAATATTTGCGTGGAGTTAGAATTATCATTGCTCAAATTTATTTGTCGAGATATCTACGATTACATTGCATTTAGGTTCAGATTAGCATGTCACCCTTGCACTATCACCTAACGTCGTAGGTTTTGTGCACCCGTAGCCTACCCCTACATCACTTTCGATCAGTGAGATCCTTATGATTTTGCTCTATTTGTAGGGATTTATCCTTCAACACTGAACTTGGAGGCCCACTCAGCCCTTGTATTGGGAATCTGAAGAAACTCACAACATTGTAAGCTACATTGTTTTTTTTAAAAAAAGAAAGATTTTTTTTTTTGACTTTTATGATCAAGTTAATCTTGTTTGCCACTGTCTGTTGAAAGGATTCTGGCTGGTTGTGACTTCAGTGGAAACATCCCTAGTGAATTAGGCAATCTGCCTCAGCTGTCCTTCTTGTATGAATTCTCTCATGGTGGATCTTGTAGTGTTATTTTTGTAGTGATTCAAACTTGTATTCAGTTCTTTCTAATGTTTTTCGTTTTCCCACAGAGCTCTCAATTCAAATAAGTTCAGTGGTAAGATTCCCGCCTCACTGGGCGGCCTCTCGAATCTGTACTGGCTGGATCTTGCTGACAATCAGCTGAGTGGAGCTCTGCCTGTCTCCACAAATAAGGCTCTTGGATTAGACCAGCTTCTCCACACCAAGCACTTGTATGCTTCTTAATTCCCGTTTGGCCGAGGAATTTTGGCTCATTGGAGGACCGTCCTCCGACCGTTACTGCCATGCTTGCACATTTGACTTCCCTCCAACCGCCACCGCCGCTCCTGCCCTGTTTGGGTACTGGGGCCGCATTGGCCGTTGTTTCACACCCATTTCTTTCAGTGGAGAGGCTGGTTGGGCAGTGTCGGCCGTGGGGTGCCTTTTGCAAATGTTCATCATCATCATTGTTCATATATTATCCCTTTAGTTAAATGATTTGGTTCTCTGCGGTGTTTAAACAGCCACTTCAACAAAAACAGGCTATCAGGCAATATACCAGAGAAGCTTTTCAGCTCCAACATGTCATTGATACACTTGTAAGCTGGTTCATTCACTATAATTTGTTGATGTAATCATATTATGATCCTGAGCCTTTTTTGAGTGCTGTTCACAGACTGTTCGATGGTAATCAATTTACAGGAGAGATTCCAGCGTCTCTGGGATTGGTGCAAACGTTGGAGATTGTGTAAGTCGTGTCCAAATTAGAAAAAATTCTTTTTGTAGGAAATAACCAGCACAGTGAGTGAAAAATAATGATTTTATTAATTTTTCATAAAAATTTACTTCATACACCACAGGTATTTGTACATGTATATAGGAGGAGTGAGGAGAATCTAAACTCTATCCCAAGATGTGGGACTAATCCCTAAGAGAGTTTTACATGGGCCATCAAGATGGGCTTTTTTTAATAATTTCTTCAACACCCTCCCGCAAGTTGGAGCATACAAGTCGTAGGAACTAAGCTTGGACAAGAACTGAGAATATAAAGGTCGCGGTAGAGCTTTTGTAAGAATATCCGCGATTTGTTCAGTAGCAGGAACATGTCTCAAGTCCAATTTCCCGAGTTAAACCTTTTCCCGAATGAAGTGACAATCAACCTTTATATGCTTAGTACGTTCATGGAACACATGATTTTTGACAATATGAATAGCAGCTTGACTATCACAGAACAAGATGGCAGAAGAGGAGAGTTTGACATACAGGTCTCCTAGTAAGCTTTCTAGCCATGTGAGTTTAGAGACGACAGAGGCCATTTATCGATACTCAGCTTCTGCAGATAACCGTTCGACGACAAATTGTTTCTTGCTTCGCCAAGTAACAAGATGTCCACCAAAGTGTGTGCAAAAATCACTTGTGGAACGACGATCATCCAGGAATCCAACATAATCAACATTAGAGTAAGTAATGAGAGATAGAGACAAGGATGACTTATATATGAGCCCTTGTCCGGGAGAATACTTTAGGTAACGGAGAATGCACTCAACTTCTTGTAGATGAGAAGTCCGTTGAGCATGCATAAACCTACTAACAATCCCAACATCAAACGATATATCAGGTCTTGTAACTGTCAAATAAATCAACTTTCCCACAAGACGGTTGAAAGTCTTTGTTTTTAAGGTCATCTAAACACCTAGAGGGGGGGGGGGGGTGAATAGGTTTTAGGTCTCTTTTAAATTATCTAGACCTATACCTGATTATCTTGTGCTTTATGAAGACAGATATTTTATAGTGGTTCCCCAGATTATGGGTACGTCCATTGTCCCTCCCTCCTTTCTAACAGTGTGTTAGACAAGGCTCTTCACCAATACTCGACTCCAAAAAGCTTACAACACGATCCCGCAGGACCACTCAGTCTCCTTCAAGATCTACAACTCAGGCACTAGGCCCTACCTCTCAGTGATTAAACAATCACTTACCTCAGGCCCCAAAGGCCCTACAACTCAGGCTGGAAGGACAACCCTACCTCAGATCCAAAAGATCCTACAACTCAGCCTCTATAACATAGGCCTACAACTCAGATTCACACAAGAATCTTACACACAGATCCAAGTCTGGATCTAACAGAAAATAGAAGAGAGATTACAATGATTGACACCAGAGAGATTTCCCTGTGTCTAACTTCCTGGGCCGAGAAATTATCTCCCCTTGCTTCTTCACAACACCAAGTTAAAAGATCTTCAGTTCTGGACTGCTTGTGCTGGAAGTAATTCAGAATCAAGATTCTGATCTGCTGTTGAAGACTGTGGATTTGACAGTTCTGAATCTTCCTCAAACAGCTAACCTTGACTGCAGAAATATGAAAGCTCTGCTTCTCCTTTTTCTCTTCCTCAGAAATCACTTCTGATCTTGCTGTCGCTAATGAAAATCGCAGCAGTTATCTGTTTTAGCTTTCAGGTCAACTGATCAGGGCTTGAGCTTCAGGCTCGACGATAATGGTCAGGAAGAAGACAAAGTTCCGCCGCTATGGGTAATCAGAAAACCTTAATGATTTGCTGTCTGGCAATCTATTTCTTTTTATAGATCGCTGATCAACGACTCTTTCCGACGTGGGCCCAGATTTAATTGTCGATATATCACCTTCCTTTTTCATAGAGGATCAAACAGCTGGCCTCCGGCGTCATTAAAGGCATACTGCATCTTTCCCTCAAAGAATTTGAAATACGTTGACTTTGTTGACCTTTGCTGACTCATGCTGACGTCACCCTTTCTGGACTTAACCAATTTCTCAGAATCAACTCAGGCGTTGAGAGCGTTGAGTGAATGACCTTCACTCAACGCCAAAACTCATAGTGAACTGCCAGAATCATTCTACATCTTAGGCGTTGAGAGCGTTGAGTGAAGCTTCATCACTCAACGTTTTTTAGTTACATGACGTTGAGAGCGTTGAGTGAAGCTTTACCACTCAATGCTTTTACACTTGGCCGCTTCTGCTCTTCTTGGCTTTGAAAGCGTTGAGTGGAGCTTCATCACTCAACGCTTTTATACTTAGCTGCAACACTGAAGTCTGTCAGCTTGCTGAGGCGTTGAGAGCGTTGAGTGAAGCCTCCTCACTCAACGCTTTTGTACTTAGCCTTTTTCCGTCTTCTGTCTTCTTAGGCTTTGACTGCACCAGCATGACTCGACGCTTCTGACATCTGGCGTTGAGTGAACTGGTTTTACTCAACGCTTTTGTACTTGGAATCTTTTTCTTGGACAGAGTCTATGTGGCTTTGACATATTGAGTTTTACTCGACGAATAAGCTGTATGACGTTGAGTGAGTTGACATCACACAACGCCTGTGGACTTGGTCGATTTTTCTGTTTGCTGATGTTTAGCCTTTGACTCCGCGCTTTTATTTGGCATATGACGTTGAGTGAACTGGCTTCACTCAATGTCTGTGGACTTAGCAGAATTCCTTGCTTGCCATCATCTTTCCTTGGCTTCTGGCGTTGAGTGAGTTTGCTCCACTCAATGCCGGTGGACTTAGTAGAATTTCTGCCTGACCAGCAGCCTACTTGGTGTCCACCTGTCCAATCAATGTGATGAGGACTAGCCTGCATGCATGAACTTAAACACACATCAAATACAACTTATGTGTATGTCATTGACTTGTTTGACTTCTTGCAAATCTGGGACATTGGGATCAATGAACCCAACAATCTCGCCCTATTTGAAGAAGTCAAAACCCTTTTTCAAATTTCTTTAGTCAGTGACATACGTAACATATGCAACAATAAAATGTATTATTATAACAGAACAGATCTAGGAAAGCTACCACATTTCCTGCCTGTATGATGAGCATCACTTACTCCACCTGTTTTGCTGCAAGGTGTGTGTCATCACTTGAATGTTGCATGAGAACATTTCTTTTTCCTCCTGAATTTGCTGCATTTGATACCACTTGAATTTGCTGCATGACCTGATCATCTCCTTTTGGCTTTGAAAACACTTGATCACTTGACCAGCCTCTGATACCACTTGATCAACCTCTGATGCCATCACTTGAATAATTCCTATTCCTTTTCTCCCCCTTTTTGACTAATGTAGAATAGTCAAGGAGGAGCTGACCTGTCTTGATTTCCTTCTCTCCCTATCTGATTGCAGATGATCCCACTGGTGCAGCTGCTAGCTTCCTCTTTTCATGAGGCTGAATCTGCTCCTACAATTACTGGACTTGCTCCCTTCTCAACAGAAATATCTTTTACCATCATTTTACTGATTGAAACTTTGGTCTCCTTACCGCTGAAGGTCTCCATCTCCTGCAAGAAGAATAAATCCTGCACCAAAAAGTTCTATATTGAGAAACTGAAGTTAAATCAAGTTCAACATACCCAACTCAAACTTGAAGGTGTTGAACTTTGCTTCATCTAGTGACTTAGTAAAGATGTCAGCCACTTGCTTGTCTGTGGGGACAAACTCAAGACTGATATATTCTTTTTCCTCATGCTCCCTAATAAAATGATATCTAATTTCTATATGCTTAGTCTTGCTGTGTGAGATATGATTCCTAGCAATAGAAATGACATTAACATAATCACAATATAGAAGAGTTCTACTTACCTGGAGGTTATAGTCCTGGAGCTGATGCTGGATCCGCAACAATTGAGCACAGCAGTTGCATGCTGATATGTACTCTGACTCTGCTGTTGAGATGACAACACTTGTTTGCTTCTTACTGCTCCAAGACACTAGTCTTCCTCCCAAGAGCTGACAGGTGCCAGAAGTGTTTTTCCTGTCCTCTTTGCAACCTGCAAAATCTGCATTTGAATAGCCTGTTAGCTCAAAATATCTATTTCTAGGGTATCACAGGCCAATATCTTGTGTGCTCTTAAGATATCTCAAGATCCTCTTTACAACAGAGTAGTTAGATTCTTTAGGGCAGACCTGATATCTAGCATAGACACATGTGACATATATGATGTCAGGCCTACTAGCAGTGAGGTATAGAAGAGAGCCAATTATCTCTCTATACAAAGTTTCATCAACGGGTTTCCCTGCTTCATCTTTGACTATAGACATACTTGACCCCATAAGAGTTTTCATGCTGGAGGCATTCTCCATACCATATTTTTTAATCAACTCCCGGGTGAACTTGGACTGGGATATGGACAAGCCATCATCAGTCTGTCTAACTTGGAGTCCCAAGAAGAACTTGAGCTCACCCATACTACTCATCTCAAACTTCCATTGCATAAGTTTAGGAAACTTCCTGTAAAGGTTGTCATCAGTAGATCCAAAGATAATGTCATCCACATATATCTGGACTAGGATGATCTTGCCCTTAAATTCCCTTAGGAATATGGTCTTGTCTATCTTCCCCATTGAGAATTTGTTCTCAATGAGGAAGCCAGACAAGGTCTCATACCATGCTCTATGAGCTTGCTTCAACCCATATAGAGCTTTCCTAAGTCTATAAACAAAATCAGGTGAGTTAGAATCAACAAAACCTGGAGGCTGTTCAACATAGACCTCTTCCTTTAAGTCCCCATTCAGGAAGGCTGACTTCACATCCATCTGGTAGAATTTGAATCCTTGGTAGGCAACAAATGCAAGCAAGAGTCTTATAACTTACAATCTTGCTACTGGGGCAGATGTCTGATCAAAATCAGTCCCTTCTTCTTGCCTGTATCCTTTAGCCACCAATCTAGCTTTGTTTTTTACTATAATGTCATTTTCATCAAGTTTGTTCCTGTAAATCCACTTGACTCCAGTGACATTATGTCATTTTAGTCTGAGAACCAGCTTCCAGACCTTACATCTGTTGAACTGGTTCTGTTCCTCCTGCATTGCTCCAATCCAGAATTGGTCTATGTCGGCCTCTTCAAATTTCTTGGGCTCTACTTGTGACAGAAAACTTGAGTAGAGTGCTAGTGTTGATACTCTTGCTTCTGGTTTGGACTCCTTGGCTTGCATCACCAATGATCTGGTGAGTTGGATGATCCCTTAGATGCTTGACAGCTTGAGGCAATCTAACTTCATCTTGGTGTTCTTCATTGCCTTTAGCTAGCTGTTCTTCATCCACAACTTGTGAGTCTTGTGCTTTCTCTGGACAACACTCATCTTTATCCTTATCTTGGATTGCTAGATCATCTTCCTTGATGGTAAGCTTGTCCATCAACTGTTCTGTGCCTGTAGTACTAAGAGAAGAGTTAGGCAGTTCACTGTTAATCATATTTGATTCATCAAACACCACATGAATTGACTCTTCTACAACTTGACTTGTCAAATTATAGATTTTATATGCCCTACTGTGGTTGCTGTACCCAACAAAAATCCTTTCATAAGATTTGTCAGCAAACTTAGTCACATAGGACTTTCCATTGTTCAACACAACACTTGCTGCCAAAGATCTTGAAGTAAGATAAGTTTGGTTTCTGCCTTTCAAGATCTCATAGGGAGTCTTCTTGTGGCTTTTGGTGATAGAAGCCCTGTTAAGGACATGACATGCAGTGTTTACTGCCTCAGCCTATAAATATTATGGGAGAGTTGTGTCATTCAGTAAGGTCCTTCCAGCTTCTAAGAGAGTCCTGTTTTTTCTCTCTGCAATTCCATTTTGCTGGGGTGTTCTAGGAGAGGAGAATTCTTGGTGAATTCCTTGCTCTTCACAGAAACTTGTCATACTTGCAGACTGAAATTCAATCTCATGGTTCACTTCTGATTTTGATCACAGAACTGTCTAGTTTATTCTATATTTGCTTGACAAAGGTCTTGATGACATCAAGGGTTTCATCCTTTCTCTTAAGAAAGAACACCCAAGCAAACCTATAATAATCATCAACCATCACAAAGGTGTAGACTTTCCTACCAAGACTATGAACTGACATGAGACTAAACAAGTCCATATGTAGGAGGTACAAGCACCTCACTGAGTCTTTGGTCTCAATACTCTTGAAAGAGGTCTTGGTCTGTTTGCCCTTTTGGCATGCAGAGATACCCTCCTTAGTGCATTTCAACTTGGGACCATTTCTAACTAGCTCTTCACTAAAGTGCTTCCCAATGCTCTTGTAGTTCAAATAAGCTAATCTCGTGTGTCATTGTACACAATATGAGATTTTCTCATTTGCCACTAGGCATATAGGAGAGTCCTTACCTAAGCATAGGAAATTTAAGCAATAAATATTCTCACTCCTAGTGCCTGTTAAGATGACCTCTTGGTCACTTAAGCTCTTAATGCGACACTCATTCATGTTGAAAATTATGTCATAGCCAAGATCAAAGAGTTGGCTAATGCTTATCAGGCTGTGTTGATACCCTTTCACATAGGCTACTTATTTGATAGTGACTATTCCATTAGAGATTTTACCATAACCTCTTGTCACTCCCCTTTCTGAGCCTCCAAAGATGACTTTGGGACCTTTTTTTTACTGGAGTGTAATCCTTCAACAAGCTCTTTGTTCCAGTCATGTGCCTGGAACATCCACTGTCCAAGTACCATTTAGGGGTATGAGTACTTGGACCAACCTGCAAGACATAAGTCAGTTAACCTTAGGACCCCAATTCTTATTGGGTCCTAGGTGCATGTTAGTCTGATAATAATCATGCCTACCTGCAACTCTTCTGACAGGTAAGCTTACTCTAGCTCTGGCCACACTCGGGTTGTGCCAGCAATCAATAACATAGTGGCTCAGCTTGCCACAACACCAGCACTCATAAATGTTGTACCTTCTTTTTAGAGCTTGTTTTGTAGCTGTGCTGTCAGCAGCTCTCAGTCTAGAAGGTATAACAGCTGTCTTATTCTTGTATCTCCCAGCCACAGTCTGACTTGGGATGCGTATGGCAGAAAAAGCGCTTGGAATATCATGACTCCTATCAACAGTAGTCTTCCTTTCAGAAGACACACTCTTGATGGCCTCAGATATACCCAAGTCTGGTCTGCTGACAGACTTGCCCTTGTTCTGATTGTGGGTTTGGAGATCCTGAGAAAAGACTACTGCCTTACTCTTGAGTGTTGAGGCTGGTGCACCAAACACAAATGGTCCATAATGAGCCATTTGGATCTCCTCATGGGCTGCCTTGAAGGCACTTGCACCCTTGCTATATCTATCACCATAGTGTAGAACATCTTTGTTCACACTAGTGGATCTACCATTCTCCCAGTGACAATAGATGCTCTCTTGGTCATACCTGTTAGAAGGTAACAAAACTCTCTTAAATGGAATAAGAGGCTTGGAGGCTAGTGGCTGCACTGGAGCTTTGCCCTTTCCTTTGGGATTGACAACTCTTGTGTGTCCCTTGAATCCCAACCCCTTCTTACCCTTTTGGGAGGTGAAGGAGTCTATCAAGGGCAGCACTGAACTTGGCTTTGAATAACTAGCCACTATTCTCTTCTCCCTCCCCAGCAGCTCTTCCAGCTCCCTTATTGTGTTTTCCTGGTACTCTATGGTTCCTATCTGAATGAAGGAAATAGTTTCTAGTTCACTGATTTCCTTCATCTTTAGATTCAGCAAGGAAGCTGATTCAGCATGCTTGGAAGCAGCAAGCTGAAGGGAGGAAATTTTCTTAGCTTGCTTCTTAGCCAACAACTTGTTTTTCCTGAAAGCACTCAGAAGGACCCCATATTTGTCAATTAAAGAATTGACATCTTCCTCAGATTTAGAGTCTCCTTCATCTCTTGATGAATGAGCTTCAGAATCTGGGCTGGTCTTATAGCCTGACTAAGAAGAAGACTTAGACAGAGAATGCACCATTTGTTTACCAGACTGATCCTGGCTGGATTCTTCATCAGTCATAGCCATCAGCCCATGACAGCAGCTGTCTTATTCTTCTTCTTCATCATCTACCTCTGAATCACTATCTGACTGTGATAGAGGGGCCCTGATTCCAATACTGGCAGCAGGACAATCTGCATTAGTTTTTTCTGCAGCAGAAAACAGTCCTATGTAGGCTTCCTCTTCTTCATCATCTGATCCTGAAGAGGAAGAGTCAGTCCAACTTTTCTGTTTTTTAGCCACAAATGACTTTTCCTTCTTGCTCTTGTGCTGATGGTGGTGCTTCTTCTCACCATCCTCTCTTCTCTTCACTAAACAGTCGGCCACCACATGCCTTGGCTTGCTGCAGCAATAACAGATTATATTAGTAGAAATCTGTTTACCAAGTTTAGAACCATACCTGTCCTCCTTGGAGGATTTCTTCTTGTGATGTGAGGAGGAAGGTTTGCTTTTCCAATGCTTCTTCTTCATCAACTTCCGGAACTGCTTGGAGAAGGCAGCAAAGTTCTCATCAGACATATGGCAGTCTGATGTGCTTGTCTCTGACCTTTCTGAGTTAGACTCAGCATCCCTCCTTGGTGGAGGAGTCTTTTCTTCTGCTTCTCCTTGTGGCTTCAGCTTTGAAAGCCACAGACTTTTCTTTGGCCCGAGATTTGCTTTTTTTCTCCTCCTCCTTCCTGGCTAGCAGCTCCATTTCATAGGACAACAGCTTCCCGAACAGTGTTAGTGGTGGAGTGTCAGCAAGCTTTGTCACCTCTCTGATGACACAGATCTTAGTATCCCAGTCTCTAGTTAGAGACCTGAGAAACTTGTCATTCAGCTCATAAGTGTTGAAAACTCTGCCATATGTCCTTAGCTCATTGACTATCCTGAAGAATCTTTCATAGCACTCTGCTATGCTGTCAGCCTTGCTCTGTCTGAAAGCCTCATACTCTTGGTTGAGCATGGACTTTCAGTCATCTCTGACTTCCTCTGTGCCCTCCATGTAGACCACTAAAGTGTCTCACATCTCCTTGGAGGTTTTGTAGTACACCAGATTCTGGAAGGTGGAGTCATCTATGACACTAACTATAATATTGTGTGCCCTCTTGTCCATAGTGGCAAGGATGACTTCATCCTTTGTCATTTCAGAATAGGTCTTGGGTGTCTGGACATTTGCATCCAGAACTAAGACTTTCATAGGGATGAAAGGTCCCTCTGTGACTGTAATAAAGATCCTAGGGTCAGCTGCTTCCATGAACAAGCTGATCCTCTCCTTCCAGATGTCAAACCCTTCTTTCCTGTAGATTGGAAGCTTCATGACACCCAGCTCTTTATAGTTCACTCCTGAACCCATAAAGACAGACTTGTAGCTAACCTTGGAGATCTACTCAGTCTGTTAAGCCTTCCTTGAGCAACCTCCCTCTGATACCACTTGAAAGTCTTTGTTTTTAAGGCCAGCTAAACACCTAGGGGGGTGAATAGGTTTTAGGTCTCTTTTAAATTATCTAGACCTATACCTGATTATCTTGTGTTTTGTGATTAGTTTGTTTGGCTTTCAAGATACACACACAAAATACACAAATATTTTATAGTGGTTCCCCAGATTATGGGTACGTCCGCTGTCCCTCCCGCCTTTCTAACAGTGTGTAACACAAAACTCTTCACCAATACTCGACTCCAAAAAGCTTACAACACGATCCCGCAGGACCACTCAGTCTCCTTTAAGACCTATAACTCAGGCACTAGGCCCTACCTCTCAGTGATTAAACAATCACTTACCTCAGGTCCCAAAGGCCCTACAACTCAGGCTGGAAGGATAGCTCTACCTCAGATCCAAAAGATCCTACAACTCAGCTTTTATAGCACAGACCTACAACTCAGATTCACACATGAATCTTACACACAGATCCAAGTCTAGATCCAACAGAAAATAGAAGAGAGATTACAATGATTGGCACCAGAGAGATTTCCCTATATCTAACTTCCGAGGCTGTGAAATTATCTACCATTGCTTCTTCACAACACCAAGTTAAAAGATCTTCAGTTCTGGGCTGCTTGTGCTGGAAGTAACTCAGAATCAAGATTTTGATCTGCTGTTGAAGACTGTGGATTTGACAATTCTGAATCTTCCTCAAACAGTTAACCTTGACTGCAGAAATATGAATGCTCTGCTTCTCCTTTTTCTCTTCCTCAGAAATCACTTCTGATCTTGCTGTCGCTGATGAAAATCGCAGCAGCTATCTGTTTTAGCTTTCAGGTCAACTAATCTGAGCTTGAGCTTCAGGCTCGACGATAATGGCCAGGAAGAAGACGAAGTTTCGCCGCTATGCGTAATCAAAAACCCTAATGATTTGCTGTCAGGCAATCTATTTCTTTTTATAGATTGTTGATCAACGACTCTTTCCGACGTGGGCCCAGATTTAAATGCCGATATATCACCTTCCTTTTTCATAGAAGATCGAACAACTGGCCGCCGACGCCATTAAAGGCATACTGCATCTTTCCCGAAGAATTTGAAATATGTTGACTTTATTGACCTTTGCTGACTCATGCTGACGTTACCCTTTCTAGACTTAACCAATTTCTCAGAATCAACTCAGGCGTTGAGAGCGTTGAGTGAATGACCTTCACTCAACGCTAAAACCCTTAGTAAATTGCCAGAACTATTCTGCATCTTAGGCGTTGAGAGCGTTGAATGAAACTTCATCACGCAATGCTTTTAGTTACATGGCGTTGAGAGCGTTGAGTGAAGCTTCACCACTCAATGCTTTTACACTTGACCGCTTATGCTCTTCTTGGCTTTGAGAGCATTGTGTGAAGATTCATCACTTAACGCTTTTATACTTAGCTGCAACACTGAAGTCTGCCAGCTTGCTGAGGCGTTGAGAGCGTTGAGTGAAGCTTCCTCACTCAACGCTTTTGTACTTAGCCTTTTTCTGTCTTCTGTCTTCTGTCTTCTTAGGCTTTGACTGTAGCAGCATGACTCGACGCTTCTGACATCTGGCGTTGAGTGAACTGACGTCATTCAATGTTTTTGTACTTGGAATCTTTTTCTTGGACATAGTCTCTGTGGCTTTGACATATTGAGGTTTACTCGACGAGTAAACTGTATGACGTTGAGTGAGTTGACATCACACAACGTCTGTGGACTTGGTCGATTTTTCTTCTTGCCGATGTTTAGCCTTTGACTCAACGCTTTTATTTGGCATATTACGTTGAGTGAACTGGCTTCACTCAACGCCTGTGGACTTAGCAGAATTCCTTGCTTACCAACATCTTTCCTTGGCTTCTGGCGTTGAGTGAGCTTGCTCAACTTAACGCTTGTGGACTTAGTAGAATTTCTGCCTTATCAACAGCCTACTTGGTGTCCACCTGTCCAATCAATGTGATGAGGACTAGCCTGCATGCATGAACTTAAACACACATCAAATACAACTTATGTGTATGTCATTGACTTGTTTGACTTCTTACAAATCTGGGACATTGGGATCAATGAACCCAACAACGGCAATAGTATTCTAGGTTTGGTAGAAGTGTATCAGAGTCGGAGGAACATGCACAGTCGCACAGAGCTTGTGGTTGACATCCATTGGTGTGTCAGCTGGCTTTCAACCAGAGTAACCAACGTCATGAAGAAGATCAAGACAATACTTTTTTTGAGATAGGACAAGATCATCAGATCGACAGGCTACCTCGATGCCAAGAGAGTATCAGAGATTCCATAAATCTTTAGTCTAGAACACGAAGGTCAAGTGTTTCTTTATCATATGGATATCTTTTGAATCATCGTCAATAATTAAGATATCATCAACATATACCAGGAGTATCACAGTTTCTGATGGACTATGACAGGTGAAGAGAGAAGTCAGTCAAGCTCTGAGTAAACCCAACATCACTATCAACCCGTCTGAACTTGTCAAACCATGTCCGAGGAGACTGTTTGAGACCATAAAGAGATTTTCTGAGGTGACATACAAGTGACTCTCTCGTGATCTCAAAGACGGGAGGTTGGTGAATGTAGACAGTCTCAACAAGATCACCGTTGAGAAAAATATTTTTTACATCCAACTGATTGAACGACCAATGACTATGAACGATCAGAGATATCAAGACACGAATGGTGTTTAGCTTTGCAACAGGGGAGAAGGTCTCTTTATACTCAAGGTCGTGTTGTTGAGTAAAACCACGAGCGACAAAGCGAGCCTTTAGCTATTCAATAGTCCTAGTTGGAGTATGTTTGATAGTAAATACCCATTTGTAGCTTTCACGCGTTTGTCCAGGAGGGAGAGGGACAAGATCCTAGGTGTGATTGGCCCAAAGAGCTGTCATTTCTTCTTCCATAACGCCCTCCATCCTGGATGTTGAAGAGCCTCCTGCAAAGAATTAGGGGTGGAAACCGACGATAATGCTGTCGCGAAGGTGTGAAGCAGTGGAGATAATCGATGCAAAGAAACAAAATTACTAATGAGGTGAGTTGTAGAAGGCGTGTTCGGATCAATAGAGCCAGGGGCGGATCCAGGAAGTTCAGTGAGGGGGGGCCGAGACATAAGACAAGTAGAAAAAAATTGCGAAAATATAACTTCTTTTTAATTTTTGGTTTAAATATTTTAGAATTAAGAAACAATACTTACAAACAACATGACACATAAATAACAATATAAAAGTTACTTCAATTGGGCACGCCGGTTTTTCAATTCATAGAATTCATCTATGATCGAATCTTTGTCAAACTTCTCTGCTATTTCACGCTCAATATATAAAATCATGCAATTTGCTAGAAATTCATCCTCCATTTTGTTGCGAAGCCTTGTTTTAACAATCTTCATAGCTGAAAACGATCGTTCTGTAGTTGCCGTTGAGACTGGAAGGGTCAAAATGAGCCGAATTAATCTGTCAATGAGATAGTATATCTTTGATTTTTTTGTCTCAATCAATTTCTGACATAGTTCAGTAATTGTAAGCAGATTCTTCAAATCCTTATGAGCAGGAACATCAAACTCATAATGTTGCAATTGAGTATTCAACACAAAAAACTCGTGTTCACTAAAATCCTGATAGTAGAATTTTTTTGCAAGAGCACAAATATCATCAATATTAAAAGATTTGTAATTATTGCTTGGATCTAAAGCCATGCTAAGACGAAGTAGCTCCATAGAATTATCATTAAATCTTGAGTTCAGCTCCTGTAACCCACAATCTATAGTGGAATTAAAGATGTCCACCCGAAAATGATGTTCCACTGTAATTAGATCACGTGGACTTCGAAATCGACGATCACTGTACTGAGCAGTCATGTCTGGAACTTCAACCTCATTTTTCTCACAAAATAAATTCACATCTTGCAAAAACTTTTCCCATCCAGATGCCCGTAATTTTTGAATAAGAACTTTCGTCGTTGAAACCAAATGTATAGCGTTTAATATGTCCTGAGATTGATATTGTAGTGCTTTGCATAGAGTATCACTGATTCCCAAAATTTGTTTCATTAAATGTAAGATGAATACAAATTCAAAAGCAGTCATCTTTCTAAAGGCTGCCTCAGCATCTCCCCGTTGAGCAGACGTACCTCCGTTTTCACTGATATCAATTAACACGGAGCAAGTAGCTGTATACATATTAATAACACTGCAAATAGAGTTAAGATGAGACGACCATCTAGTATCCCCATGTCGTTGTAGTGAACCAATTTGATTTGCTCCTGTCCCGGTCTCAATTTCACCAAGAGAAATCATGTGATCAAAATATTCCTTTTGTGCAGCTCGTAATTGATCGTTGCGCTTGGAGGAAGCACCGATAGTGTTAATAATATATATTAACTCATTAAAAAAATTATGAACTGCTTTCACCTCTCTGCTTGTTGCAACAAGAACTAGCTGGAGTTTATGTGCAAAACAATGAACATAATAGGCATGTGGACATTCATTGAGGAACAAAGCTTTTAATCCTCTCCATTCACCACGCATGTTACTTGCACCATCATATCCTTGACCTCGCATATCTTGAATACTCAAATTATGATGAGACAAGACTGCAGAAATTTCATTTTTCAGAGTTAACGCACTTGTATCTTTAACATGAACAATATCTAAAAACCTTTCTTGCACAAAGCCATGAACGTCTACAAATCGAATCACGATAGCCATTTGTTCTCTCTTTGACTCATCTCTAGATTCATCAACTATAATGCAATATTTCGAATTACCAATTTCTTGGCGAATTTTACGTTGCACCATTTTGGCCATAACAGATAGAAGATCTTTCTGAATAGTTGGCGAGATGTACATTGCATTTCCTGGAGCTTTTTCTAAAACAACTTCATCAACTTCTTTGTTATAATTTCTAAGCAATTTAATCATCTCAATGAAATTGCCGCGATTAATAGACTCTGAAGTTTCATCATGGCCTCGGAATGCAATTCCTTGAAAAGCACAATATCGTAAGACATCAATTGATGTTCCAACCCGTATTCGATTCATTACGATTTGTTGAGATGTTTGTCGTTCTATTACTATATCAATATGTTGAGATTGAACCATTAAATCTTCACATCTTTTGACAGCAAGGTTGTGTGGAGAACAATGATCTTTCCCTACATGAATTAAAAATGCACAATCTTTTCCAGTTACCTTCCTCCAGTTTCGAAATCCTTTAATTGTGAATGTGCTTGATCCAAAACGACCACTAGGTTGCTTATTAAAAACATAACATGACAAACAGTATGCAGCATCTTTCACAGGAGAGTACTCCAACCACAGAAACTTCGCAAACCATGAATACTGAAATCTTCGATTATGTTCACCTAAGACTGAGGCCGGATATTCTTGTAGTTTGTGTTGGTAAGATCCAGCTTTAATATAAGCTCGTCACATTTCATCTTGTTCATCTATGGGAAATTCCCAAATTTGACGACGCAATCCAGGATCTCGCTCAAAAACAAGTGGAAACTTCTCAACTACAGTTGAATCAACATGCAAGATAGGTGGGGAGGCTTTCGAGGATGAATTCTTATTGAAAAATGAGTCAATAGTTTTCATCTTCTTCATAATGACCTAAATTTGAAAAAAACTTCATTGTACAAGGAGAGAAGAAAGTCATGCTAAATTATTTAGAGAAACATTGCCATGATGATGATATTTAAGATATTTACTTTAACAATAATAAAGAATTCCAAATTAAGAAGAAAATAAACAATCTATTCTAGTTCTAAAAAAGAACCTATTTTAGCATTTTCTTCTTTCTCGGATTCAATTATGTGCAACGAATGCAAAAAAGAATAATGAAAATGTTTAATTCAATAGCAGCTTTTGACTCTAACAAAAAATTAAATCACTCCAAAAGCATACAGAACAAGAGACATGCTTCTCCCAAGTCCCAATATAGCATCCAACCATCAACTACCCATAAAATACTCAATGTGCACCAACAGATGAACCCGGGCTTTGTTCCACCACACATAATACACTTATACACTCGATACATGTTGGCATGTTGTGTGGATGGGATAAGGTAATGTCAAATATACATGCCTAAAACTACCGCAATACATCAGACGGATTCAACGAAAGTATGATAACTAGCCACAAAATTCCAAGAGCAAGATTAACAATAATTAAAAAAATTTAACTTTCATCCCTCCGTCCCTATGATCTCAAAATCCATAAAGAGAAAAACATCCAACAACATAACTAACATCAAATCAAACAAGAAAACCTCCAAATTAGAACGCATACAGAAATTTGGAAGAGGGCACATGTTCTAAAAGAGGGCAAAAATCAAATACCGGGTTAGGGTAGGCAGCCTCTTCTAATGAAGTAATGATGGAGGAAGAACCAAAGAACTGAAGAAGCAAACCAACTAGCCAAGTAGTCAAGCAGTTAGATCCAATCTGGAAGAAGAAGAAGCCATTAGAAGAGGGAAACCTTGCGAAAATTGAAAGAGGCGGATCACGGATGGGGCCGGATAGGTGCAGCCTGCAGGCGTACCGTGAGTCCGTGACGGATCGGACTTCGGAGGCTCGAATTTAGTGCCGGCGCCCGGCGGGCGGCGGGCCGGCGGCTGCCGTAGCGGCTGCGCGTTGCGGCTTGCGGAGTCGCGAATCGCCAAGGAGACTCGCAGAGTCGCAGTCAGGGCAGTTCCGCAGTTGCAGGGGGGCCGGCTGTGAGAAAAATTGATTTAGGGTTTTGGCAAATGCAAGATTTAACATATTAGATATGATAAAAAAAAAATCTTGGGGGGGCCACGGCCCCAGCTGGCCCCCCCTTAAATCCGCCCATGAATAGAGCATAAAGTGTCACTAGTAGAAGGTAACAGCCTCGGGGCATTAAAATAAGAAGGATGACGAGTGTACATACGAATCAGAGGAGGTTTTGGTGGTTGAGTTGGGAGTGGTGTAGAGAGGAGAGGTGGAAGTGGCGAAGTAACAAGAACAGTTGGCCGCGGAGGAGAAGGCGGTAATGGAAGGTCAAGGGGTTGATAATGATATGGATGGTCTTCAAGAAAGGTGACATCTACTGATATAACAATCTTCCGATCGGTGGGAGAATAACAGACATAATCTTTTGTAGTGCGAGAGTATCCAACAAACATATATTTTGTGGCACGTGGAGCAAACTTGTCGGTGAGCGGGCCAAGATTATGAACATAGCAAACACAGTCAAAACGCGAGGTGCGACTGAAAAGGGTGTGTGGATGGAAAAAGAAGGTTAAAGGGAGCTGCAAAATTGATAATGGAGGAGGGCATGCGGTTAATGAGGTGGCAGGCTGTCAAAACCGTGAAATTCCAACACAGGGTGAGAACATTCATTTGAAACATAAGGGGGCGGACAAACTCAAGAAGATTCCGATTTTTGCGTTCTGCAACACCATTTTGTTAGAGGGGGGGGGGGGGTATGAATACATGAGTTTTGATGGAGGATTCCAAACTCAGCACATAAGTCTGTAAACACATGACTTGTGTATTCGCCATGGTTATCAGGATCACGATCCGGATCGTGGGATCTTACGATCCTACGATCCAGATTTTGTAAATCAATCCGGATCTTATCTAGGATCTAAATTGGCACATCTACGACTGGGATCGCGATCCAGATCTTAGGATCTTTAGGATCGCGATCCTGACCCGATTTTACCAGTCTGACCAAAGATAAGTAGAAACATGTTCAACCCTATCCCGATCTCATTCAACCGGTCCAACGCCCATAACCCATTGTTTTAGCTTGTACTAATCTCTCCCCCATACCCCATCACAGAATCATATCATGCTGCTTTACCGTATCTCAAGTGTCAATTGCCGACTGCAAACGAAGGCCAAAAGCAGCTTCTTCAGTCGCTTCCGATTCAGATTTGTTTTTATTGTTAGTAAACATTGAGTGTCTTACATGAAACTGAAAATGAACTTAGTATGATATTATCTTTTTAATTTAGTTATTCAAAAAAATTTAATATAGTTATTCACATACTATTCAATTTATTGATTTTTTGTAAATCAAACATGTAATTTAATGATAAAATTCAATTTTTTTGTCTTAATTTATGAATGTTGTAGGATTTTGCGATCCTCGATCTGATCTTACGATCCGATCCGATCCAACCTCAAAACGATATCACCTAGGATCTCGATCCTGACAACCTTGGTATTCGCGAGCATTGTCGGTTCAGAGAGTTTTAATGGTAGTAGAAAACTGGTTGCGAGTCTCAATTTTAAAGGCACGAAATACAGGTAGTTCAGATCGATCATGAAGTAAATACAACCATGTCATACGACAGTAATCATCAATAAAGGTAATAAAGTAACGATAACAAAAAACACTGGCGGTTTTATAGGGTCCCCAAATATCTGAATGAACTAGAACAAAAGGAGCAACGCTTCGAGTACAATGAGGTGAAAAGGTAGATCGATAATGTTTAATGTAGATACACGACTCGCATGTGAAGTCAGTAAAGGCCAAATCTGGAAGAGCTTTTTGGAGGATGCGAAGAGGTGCATGCTCATGACGTCGATGTCACTCGATAGAACTAACAATAGAGAGAATCGTGGGGTGGGGTTTCATTATGTAAAGCCCATTAGAAAGTTTCCCTTTACCAATAACAGTCTGCGTCTTTCGATCCTGCACAACAAAAGAGGTGGAGGAGAAGGTTACATAACAATCAAGGTCTTGAGTGAGACGAATAATAGATAAGAGATTGAAAGGAGTTCCCGAAATATGAAGAACCAAGCGAAGAGCGGTGGAGGGGGTAAGGGTGACGTCGACAGATCCAGAGACTGGGGTAGTGTCCCCATTGACAACAGTAATGAACTTGAGATGCTCATAGTCCAAGTATTGAGAAGGTTTCTTTGGGGTAATATGGCGTGTTACTTCGGAGTACACAATCCACGAGGAACTGCGGGCTAGACAGGAGATACCGCCATCTGAAATAAACATAACAGAGCCGGAGGAGCGGTTGATCAACTCTTGAAGTTGCTGGAGTTGGGTGCGCAAGACATCAATGTCAGTTTGAATGTTGTTTGGAGCATGAACGACAGTTGAGGCAGACAGTGTGGGAGGTTGACCGTGCATACGGTAACAAGTGCCTTCGAGATGACCAACCCTGCCACAGTAAATACACTGAAGAGGAGCGCTACTAGTGCGACCTCGATCCCGGGAAGAGGGGCGACCTCCACAAGAGGACGAGAGAGAGAAATGAGATGGAGGTGATTTATTTAGTAGGGTCGGAAGGGCCGTGGCAACACGTTTAGACATTGGAGAAGATTCAATCAAAAGAAGCCTGCAGAGGTATTACATGCGGCGAGAATTAGAGGTCGGCGGAGAGGTCGAAGACAGACTGTTGACCACAGGAGCATCGGCGAGAAGGAGCACAATCAATTGCACGAGAAGATCTGACGAGCGGCCTGACGAGCAGAAGAGCTGATGAGCAGCCTGCCGAGCAGAAGAGCTGACGAGCGGCCTAGTGAGCAGAAGATCGGTCGAACGGTTAGATGTGCGTAGGAAAGAGTTCGCGCGAGCAAAAGAGCCCCGACGACTGGAGCGAGCATAAGTTCTACGGCCAGGCGAGCAACCAGAGAGCTAGAGGAGGCCTGACGGTCAGTTGGTGGAAGGAGAAATGGTGGGCATGCTACAACGACACGGAGGAGGTGCTGCTGCGACAACCAGTCAAGCGACTAGCTTGCGATAACAAGAGCCCTGCGAATACATGAGCTTACAACGACAGCAGTAGTCCGACGATTACAAGTGCTCGCGGGAAGAAATCGCGACAACCAGGAGAACAAACATGCAGTCAGATGAACGCGACAAGGAGCACTGGAAGCACGAGATCTTTATGATCTAACAGTGAGCAGGCGGCAAGAATCAGAGACCGTATGAAAAATTTACGGTGAGGGGGCAAGCTCAAGGAAGCCGCAGACAACAGTGGGGTCCAGAGAAATAGGAAGAAAAAAAACTATAAAAGCAGGGGGGTTGAGGAGAGCGGAAGCAAGAGCAAGAGGAGTAAGCATGCGGCTAGGGAGATAGCAAGCCACTCAGATTGGGGGCAAGAACCGCTTGGGCTGCGGTTAGAGAGAAAAATCAGGACCGGTGCGGCTCTGATACCATGTAGGAGATAGAAAACACAGTGAGAGAAAAATCATGATTTTATTATTCTCATAAAATTTCACTTCATAAGCCACAAATATTTGCACATATATATAGGAGGAGAGAGGAGAATCTAAACTTTATCCCAAGATGTGTGACTAATCCCTAAGAAAACTTTACATGGATCATCAAGATGGACTTTTCTTTATAATTTCTTCAACACTTTTTAATGGGAAGGAATTGCATTCTTTATTGTCAACATTTTAAAAAAATTATCGATCAATTTTTGATCCACGGATGACTATTTTAGTAATCGATACCGAGCACACAAATTGATATGATTTTGTATATTTGTTATTAATATTAAAGATATTACTTCCTTATGTTTTATTCCTAATTTAGAGCTTTGAGACCTTGCGTCACCCCGACAAGAGGAGATTAAGGCTCTGTTTGCCGCGGCTGCAGCGAATGGAGAAGCAGTGGTGGGAAACAGTTGTGGAATAACCAGCTGTTTTACAGAGTGGTGACAGAATCTATGAATCTGTTTGAAAGAACGATTTTTGCAGCGTTGTTTCAAACGGAGAAGCTGCTAAGCTATTTGGCAAAACAATTGTGCGGTGTAATTAAAATTTCGTTAATAAATTAAAATTCTCTTAAGATAAAGATAATGCTATATCACAGATCTATCCAGCCAAGAAATGTCAATAATGAACAATCAACAATCTCAGATCTCAACTGATACCCAGTTCTGCTCCCCCAGTTTCTTGGCCTTCCAACAATAGTTTTCCGAGAAAAACCCCTGTTTGCTTAACCTTAAAATTACATGGATGAGCATGAAAGTGTGGGAAGAAGAAGAAAGGGCCCTAGAAATAAATGTGAAGGCGATTTTTAAACCCTAGAAAGCTTTAAGGATGAGGGCGAATTTGGGTTTGGAGCTTTGGAACGGTCCAGGTGGGATTGACGGAGATAACTCCATGCGGGATAGGTGAGACAGCTCCAGGCGGGAGTGGCGGAGACAGCTCCAGGCGGGACTGGCGGAGACAGCTCCAGGAGGGACTAGCGGGATTGGCGGAGATAGCTCCAAGCGGGACTGGCAGAGATAGCTTCAGGAAGGACTGGCGGAATAGTAGGAGGTAAGTTTCGAGAGTGCGCGTCCTACGGGACCCCCCGAGTGTCATTACCTACCTATGTTGCTTCGACTTCTCAGTAAAGGTAGGAGGTAAGCCTCAAGAGTGCGCGTCCTACGAGACCCCCGAGTGTCATTCCCTACCTAAGTTGCTTCGACTTCTCAGTAAAGGTAGGAGGTAAGCCTCGATAGTGCGCGTCTTACGGGACACTCCGAGTGTCATTCCCTACCTAAGTTGCTTCGACTTCTCAGCAAAAGTTGGAGGTAAACCTCAAGAGTGCGCGTCCTATGGGACCCCCCGAGTGTCATTCCCAACCTAAGTTGCTTTGACTTCTCAACAAAGGTAGGAAGTAAGCCTCGAGAGTGTGCATTCTACAGGATCCCCCGAGTGTCATTCCCTACCTATGTTGTTTCAACTTCTCAGCAAAGGTAGGAGGTAATCCTCGAGAGTGCGCATCCTACCGGACCCCCTGAATGTCATTCCTTGCCTAAGTTGCTTCGACTTCTCAGCAGAGGATAGGATGTAGGCCTCAAGAGTACGTGTCCTATGGGACCCGCCGAGTGTCATTCCCTACGTAAGTTGTTTCGACTTCTCAGCAAAGGTAGGAGGTAAACCTTGAGAGTGAGTGTCCTACGGGACGCCCCGAGTGTCATTCCCTACCTAAGTTGCTTTGAGTTCTTAGCAAATGTAGGAGGTTAAGCCTCAAGAATGCGCGTCCTACGGGATCCCCCGAGTGTCATTCTCTACCTAAGTTGCTTCGACTTCTCAGCAAATGTAGGAGGTAAGCCTCGAGAGTGCGCGTCCTACGGGACCCCTCGAGTGTCATTCTGTACCTAAGTTGCTTCGACTTCTTAGCAAAGGTGTAAGGTAAGCCTCGACAGTCCGCGTCCTATGAACCCCCTGAGTGTCATTACCTGCCTGAGTTTCTTCTACTTCTCAGCAAAGATAGGAGGTAAGCCTCGAGAGTGCGTGTCCTACAGGACCCCCGAGTGACCTTCCCTACCTAAGTTGCTTCAACTTCGCAGCAAAGGTAGGAGGTAAGCCTCGAGAGTGCTCGTTCTATGGGACCCCCCGAGTGTCATTCTCTACCTAAGTTGCTTCGACTTCTCAGAAAAGGTAGGAGGTAAGACTCGAGAGTGTGCATCCTACGGGACCCCTCGAGTGTCATTCTTTGCCTATGTTGCTTCGACTTCTCAGCAGAGGATATGATGTAAACCTCGAGAGTGAGCGTCCTACGAGACCCCCTAGTGTCATTCCCTATCTAAGTTTCTTCGATTTCTCAGCAAAGGTAGGAGGTAAGTCTCGAGAGTGCACGTCCCACGGGATCCCCCGAGTGTCATTCCCTACCTAAGTGGCTTCAACTTCTCAACAAAGGTTGGAGGTAAGCCTTGAGAGTGTGTTCCACAAGACCCCAAAGTACTATTCTATACCTAAGTTGCTTCGACTTCTTAGCAAAGGTAGGAGGTAAGCCTCGAGAGTGCACGTCCTACGGGCCCCCCCGAGTGTCATTCTTTGCCTAAGTTGCTTCGACTTCTCAACAGAGGATATGATGTAAGCCTCGAGAGTGCGCGTCCTACGGGACCCCCGAGTGTCATTCCCTACCTATGGCTTCGTTTGGTTTGGCGTTTTTCTCAGGCGGCGGGAGGAGCGCTTTTGGAACCGGAGGGAGAAGACCGCAGTTGGAATCCCTCAGTTTTCCTCCATTTCTCATGGCACGGCCGGTGCAAACGAAGCAAATGCCACCGCCGGCCATTTGGTTACCCACCGTGCGACGGCTTTTGCCCCAAACAAAGAGCTCCAAACGCTGCGCCAAACGAAGCCTAAGTTTCTTCGACTTCTCAGCAAAGGTAGGAGGTAAGTCTCGAGAGTGAGCGTCCTACGTGACCCCCTGAGTGTCATTCTCTACCTAAGTGGCTTCAACTTCTCAACAAAGGTTGGAGGTAAGCCTCGAGAGTGTCTCCCACGGGACCCCCAAATACTATTCCATACCTAAGTTGCTTCGACTTCTCAACAAAGGTAGGAGGTAAAGCCTCGAGAGTGCGCGTCCTACGGGACCCCCCTTCCAGAGTATCGTTCCCTGCCTGAGTTGCTTTGACTACTCAGCAAAGGATAAGATACAAACCTCGAACGCGCGTCCTGCAGGACCCCTGAGTGACATTTTCATTCCTATGCACCTGCATCCTGTCAAAAAGGCGACTATGCGAGTATCAATAGGCTAATACTTGCTCGCACGATCATAGTAGCGGGCATTCAAGAACATCGCACAAGGCAAAAGCATAGCGAGCACTCAAACTCGCGCGAGCTTATTGCCTAGCGAACACTCATCATGTTTGACCCTATGAGCCTAGCGAGTATGCGTTCGTGCCTAAGAGCCTAGCAAGTACCGACCCATGCAAGTAAGACAAAATCAGACAAGTCAAAAAATTGTATTCCATTTCATGGTGAATACATTGCATTTAAAAAGGTGTGAAGCATCAACGTGTACAAGGTAAAAAATAGAACAAAGTTACGAAGGCAAAAAACTGCAGGGCCGACCAAGCTACTCGCCTCGCGCTACTCATCATCGCTCCCATCCTCGTTGTCGGCATCCAATGAAGCCTCTTCCTCCGACTCTGAGGATTGTGAGGGGTCAGAAGACCGACGTCCTCGTCAAGAAGCTCCGAGATGATCTCTTCAACTGTCTGGTTTTCGGCGTTCGACACGAGTTGACCATCAAATTTGTGTTTGGTGAGTAGCAGATTGTTGGTGGCCCTGGCGATCTCACGTCGCAGCGACGCCATTGCGATCCGAACCATCCAGATGTTTTTGCCCATCCCAGATGGGCTTTCCTCGGACTGGCTTATCGCCAGCTCGTGAGTATCGTGCTCGGTAACTCAGACTTGGGCCACCTCCAGCACGGCCTGGCTGCCCTACAGCTCCTGCTCCAGCCGCGAGATGCGTCGGGCAGCGACGAGCTCGGCTTACTGCAAAGAAAAGACGACCAGGCGAGTATCAACTAGAGAAAATAAGTTAGTGTTATTGCTAACCAAAATCACCTCGTAGGTCTTGCATTCAGCGACCTTCTCCTCGGCCTCGCCCAACGATTTTTGGAGCTTCGCGTTGTGGTTGCTTAAGGCCTTGATCTTCGTGTCAGCCGCCAACAGGTTCGTCGCCGTCTGATGGGCAAGTTCCAGCGCCCGCAGCTGCGACTGCGAGGTCTAGTTGCCTAGGTAGGCGAAAGAGGCCTCCTGCAACACTACCACGTCGTCGCGGTCATACAAGGCGTAGGAGATATCGAACGCCTCACTGTCATCCTCCTAATCCTTAGGCCATGGAGGGAGGTTCGAACTAAGGCGAACCAAATGCTCGCCTTCAGCCCAGGTGACCAATGAACGACCATTGTGATCTGTCCCACTAGCCCCATGCCGAAAATGGGATGTGTGGATGGCGCCCCGAGATCATCATCATCCCCCTCGTCATTTTCTCGCTTCCTCACGATATCCTTTTGGTGCCGCCCTAGCTCGCCTCCTTCGCTCTTCCTCTTCTTACTGGAGGGCTTGCCCATCTCTGTCTGCCTGATCTCTCCGCTTCCGAAGGCGACAAACCGAGATCTTCTGCCATGAAATCCTCTGGGATCGTTGGCATGTTAGCGGGAAGGATCAGCGACACCTCAGCGCCACGCGAGCCGGATCCTGCGCTCGGCGGAGGAGTGGCCTCTTTCGCCACCGGGAGGGGCTCCCGTGGAACTGTTTGAGACCCTGCATGAAGCAACATAGAGGATTAGTCGCCTAATCGTGTTAGGTGCTCGTATTGATTGATCCTCGCTCGATGTCATACCTTCCCCCAGGAAGACGTACTTGAGCTCGTTAACTTTACTTTGCCAGTAGGAGGCGTCAAACTTCTTTCCACGAAAAACACTCCGCAACTCCTGCGCTTGTGGCAGAGCGGGAGTGAGGAACACAACGCCCACTTGCCGCTGAGGGCGGCGAGGAAGGGTCTTGAAGTCTCCCCTGACGATCACAAATCCCTCACCCCAAGGATGAGCCTTGTTCACCATGCCGACAATGTTGTACGTATGGTTGTAGAGGAAGATGACTCCTTCCTTAGTCGCCCCCAGGGTGAATATCCTCCTGAAGACCGTCAGGTTGAAGGAAATCTTCTCCGACCTCAAGAAGCGGAGGAATCCAACGATGATCGCCACACCATTGGGGTTGATCTGCGCCGGTATTAGTCCGTAGTACCGGAGGATCTGACAGAATTCTGGCTAGAGCGGAAGTCGCAGCCCGACCTCGAAGTGGCGGATTGGGAGGACGAGTTTGTTGTCAAAGAACGTGTTGATGCGTTCCCCCTCGCGAGGCAACCTCAACCCATAGCCCTCGAGGACGAAGCACTCCTTGAAGTCTTCAAGATCCATACACACAGCTATGGACTTTTTGAAGGTCTCAGAGGAGAAGAGCTCGGCGTAGCTCCTTTGGCGAGTAGCAACATCCTCAACAGACACCATCTTCTTCGAGCGAGTCGGGAGGTGCAAACAGTTAAGTGGAGTAAAGGAATCCTGACAACTCGCTCGCAGAAGACGGGTTCGCGGAAACATCTCTGTCGTCCTGGACCCCCTATTTATAGACAAAAGGGAGGGGGGGGGGGGTAGCGAAAATTGCCGATCAAGAAGCGCGCCATGTCACTAATCGCTCTCTGTGTAAGAATCTTGCAAACCTACAATCCCGAGCGATCCTCTGATCCATAATACTTGCCCGAGCTACAAAACACAGATCACACAACTTTCTAGATACAACATCGAGCAAAAAACCAAACTCGTGAGAATGAAAGTTAAACGTCGGACAACATCACACATTGCACAAGGGAAAGAATAAACAAAGAGTAAAATTACATGCTTGTCGGAGTGAGTTCATAAACAAATATTAAGGTCTAATGATCTCAGGCATAACAATGAAGAAATACTGTTGAGGCATCTGCAGATTGCTGGGCTTATTGGTTGATTGAGCATGTCACCCAACCCATCCCAGATATTGCGTGTGGCGGAAATATTCGCTCGCCTTCGCTATGTGCTCCTCGCCCAGACGAATGTGGTCGTCGATCCTTGCTAGCGTGCCGACACCACCCATGCTTGTTCTCATCCCGCGTAGCTTTTCCTGGTGCAGGTCCCGTCGATGCTGCAACATGCCGATGCGTTGCTTCAATTCATTGATCGCATAGAACCAGGATTTGGTGCCGACCAACCGGTACTGAATTCCTCCGTCTTGGCGACCCGCATCTCCAACGCACCGATCCGACGATTGGGCTCGCAGATCGCCATCTACTCGAACTTGGTCTCCAAGTCGAGGTAGACCGCCGCAACCTTCTCCCGATACTCGTAGAGCGGCGGGTCGATGACTTTGATCAATGCGCCTCCCGGAGTAGAGGCACGGCTTGTCAGAAAGCTTGTCCTGATTAGCGAGTTTCCTTTTAGACAAAGTGCAAATATCGCAGAAAGAAGACGTGCCAGAGTGTGGGGTTTGAAGCATCGCGTCGCACCGAGATAGAGAGCGGTCTCTATGAGGAGACTCACTGTTTTTGCGAGGAGACCCATTGTCTCTGCGAGGAGACTCGCGGCGAGGTGAGTGGGCCCTACGAGGAGACGGGTTGTGCTGAGATGAACCTCGCCGACCTGAGAACATGCCCCCGCGATGACCCATGAGTGGGTGCACGGGGTATGATTGCATGGTCCCGAGACGCCGAGAATGCTCGATGGAGGGCTCAACATGGGCCTTCCAGCGAGGATCAGGGACTCGCGGCTCGCCGATGGTAGGAACACCCAGGTGAGATCTCCCATTCCCCCTGCCGTGCGGAATATGTGGCGGAGGAATGCTCGTCGTAGCAGTTAAGGAGGGGAAGAAGTCCGTGGGCAGCGAGGGCAGTGGTGGAAGGTCGCCCACCATGTTGCTCGCTGGAGGAATCTGGGAGCTTTCACAGGAGGTGTCGGCCTCTCCCGAGTCCTCGAAGTTGAGGCTCTCGCGCCATGGCAGACCTTCCCACTGCTCAGGTTGATTCGCACTGAGCCACCAGTCCTGTAGCCCGACGCACCCGCAGAGGGGGTCGGCGGGATAGGATATCGAGGAAGAATAGAGCTCGACTTTCCCGGAGCTCCTGTCTGTGGCAGAGCCCCTGCGCGAACAGTGATTGTTAGTTCAAGCGAGAATAAAGCAACTATGAAAGTACAAGGATGTCCTTTTAGACATCACGAGGTATTCAGATCCTCGACAGGTGGGTCCTGAATGCGATACGCGTTCAGGTCCTCGACGTTCTCGCCCTGCTGTTGCGATGGAAGATGGGCCTCAGATGTGGGTTTCTCGACCTCGTCGCCAAGCCCCATCTTGTTCAGAAGGACTTCATGGGCATGAAGGGGTGCTTCTGCCGCCCTATCCTGGGCGAGATTCTTCTTCTTTCTCTTACAGTCACCATTATCGTTGTTCGAGTGATGACGTTTAGAGGAGCTCGGCTTCAGTAACTTCTCCAGACTCGCATTTCAGCTGCGAGTTTATTAATGTTGTCTGACATCTCACATGATTTCAGAAAGGACGCCCGGAACAAGAACCCCCTCCCTATTTATAGACGATGGGGATCTGGTCCTCAAGGCCTAGCCAAGTAAGCAAGTCACTCGCCATGACACCTTGCCGAATAAGCGTTGGATGTTTTTTTTCCTGAGCTCTATGATAGTACGCAAAGAGCGAGTATTGTGTACAATCTGTATTCGTCAAGGGTGATCTCAGTCGTGCCACGAAGGCAAGATCAAAGTCAAAGAACAAGTTAGAGTCAACAAACAGGGACTTCTGAAGAACAGAGGCGAGTATCGAAGCTACTCGCCAGGTGTGCGACAATACACGAGTATCAAAGCTACTCGCAAGGTGTGCGACAATCTGCGACATCTCGCCATCTAGGTGAGATCTTACCAAAATGATCATAGTCGACAATCCATAGTCGCCAGATCGCCAAAGGCAATCTCGCAGGGGGGGCTGGGTGTTCTCAGTTACATACCCCTCAGGATTTGTCTATAAATAGGACCCCAGGGATATCAGGAAAGACAACTCAGATCACCCCAACTTTTGAGAGCAGCCTTGAAATCTTCATCTCCCTTAATCTTGTCCCCCAGACAAATGTTCTTTGATGCATTCCTCGTACCTCGCTCAATCATCTTTGGTTGCGGAGCGGAAGTTTCTTTTGAACTTTCGGGTACGTGGTAGGACCTGTCTGCTGCAACACATGTGGTCCATTTAGTAGTTCATTTCTCTCTTCTTTGCTCTAACCTTCAGATCCGGGCAGTCGTATTGCGAGATCAGTATCCTCAGGATATACTCAGGTCCGAACATTTGGATTCAGCATTTTCCTGTCTTTAACAATGAGGATGAGATTCAAGTGAGCCACTCGTTTATGAGTATCGAGTTATTGCTGTCTCTTTCGTTATCGTCCTTGGTCTTGCATTAGAGAATGAATCTTGAGTGGAGCATCAAGTATTTATGGTTTTCCTTAAGTACACTTGAGCATACTCCCGATATTTCGAGGACCTACCTTATGACACATCACACTCTTGATGAGTTTTGGGGCACATCACCTGATGACCCGCCAGATGAGTTCTTTCTTTTAAGGGGCACTCACCACACTCTAGAGTCACGTCTTCTAGTCGATGTATATGGTTCACTCAGGCGGTCATCGTATTAGCGATACCTTTTCATGCATACCTCCTGGTGAGCCTCCTGATGTGGCACGATCCCTGAGAGACATTTAACACTTTATGAACTCGGATTTGAGAGTTGATGTCTCATGCAGTCATTTGGATACTCGTAGTACACTTGATGAGTTTTTCTACTTTCCACCGAAAGAGCCTCCTGATAGGCTGCCCCGTCTTAGATATTTGCAGGTTATTGTCAAACTGCCTCCTCGAGAACCTGCCGTGCCTGTCGTGTTTCATTTGCATAATTTGCATGAGTCTGTTGAATCAACTGTTCATCATTTGCATGTGTTTGTTAAGTCGTTTGTTCATCGTTTTCATGTGTTTCATGTGTCATTCCGACGAAGAATAAATACTGGTAATAAATCTTATAAATCACATGCAAATATTTATTGGCAAGAGCAGGTATTTCATGCACGTTGCGAGACTCATTGGGAGGTCTGCTAAAAGTTTGAGTGTTTGGTGAATGTATCCATACACAATCAAGCGAAGGATCAAAGCAAATATCTATGATCTTGATATTCCAACGACTACGAGCATGAGTATCTGCCTCATATTTAATGTTGAGGATTTGACATCATACTACAAGCCTCACGAGCATGTGGACCCACTTCTTGGAGATCCTCTTGAGTCTACACCTCCACATCCTTTTGAGCCTACACTTCCGCATCCTTAGTCTTGCACCCAGTCCACTTCTGAGCCCCACTTGGCTTTGGGTCAGTCGTCTATGGCTTCACAGTCTACACTTGTGACCGCACCAGTGCCATCATCAAGCCTTTTGACTTTTGAGAGCATTACTGATATCATGGCCTACAAGTGTATAGCCATGCCTGACGTACAAACACCAGAGTACAATTGGAGCAGATGCCTGATGAACAGAGATATGAGTACCATTGGCGAGGAGGCTCTGTCATCGATGATACTTGGACAACATCTGATGGAACTCATCGATTCTTACCTGGCACACACTGGGAGGATTCTAATATTTATTCATCGGGGGGTGAATTCTTTCAAACCGGAGAGAATGATGCCGAATGGAAACGCGGACCCACGACGGAGGACAAGTCCCCAAGCCCGTGCCATCATCAAGCCTTTTGACTTTTGAGAGCATTACTGATATCATGGCCTACAAGTGTATAGCCATGCATGACGGACAGACACCAGAGTACAATTGGAGCAGATGCCTGATAGACAGAGATATGACTACCATTGGCGAGGAGGCTCTGTCATCGATGATACTTGGACAACATCTGATGGAACTCATCGATTCTTACCTGGCACACACTGGGAGGATTCTAATCTTTATTCATCGGGGGGTGAATTCTTTCAAACCGGAGAGAATGATACGGAATGGAAATGCGGACCCACGACGGAGGACGAGTTTTGGATCCGTTCGGGGCCAATTGGATACCTTCCATATATAGTATCTCCAGATTGACGATATGACTCCACAAATGCGTCCGGCTCATCGTTTTCCTACGATTTCATATATTACTTTGTTGTTTTTAGTTATATTTATTGTAATCGGGCCCTCCGCATCCACGACCAATCATAACCGTTGACGTCAGGTGCCCTAATTATGTTTTATTATAAATAAGAGGCATGAGGGCTGCTTGGAGGCTATTGCAGAATTTGAAGATCAGAAATCCCAGATTACAGCGATCCCTCTACTGTGCCGACTCCGTGTAGCCCTAAGTGACGACTCCTAGGTGTTATTCTTCCTCCCAAAGGTATTATCTAACCCTAGCCTTCATTTTCCACCATTCCTTGCCCTAGCCGCCCCTCCTTTTCCACCCAAAACTGCCTCCCACCTGTTGTCCAGCCAGTTCGCCCAGATCCAGCCCCCAACCACCACCTCCTCCTCCTCCTCCTCTCAACCACCCTGTTGTCCATCCAGTCCGCCCAGACCAGTCTGTCACCTTCTAAAACAACCACTTCCACCTGGATCCGCTCAAAACCAGTCCCCCACCTTCCAAAACAGCCACCTCCACCCGGATACTCCCAAAACCAGTCCCCCACCTTGCAAAAACAGCCACCTCCACCTAGATTTGCCCAAAACCAGTCCCCCACTTTCCAAAACAGTCACCTCCACCCAGGTCTGCCTAAAACCAGTCCTTCACCTCCCATAACAGCCACTTCCACTCTGATCTAACTCTGTAACCTCAAACCCCGCCTCCGCACCGTCACCCTAGCCGGATCTAGCCACCTTTGGCAGCCCCTTGCTTTGTGAGTTATTATTTGTTGTATGGAACTTTAATTCTCATTACTAATATATGGTGTTATGATTTCATATTGACTTGGATCTTTTGAATAGTAGTTGTTTGTTTTTGATTATTCTCATGATTTGCAGGATCTATTCGCCGCACTCTCTCGTTTTGGCCCTCCGTGTGAAGGAAAACTAAAGCTTGTTCTCTTCATAAAATATTTTTTGCATTGCTTCAATTATCCAAGTGTGATTAATTGTTTATTGCATAATTTGATTTTGCCATCGGTTCTTGCATCTTACATATAGTAGTTTAGGGTTGTCGAGTTTTTTCTCCGACATTTCACCTAGGAGTGCATGTTAGTCGCGCACCCACGTAATCTACCCTACATCATATAGTCTACTCGATCAATGTAAGGAGTATGTTCATGATCCTGTGTTTACACTTGCAAGCCAATCAAAGAATAATGCATGATTGCAAGTTGATTGGAGAGCTATTTCTGCACAATATAGGCTTTCTTGGATGCTATCTTATAACTTGAAGAAGCAAGGAATATAATGTAGTTTCCAGATTCAGTTCAAAATTAAAATTTAAGGCTATGACCTATGAGGTCTAATAACTACCATGGATAACAGTTATCATAGATGGTTTTCAAATTCCAACTGTGGGAACTGTGATGTTCTTTTGTTATTCTAATCATTTATTAACATCACACATTTCTATCCAAACAAAACATATGAAAATTGATTGATACTTCATAAAAGAGAACTTAGAGAATGTGGTCTGATTAACATTCTATATATGCAAATTTAAGATCAGTTAGCTGATGGATTCACTACAAGATTCTCAACAAGATCTGAAGAAATATTATGCAAGCTGGGAATGACAGATATCCACTCACCTGCTTATTAAGCATCTGTTGATCCTTTCCCACAAATCTATAAATATTCGTCATTCCTTGCCCACAATATATCAACTTGAACCATCCATCCCGAAGTACAGAGATCGATAAAATTTTGGATATTTGTTTTAGTATTAATGACATAAATTTTTTATTTTTATTCCTATTTAGATGCATGCCGTCGTGTGTAACTATGGCTGATTACCCCCGAATCTGAATGAAATAAGAAAAATTATTGCTTATTTTTTATGTTACTAATCATAAGAATGAAATATTTGCTCTTCCAACAGGCGGCTTGATAAAAATTATTTAACTGGATCAGTTCCTGTAAATATTAACAATCTCACAGAAATCACTGAATTGTAAGTTTATATTGTTATCTAAGATTGACTTATTTTGTTAGCATTTATTCACATTCAACTTCCACTCTTACAGCAATTTAGCAAACAATAAATTAGGTGGACCTCTGCCAGATTTGAGTGGAATGACATCCCTTAATTATGTGTGAGAACTCATCAGAACACCATAAGATTCTTTTCCAAAAAATCTAATTTTAATTCTTGTTATAAACTCATGCCATTTGTTATTTTCTGTAGAGACATGAGCAACAACTCCTTTGACCCTTCAGAAACTCCAGTCTGGTTCTCAGAATTATCATCCCTCACAGCTCTGTGAGTTCACCATAATCAATTTTAATTTGTTCAGCAGGTGATTATATCCATTTTTTATTCATATGAACCTTTCTGAAAAATAAGTTCGTAATCAGGGTAATTGAATCTGGAGGAATTCACGGAAAGGTGCCAGAAAAGCTGTTTAGTTTTCCTCAACTAGAACAAGTGTAAGCTGGAAAGGATCCTCTTTGTGGAGGATGCGCTGAAAAGTATAAAGGGTTAGCTACCGGGGGGATTTTGCATAATTACAAGTACCTATCTTCAACCTTTGAAATTAACTCCCTTCAACCTTTGAAATTACCAAAATCTTCCCACCAAGTTTACATTGTTAAGGTTTAGTACAATAAAATTTTTTGTGTGAGGTGTGCACTTATAATGTATGTTAACAAAGCGAGGATATCTTGTAATGTTGCAAAATCAAAGTGGAAATTTTTCTTTATTTCAAAAGGTAGAGGTGAGGTTCCTGTAATTATGCAGTCCCTAGGGAGATCCCAACAATTAACCCCAAATATAAATAGATGACTGAAATAGGAGTTGATTCATCAAACCAAACAGATCTCTTGCAAACTTTTGACAGGATACTTGACAACAATCAATTTACTGGCACTCTCACCATGGGAGATACCATAAGCGAGCAATTGCAGATTGTGAATTTTAGAAACAATTTTATCAGCTCATACACAGTGACCTCTACATACAACAAAAGCCTAATGTACGGAACTGTTGCCAAATTCCATTCTATGTTAAATTAATACATTATAAACATGGTGAAACATAACTATTTTCATTCACATGTGCATGGTCATGGATATTGCAGACTTATTGGAAACCCTGTATGCTCTACTCAGTTATCGAACACGGTATATTGCCGCCCGCCGCAGCTGCAAGGGTCACCACCTTACTCGACGAGCATCACACATTGTGGGAAGATATTTTGTAAAACAGGGCAGAGCCTGAGTCCTCAGAGCTGTGCATGTGCCTATCCTTACCTGGGTTTGATGGTTTTCCGAGCACCTCGATTTCGAGATTTGACAAATGTTACATTGTTTCAATCACTAGAGAGTAGTTTTTGGATGAAACTTGGCCTAACGCCTGGTTCTGTGTTGATTGAGAACCCAATGTTCGATAGTGATAGTTATCTGGAGTTGCAGGTTAATATTTTCCCTTCAGAAAGAATGTACTTCAGTAGATCAGAGGTTATAAAAATTGGGTTTGATCTGAGTAATCAAACATACAAGCCTCCACCCATGTTTGGTCCCTACTACTTCATCGCAACACCATACCCTTTCCCAGGTAACATTTCATTGCTCATTTAACATCAAACGGTCCTTTCATTTGACAGAATTGAAATTGAACCTCCAATTCCAATTTCCATTGACAGAATTGAAATTGAACCTCCAATTCCAATTCCAAAGTCCTAATTCCGTCCAACCGAACAGTTTGTAAAAGAAAATAGCTGAAAATACCAACTCTACTTGCCATTTATTGATTTTGACACCACACTTTTTTTTGCAATATGATCCATAGTCATATCCATACGTTAGCCTTTCCAATATAGATGAAATCTTCATGTGAAATGCGCTTTTCCTTATGATATGTTACTTATGTTGTCGGTATGTGCATCTCCCGTGCCTTTTTGTTGTTTAATGACTATTAGACTAATGAATAACTGCAACACTTTGTTTAAACAAGTCTAGGTACCATATTGGAGTATAGAAAACTTCTCAAGTCAGAATTAATACATCCCAAATATTAATGGAATTAACAAACGTAACACTTACAAAGTACTGATGAAACCACAAAAATGTGCTTCAGATCAGGGGGGAAAATCTTCGATGAATCAAGTATTGATCATTGCCATAGCAGTTGGTTGTGCTGTTTTGATTGCGGCACTTCTAGGAGCAGGCATCTACACATTTTTACAAAAGAAACGAGCTAGTAGGGCTACAAAATTAAGTACACCATTCAGTATGTTTCCTCCTAAACATTCAAAATGTTCAAACTATTTTTTGTTCAAGTGCGAAAATATTTCAATCATGGGATGATGGTATGAAATGGGTGTATGATATTCTTTCAGCATCATCATGGGAAAATAGCAATAAAGGTAGTGATGGTGCACCGCAACTGAAAGGAGCGAGATGGTTTTCCTTTGAAGAGCTAAAAAAAAGCAGCAATGATTTTTCAGAAGTCAATGAAGTTGGGTCTGGCGGCTATGGAAAGGTATTTCTCACAGGAAAACAATTTGATAGAAAAAGGCTTCATTTTTCACTGTTTCTACATCGTCAGGTGTACAGAGGAGTCCTTGTTGGTGGGCAGTTGGTCGCGATAAAAAGAGCGCAGAGAGGATCCATGCAAGGTGGGCTTGAGTTTAAAACTGAGATAGAGTTGCTATCCAGGGTTCATCACAAGAATCTAGTAGGACTTGTAGGTTTCTGCTTCGAGCATGGAGAGCAGATTCTTGTATATGAGTTCATTTCTAATGGAACACTAAGGGACAACTTAATTGGTAAGTTCTTCAATTATTTTAAGATATCTAATTTTAGATCCCGTAAAATATATAGTAAAACAGAATTCTTGAATATCTGAGTCTCCTTAAGGTGCAAGCGTGCTTTTGTGGACAAATCTGTCAGTTATTTAGGCCAAAAGGATGATAATATCTTGACTGTTGAAAGTATATTATCTTGATTGTTGAAAGTTCATGCTGTTACAAGTAGTATCAGAGCTACACAACGACTATAATGTCGAAACTATGGATACATTTGCAACAACTTTTTTCAAGTTTAATTTTTCGGATTGTTATTACATGTCAGTTTGTTTATAATTTTCTTACTGCTTTCTAGAAAATCGGTGATGGGAAAGATTTTTTTTAAAAAAATTTGCAATAAGGGTGTCTGGAGTATGATGAATATCGGAAAATAGTTTTCTGCTTTTGATAACTGGAAGATGTATGAAATAGCAGTTCTATTATATAAGTTACACTGTTACAGCACCTTAAAACCTTAAAAAAACAATTTAAGCTGCTGAATTTTCTAATAACAAAAAGTTTCAATCAACTTCCAACAACATTTTCCTATGTCAGTCCATAACAGACTTTAGGATAACTATAACTATCCATATTGTAGAAGTGAGAGTCAAACCTTGTATTTCCTTCTTAAATTGTAAAATGCAAGTATGAGTACAAATATATAGGAGAGAAGAGAGAGAAGGACAACTATACAAAAGATGTGGGACTAAACTAGAATCCTAAATGGGTCACATTAATGGGTCTTTCATCAACTTTTTCTAATATTCTCTAACATTACCCCGCAAGCTGGAGCGTACAAATCGTAGGCACCAAGCTTGGATAAGAACTGATGGTACATTTGTTGTGGTAATGCCTTGGTGAGAATGTCGGCAACTTGCTCAGATGCAGGAACATGCTCCAGCTCTAACTTCTTCAATTGAACCTTTTCACGGACGAAGTGACAGTCAACTTCAATGTGCTTGGTCCGATCATGAAACACAAGATTCTTCGCAATATGGATTGCATCCTGACTATCGCAAAACAAAGTTGCTGGTGAGGATAGAGTGACCTCCAAATCACCAAGAAGAACCTCAAGCCAGGTTCAGATACAACGACCTCTATTGCACGATACTCAGCTTCAGCAGAAGAGCGAGCAACTACAGACTGCTTCTTGCTACACCAAGTGATAAGATTCCCTCCAAAGTAGGTACAGAAACCCGTAGTGGAACGTCGATCATCGAGGGAGCCCGCATAGTCCGCATCTGAATATGCAATAAGAGATAGAGAGGATGATGGCTTATATACCAATCCTTGTCCAGGAGCTGACTTCAAATATCTGAGGATGCGTTCTACTGCCTGGAGATGAGAGATCCGGGGAGCATGCATAAATCAGCTGATCACTCCAACAGCAAAAGAAATATCAGATCTTGTAACTATCAGATATGTCAGTTTTCCTACAAGACGCCGATAATACTCAGGGTTCGTAAGCAGAGAATCGGAGTCAGTACCATGAGCACATAATTTGTGATTGACATTCATCGGGGTTTCCACGGGTTTGCACCCGGAGTAGCCAACATCTTGGAGGAGATCAAGGCAGTACTTTCGTTGTGAAAAAAACAAGACCATCAGGCCGTCTTGCAATCTCAAGTCCAAGAAAGTATCGGAGAGCCCCTAGATCTTTTGTTTGGAAGACGGAGTTTAAGTGTTGCTTGATTTTTTGTATCCCTGTGGAGTCGTCACCAGTAATCAAAATATCATCCATATAAACCAAGAGAATGACAGTTCCAGTTGATTGATGGCGAGTGAAGAGAGAGAAGTCAACCGAGCTCCTCTTGAATCCAACTTTGCGAACGGTCTTACTAAATTTATCAAACCAAGCTCTGAGAGATTGTTTGAGACCATAAATAGATTTCTGAATATGACATACACGAGACTCCCCCGTGGTATCAAATTCGGGAGGTTGGTTCATGTAGACCGCTTCTTGAAGATCACCATTTAAAAATGCATTTTGCTGATGGAGAGGCCAGTGACGATCAACAGCTAAGGAGATCAGCACCCGAACAGAGTTCAACTTGGCGACGAGAGAGAATGTTTCATCATAATCAAGTCCCTGTTGTTGAGTGACCCCCCGAGCCACAAGTTGGGCTTTGAGTCGTTAAAATGTCCCATCTGGAGCTTGTTTGACAGCAAACACCCACTTGCAACTGACACAAGATTGCCCAGGAGGAAGAGGAACCAGATCCCAAGTCTGGTTAGACTAAAGAGCGATCATAGACTAAAGAGCGGTCATTTCCTCATCCATAGCCGCACGCCACCCCGGATGAAGAAGAGCCTCCTGCACGGAGTTAGGAATAGAGGTGGAGGAGAGAGAGAGAGAGCAAACTTGCGTAGAGGTGGAGACAGGCGATGCAAAGATACATAATTTGCTATGGGGTAAGCGGTAGATGTTGATGCTGGATCATCAGTTTGCGGGATAGCACCAGTAGAGGGGGGTTGTTGTAGAGCTCCAGTGATCGGGGTACGACGAGTGTATACGCGAAGAAGAGGCGGTTTGGGTGGTTTAGGTGGAACATGTGCCGAAAGTGAAGTGGGAAGAAGAGGTGGTAAGGAAGACGTGACAGGAACGGTTGGACGAGGTATGGAAGGGGAGAGAGAGGAGCAGAAGCAGAAGGTGAGTCATGGTATGGTTGATCCTCATGAAAGGTGACATCGACAGAGACAATCACTTTGTCTGTAGTTGGAGAATAACCCATATAGTCTTTTTGAGTCCGAGAGTACTCGAGAAACATACAAGATTCACAAGAAAACTCATGCAGGGAGACATCCGGAAGAGCTTTCTTGAGAATCTGTAGGGGAGCATGCCCTAGACGACGATGTGAATCCGTAGTGGAGACGATGGAGAGAGCAGAAGGAGGAAAATCGAGGAGGTAGAGCCCATTCGACAGCCGATCCTTACCAATGATATTCTGCGTTTGTCAATCCTGCACAACAAAGGTAGAGCGTGAGAAGGTAACACAACAATTAAGATCTTGAGTAAGGCGGCTAACAGAAAGCAAGTTAAACGGTGAGTCTGGAACATGAAGAGTAGAAGACAGAGAGAGAGTGAGTGTGAAAGGTATATCAGCAGTGCCGGATACGGGGGTGGTATCACCATTAACCACAGTATGAACTTGGGATGGGCAGCCATTGAATATTGTGGAGGGTGTTGCGAAGTAATATGGTGGGTGGATCCCGAATCCACAATCCAGTGGGAGCCCTATGGGCTGTGAGAGACAAGATATACCTTCATTTGAAATAGGCGCAACGGATCCAGAGGAGCGAGAGATCTCCCCTTGTAGTTGTTGGAGCTGAGTGCATAGAGCATTAATATCTTCCCGAGCAGAGGCTGCAGAATCCGTGGCAGGAGAAGTGGGAGGATCAGCTATAATAGGAGCAGTAAGGGTTGGAGGCAGGCCATGTTTGCGATTGCAGGTGACCTCAGGATTACCATCCCGACCGCAATAGGTGCACTTAAACGGAGATTTGCCAAACTTGCCACGTCCCCGAGATGTGTTGCGTCCCCCACGTGCCGAGAAACCTTGAGCTGGCAGAGCAAGTGTAGGTTGTTGTAGAAGAGCTGGAGAGAGAGTCACAGGAGCATCCTAGGGCGGTGTAACCTTCAGAAGCATAAAGTGCACATCTGACAGAGATGGAGTGGTAGTAGAAGAGAGAATCTGGGCCCGAACACTATGCAGGTGAAAAGGAATTCGGGACATCATCATCGCAATCCAGACCGCTTTTTTCTGGGCCCGTTGAGTAGTCAGATCTGTAGTATGAGGCTGATGCTGGATCCAGGCCTCAACCAGGGTCTTGACTTTAACAACAAAGGAGATCATATCACCGGGAGCCCCGGGATCAAGGTTTTGAAGTTCCGAGATGATGCCGAACAAGTGTTGAAAACTATTCTGCCCAGAGTAAAAAGAATGGAGCTCCTCCCACATGGCCTTAGCCGTGTCATGATACATAGCCATCTTATAGGGCTCGGTATCCATGGAGTTGAGCATCCATGACTGAACCTGGCCATCATCCCGAAGCCAATCATCTGTGGGGGAGGTAGGAGTGACTCGAGTCAAGTGATGAAGAAGTCCTTTCATCTGCAATACTTGACGAACTGAGTGCACCAATTCCATGAAATTCCGCTTCCCGCTGAGGGAGATAGTAGTAATCTGGATTTCATCGCGAAGCTCGGGAATCGGAGCCGCAACACGAGCAGGCAGAGCGGAGGTAGTATTAGAATCCTCGGAAGCCATGAGCCCGCAACGGTTAGAGTGGGCCGCCGCGACTAAGAGACAGAGCCCGCAACGGTCACAGTAACTTAGCACATGAGTGGGTAGAAAAGAACCCTCAGCGGTCACGACGACAACACACCAGAGGCAAGAGAGGCCACAACTAAGAAGCAGAGCCCGCATCAGTTAGAGTGGGCCGCAGCGGTTAGGAGCGCACACACGACTTAACACACAAGTTGCAAAGAGGCAACACAAACAGATACTCAACGACTAGGTAGGAATACCCAAACCGTGAGTAGAGAACCCGCAACGGCAAGCAGAGGCCGGACGAATAGACGTAGCGGTCAGAAGCAGCGGACAGACGCGACGACTAGAGGTAGCAAACAAACGCGGCGACTAGAAGCAGCGGACAGAAGCAGTGGACACGAGCAGCGGCTAGAAACAGCGGACAGGTGAAGCGGCTAGAACCCGCGGTCAGAAGCAGTGGATAGACAAGAGCATTACCCGACACAAGAGAGGACAAACAACAAACCGCAACGATCTAAGACCAGACCGCGCTATCAAGGGAGAAGGCCGAAGTAATAAGGAGATCGCGCTGTTAGGGAGAGAAGACCGCAACAACAAGGGAGAGACCGGGGTAAGCCGTCAACAAGAAAGGCAAACCCCAGCGGAAAGAGAGCAATCCGCAGCGGCAAGGAGAAGCAACCCGCGGTCAGATCGCGCGGCAAGATTAACCCGGCAAGAGGAGAAGACTGCGCGGTAGGGGAGAGAAAGAGAGAGAGGGGAAGGTGGATCCACGAGAGAGAAGGAAAGAGGCGGCGGGTAGAAATGAAGAGACCGCAGACAGGTTGCGGTAAGGAAAGCAGAGACCGCAGACAAGGCGCGGTTAAGGAAAGCAGAGATCGCTTGGTAGACCGGAAGGTAGTGGGCGGTTAGAAAAATGCAGGCCGAATTTTTGGCTCTGATATCATGTAGAAATGAGAGTCAAATCTTGTATATCCTTCTTAAATTGTAAAATACAAGTATGAGTGCAAATATATAGGAGTGAAGAGAGAGAAAGGCAACTATACAAAAAATGTGGGACTAAACTAGAATCCTAAATGGGCCACATTAATGGGCCTTTATATCAACTTTTCCTAGTATTCTCTAACACATTATTATCCTATTTTATCTAGTGAATGATCTGGGATCTGAGGTTTCTGACAAACTAGAGAAAAGAAGTTACAGTTCCTCTTTGTTGTCTTCGCGCCTTCAATATTTGAAGCAAGCAGAGTCTCTTAGAGTTTTTCTTTCCATTTTTATGAGACTATAATCACACAAACAAAAAACATGCTAGCGTGCCACGACTTTCGAGTCTTTCTTGATCTACCTGCTTAGATGTTAACCTACATATCATTTAGATCACCTGATGGTTGATATTTTTTTACTTAATCATTTGTACTTTGTTCTGTTTTGTTTTGTTCTCAGGTCTAGTGTAAATTTTATGGATTGATGAATTGGGTTGTTTCATAGGTGGAGAACCCCAATATCGGTGGCAAGCTTTGCAAGCTCGCGGAGGTCGAGGTTTAGAAGTGTTTGGTTCAAGTTGAATTGGATGGGCTCGAGTATGAGCAAGGTGCGCGCGTATGTAGGTTCACCCCCAAATTGAATGTAGACAATTGGGGTTAACTTTGGAGCCTAATTGTTTCATGATTGTTTGATTTTATGGTAACCTCCCCCTTCTAATTCTAATTAGCGAATTACAAGGAGGGATTTTCTGTAGTCCTTCGAGTGCTCGACAAATCTCTCCATAAATCCTCTAGATACCTTTTTGTGAGTCTGCACGAGCCACCCTGGGGAGCACCTAAAGGAGCAGTTGACAGATACTGCACTGGAGAGTGACAACCAGCAGAGGAATAGTCCCCTCCATTTGGGCCAAAGCAGGTTGGCTTGGTTGCTGAGAGAGTCTTCCTGGCGCAGAGAGTGCACATCCGCCAAAGTCGTGGGCGCTGCTTGTAACGAGCCAACCACAATATTTAGGCATGCTCCGTTTTGAGTAAACCCAGCCTGTAATAAGTTGAACCTTATATTTTTCTTAAGGTGGCCTAGACGTACTTCTCAGAAAATCACTCGTCCCAAAATTACTCACCTAGAGCTCATTTATCTATGAAGCTCCTAATAGAACTCAACCACTTATTCTGAAAAGGCGTCTTTGATATTTAAAATTCTAAATTATTGCTTAAGTTCTAGTAAGCTTAATTTTTTTATGTGGATGCAGTTCATATTGCACCTCTTTTCACCTAAAAGACTTCCAGAAGTTTCCTTTTTTTCCATGCTTCACTGCCTAGACACTTCTAACTCTCATTGGACCGCCTTCATCCAATTTGGGATACTATAAAAGATCTATCTCCTATACCATTTGTAACGTAAACCCACAATATTTAAGTTATAATATATTTCGGTTCAACGTAACTTATACTAAGTTAAACCTCATAGTTTTATCATTTTCTTAAAGGGGCTTAGGGGCATACGGATACAAATACTTCCCAGGAGATCCTATAACATTTTTCTCCAAATTTGACGTACATACAAGTCATACATGCATCTCCATTCACTTAGATACCTGCCAGGAGCTGTCATTTTTATGGACTTCACTGCATTTTGTATTTGCTAGTGACAGGTGAATGTTCTTTGATTCTCACATGTTAATTCAGGGGATTGAATTTGCAATTTCCATTGTATGCTTGTCTCATTCACAACAAGTGATATCAATCTAGGCTGTGGTGAATTGGTTTGGTATTTCTGATTCTTTGATCAGGCATGGTACCATTCATTTGTTCCATATCTTCCTGATTTTGATTCATGAAATAATCACTTCCCAAGATTCAGGTGTCAAAGTTGAGATGATTGACTGAGTACGCATATGGATGTGAAGTCAGTGTACATGATAAGCCCGAATGGAACTATTAACAACATTGGCACAAAATGATTGGATATTTCAGTATATTTGACGACATAGTGGAAACTAGCTAATCGTTCTATGGTCACACCCTTGGGTAGTAAATGTTATGAGTCAAGCTAACTTGGGTTCACCCGGTGGTGACCATATCCTAAGGAGTGACTAATCATATAAGGGGATTTATCTCCTACGACAAGGTTATGAAGGAAGAAACCCTAAGGTACGCTCTCCCTCTCGTTCTCAACATGGTATCTGTTAGAAAAGCCTACTTTAGGGCCCATCTAGGGGCCCATTATTCCCTCTTCTCTCTCTAGTTGTATTTGTCCCACATCTTGGATTGGGATTTCTCTCTTTCTTCTTCTCCTATATAAATGTATTCATACTTGTAATTATTCATTAAAAGAAGTATATACAAGGTTTGGAGGTTTCTCTACATGGTATCAGAGCGAATGGTCCTTCTTAAGCGGTCTACAATCTCTAACCGCCTGCCTTGTGCGGTTTCCCGCGGACTGCCTCTTGTCTGCCCTCTTCTTGCCGCCTGGTGTTGCGATCTCCTGTTCGCCTGCACTCCAGCGGGTTCTTGGTTCTTATCCGCTTCTCCTCCTTCTCTTCCCCCCTCTCCCGTGGTTCCACCCCCTATCTCCCTTTTATAACCTATTCTCTACCTGACCCGTGGGCCCCGCTCCCAGTTCGTCCTATCCTTGTCCACTGCGGCCTCTCCCTTGCCGCGCGGTTTCTTTATCGCGCGAGTCCGACTATTCTTCTCGCGCGAAGGTCGGCCCTCTCCTTGCGGCTTCTTCTATCCGCTGCCTTTCCCTTGCCGCTCGAGTTCTCCTACTCGCGGCCTCTTCTCGCGACCTCGTCTTGTCGCTCGAGTTTTCCTTCCTGCTCCCTCCTGTTGCGGTCTCTACCTGCTATCCGCTCGCGCTCTTCTCGCGGGCTGCTCGTCTATCCGCTCTCTCGCTATCTACTACTGTTCACTTGACCGGGCGGCTTACCTCTCCTGTCCGCATCTTGGTCGCAATCCGCTTGATTGCTGGTGTTCGGTGTACCTGAGCGGTCTCCTGCTGACATTCCTTAGTCGCCGTAGGCACCTGACCGTGCGGACTGCCTCCCCTATCCGCACCTTGGTCGCAATTCGTTGGATTGCTGGTGCTCTGAAGATCGCGAGGCTTGCTCCTCTTCTCGCGGCGGCCTACCGTTCTGCCTCTTCTTGGCGCGACCTGCTTCTCGCTGGCAACTGGTCCTTCCCGCTGCGGCCTGGTTCTCGCTGCCGCCGGCCTTGTTTTTTTTTTCTCTTTTTTGCGACCTGGGCTATTTCTATCCGCCCGGTCTGGTTCCTTATTCGCCAGGTGTTTGCTTCTGTTGCGGTCTTCCTCTAACCGCGCCGCCTGCTTGCTTCTAGCCGCTGCGGACTCTGTCTTAATCACGCTGGTCGTGGCCGATTCTTGTCGCTGGTGCGGTGTCACCGTGACCGCTGAGGATTTTTTTTCTCCTTGCAAAATGATCAGCTGTCCTCCGGGCTCTGTGGTGTCTGTTTCCGATGGTGGTACCTCCTGCCTTGCTCACAACTCATCCTAGATTTTGGATTCCGGGGCCTATCACCACATTACATCACGAAAACCACCACAATATTTGAACTACGTGCATCCCCAGTTCATTACTGTTGCTAGTGGGGCCACACTTCCTGTCTCTGGTGCGGCAGATATTAACCTCACTCCCTCCATTCCTCTTCGCTCCGCTCTTCATGTTCCGGGCTCTCCGTTCAACCTTCTCTCTATTGGTCGACTCACTGCTGACCTAGATTGTGCTGTAATTTTTTCCTCTAACTCATGTGTTGTGCAGGATCGCAAGACGCAAACCATCATTGGAACAGGGCATCTGTCGAATGGTCTCTATATCCTTACCCCATCTCCCCCAACAGTGCTGTCATCTATTAGCTCCGTTGACTGGCATCGACGCCTGGGTCATGCTCCTCTAAGCATCCTAAAAAAATCTCTCCCAGACGTGTCCTTCCACGAGTTCACATGTGAGTCCTGTATTTATGGGAAACATCATCGCTCTACATTCTCACCACATCCTTCTCGACGTTCTGCTCCCTTTGATCTTGTTCACTCCGATATTTGGGGCCCTTACAAAATTACAAGTGTTTTTGGATACCGTTACTTTGTCACCTTTGTCGATGACTACTCTCGGGTAACCTGGTTGTATCTCCTTCGTGACCGCTCTGAGTTGCCCGGTGTATTCTGTAACTTTTTTATTGAAACTCGCAACCAGTTCTCCACAACCATTAAAACCCTCCGCACCGACAATGCCCGTGAATACACTAGTCATACCTTTTCTCACCTCTGTGCGGAGTTTGGGATCATCCATCAGACCTCTTGTGTCTATACCCCTCAACAAAATGGCGTTGCTGAACGCAAGAATCGACACCTGCTCGAGGTCACCCGCTCTCTTATGATCCAGATGAATGTTCCAAAACACTATTGGAATTTTGCGGTTTCAACGGCTTGCACTCTTATTAACCGCATGCCTTCATCTGTCCTCAATTTTACGGTTCCCTTCAATCTCCTTTTTCCCTCCCAACCTCCATTCTCCGTCACCCCACGCGTGTTTGGTTGCGTATGTTTTGTTCATCATCTTGGCCCGTCCACTGACAAACTTGCTCCCCGTGCCACAAAATATATGTTTGTGGGCTATTCTCGTACTCAGAAGGGCTACGTTTGTTATTCCCCCACCGATCGCAAGGTGGTTACTTCTGCTGATGTCACCTTCCTCGAAGATCAGCCATATTACTCTCAACCTATTGCCCCTCCTCTTCAGCCACCTCTCCCACGACACGCGCTGATATATTCTAGCCAAGTCCTTTTTTGAGTAATTTTGTTCGATCAACTCCCACATCTTTTTCGCAGTTTGACAGAACAAGGTTTGGAGGTTTCTCTACAGTATCAGAGGCGGTTTGTGGGAGGGTCTTTGAGATGCTCCAAACTGAGACAATCAGAAGCAGAAGCAGAAGGTGTGGCTATCTCTACAGTAGCAGAAGCAGAAGGTGAGTCATGGTATGGTTGATCCTCATGAAAGGTGACATCGGCAGAGACAATCACTTTGTCTGTAGTTGGAGAATAACACATATAGTCTTTTTGAGTCCGAGAGTACTCGAGAAACATACAAGATTCACAAGAAAACTCATGCAGGGAGACATCCGGAAAAGCTTTCTTGAGAATCTGTAGGGGAGCATGCCCTAGACGACGATGTGAATCAGTAGTGGAGACGATGGAGAGAGCAGAAGGAGGAAAATCGAGGAGGTAGAGCCCATTCGACAGCCGATCCTTACCAATGATTTTCTGCGTTTGCCAATCCTGCACAACAAAGGTAGAGCGTGAGAAGGTAACACAACAATTAAGATCTTGAGTAAGGCGGCTAACAGAAAGCAAGTTAAATGGTGAGTTTGGAACATGAAGAGTAGAAGACAGAGAGAGAGTGGGTGTGAAAGGTATATCAGCAGTGCCGGATACGGGGGTGGTATCACCATTAACCACAGTATGAACTTGGGATGGGCAGCCATTGAATATTGTGGAGGGTGTTGCGAAGTAATATGGTGGGTGGATCCCGAATCCACAATCCAGTGGGAGCCCTATGGGCTGTGAGAGACAAGATATACCTTCATTTGAAATAGGCGCAACGGATCGAGAGGAGCGAGAGATCTCCCCTTGTAGTTGTTGGAGCTGAGTGCATAGAGCATTAATATCTTCCCGAGCAGAGGCTGCAGAATCCGTGGCAGGAGAAGTGGGAGGATCAGCCATAATAGGAGCAGTAAGATGTGGAGGCAGGCCATGTTTGCGATTGCAGGTGACCTCAGGATTACCATCCCGACCGCAATAGGTGCACTTAAACGGAGATTTGCCAAACTTGCCACGTTCTCGAGATGTGTTGCGCCCCCCACGTGCCGAGAAACCTCGAGCTGGCAGAGCAAGTGTAGGTTGTTGTAGAAGAGCTGGAGAGAGAGTCACAGGAGAATCCTAGGGCGGTGTAACCTTCAGAAGCATAATGTGCACATCTGACAGAGATGGAGTGGTAGTAGAAGAGAGAATCTGGGCCCGAACACTATGCAGGTGAAAAGGAACTCGGGACATCATCATCGCAATCCAGACCGCTTTTTTTTGGGCCCGTTGAGTAGTCAGATCTGTAGTATGAGGCTGATGCTGGATCCAGGCCTCAACCAGGGTCTTGACTTTAGCAACAAAGGAGATCATGTCACCGGGAGCCCCGGGATCAAGGTTTTGAAGTTCCGAGATGATGCCGAACAAGTGTTGAAAACTATTCTGCCCAGAGTAAAAAGAATGGAGCTCCTCCCACATGGCCTTAGCCGTGTCATGATACATAGCCATCTTATAGGGCTCGGTATCCATGGAGTTGAGCATCCATGACTGGACCTGGCCATCATCCCGAAGCCAATCATCAGTGGGGGAGGTAGGAGTGACTTGAGTCAAGTGATGAAGAAGTCCTTTCATCTGCAATACTTGACGAACTGAGTGCACCAATTCCATGAAATTCTGCTTCCCGCTGAGGGAGATAGTAGTAATCCGGATTTCATCGCGAAGCTCGGGAATCGGAGCAGCAACACGAGCATGCAGAGCGGAGGTAGTATTAGAATCCTCGGAAGCCATGAGCCCGCAACGGTTAGAGTGGGCCGCCGCGACTAAGAGACAGAGCCCGCAACGGTCACGGTAACTTAGCACATGAGCGGGTAGAAAAGAACCCTCAGCGGTCACGACGACAACACACCAGAGGCAAGAGAGGCCACAACTAAGAAGCAGAGCCCGCATTAGTTAGAGTGGGCCGCAGCGGTTAGGAGCGCACACACGACTTAACACACAAGTTGCAAAGAGGCAACACAAACAGATACTCAACGACTAGGTAGGAATACCCAAACCGTGAGTAGAGAACCCGCAACGGCAAGCAGAGGCCGGACGAACAGACGTAGCGGTCAGAAGCAGCGGACAGACGCGACGACTAGAGGCAGCAAACAAACGCGGCGTCTAGAAGCAGCGGACAGAAGCAGTGGACACGAGCATCGGCTAGAAACAGCGGACAGGTGAAGCGGCTAGAACCCGCGGTCAGAAGCAGTGGATAGACAAGAGCATTACCCGACACAAGAGAGGACAAACAACAAACCGCAACGATCTAAGACCAGACCGCGCTATCAAGGGAGAAGGCCGAAGTAATAAGGAGATCGCGCTGTTAGGGAGAGAAGACCGCAACAACAAGGGAGAGACCGGGGTAAGCCGTCAACAAGAAAGGCAAACCCCAGCGGAAAGAGAGCAATCCGCAGCGGCAAGGAGAAGCAACCCGCGGTCAGATCGCGCGGCAAGATTAACCCGGCAAGAGGAGAAGACTGCGCGGTAAGGGAGAGAAAGAGAGAGAGGGGAAGGTGGATCCACGAGAGAGAAGGAAAGAGGCGGGTAGAAATGAAGAGACCGCAGACAGGGTGCGGTTAAGGAAAGAAGAGACCGCAGACAAGGCGCGGTTAAGGAAAGCAGAGATCGCTTGGTAGACCGGAAGGTAGTGGGCGGTTAGAAAAATGCAGGCCGAATTTTTGGCTCTGATATCATGTAGAAATGAGAGTCAAATCTTGTATATCCTTCTTAAATTGTAAAATACAAGTATGAGTGCAAATATATAGGAGTGAAGAGAGAGAAAGACAACTATACAAAAAATGTGGGACTAAACTAGAATCCTAAATGGGTCACATTAATGGGCCTTTACATCAACTTTTCCTAGTCTTCTCTAACACATATTATTATCCTATTTTATCTAGTGAATGATCTGGGATCTGAGGTTTCTGACAAACTAGAGAAAAGAAGTTACAGTTCCTCTTTGTTGTCTTCGCGCCTTCAATATTTGAAGCAAGCAGAGTCTCTTAGAGTTTTTCTTTCCATTTTTATGAGACTATAATCACACAAACAAAAAACATGCTAGCGTGCCACGACTTTCGAGTCTTTCTTGATCTACCTGCTTAGATGTTAACCTACATATCATTTAGATCACCTGATGGTTGATATTTTTTTACTTAATCATTTGTACTTTGTTCTGTTTTTTTTTGTTCTCAGGTCTAGTGTAAATTTTATGGATTGATGAATTGGGTTGTTTCATAGGTGGAGAACCCCAATATCGGTGGCAAGCTTTGCAAGCTCGTGGAGGTCGAGGTTTAGAAGTGTTTGGTTCAAGTTGAATTGGATGGGCTCGAGTATGAGCAAGGTGCGCGCGTATGTAGGTTCACCCCCAAATTGAATGTAGACAATTGGGGTTAACTTTAGAGCCTATTTGTTTAGGGTTTAGGGAAAAAGATGTGGGAGTTGATCGAACAAAATTACTCAAAAAAGGACTTGGCTAGAATATATCAGCTCCAAAATGAGCAAGTCAACATGACATGGATGGATGATTTCGAAGAATATTACAACAAGTTGACCCATAAGTGGGTTGAAATAGATCAGTATTCCGTTATTCAGACTATAAAAGACTACAAGACTGACCTCATGCAACGGAGGGTCTTTGAGATGCTTTATGGTCTTCCTCCTAAACTTGAATTCCAGAGAGTTCAGATGTTGGGTAGAGATTCCGTGCCGGATCTAGAGCCAGTGGCTCATTATATTCGAGGGGAGGCAAGCCGTATAAATTCTCTTCGTTCAGATATTCTTGTTGGTCATGAGAAATCTGCCCTTGCTGCAGAGCAGAAGAGATGGCACCCGAGGAATATGAGACTAGAGGACAAGAGCAAGATGAAGTGCCCTCACTGTGGGAAGAAAGGTCATGGGAAGGAGTTGGGATCTTCATCCTCACTTGATCCCTCCAGGTTGGATTCGTGGTGCCGATGGGAAATATGTGAGATCCCAAACTGCTATGTATTGTAATCTGGACAATACTGGGTACCTTCAGGCAGAGAACGAGAGTTTGACTAGAGAATTGAAGGCCTTAAAAGCCAATGCTGTCGGGCGATCTCTTTATGGTGATTTGTGGGGACGACAGCTCATGCACATTCTACTCCTTTGTCCTCGAAAGGACCATCTACTACTTGGATCATTGACTCGGGGGCTTCCGACCGCATGACTGGGTCTTCCATGGGAATCTCTTCTATTTCTCCTGCCTCTGGCAGTGTGAGACTTGCTGATGGGTCTTCGACTCCTGTGGCTGGTAAAGGGGTTATTCATCTTTCTCCCTCCGTGTCTCTCAAATCTGTTGTTATCGTTCCCACATTTCCTACAAATCTCTTATCTGTGAGCAGTTTAACTAAACAACTTAACTGTTCTATCACTTTTTTCTCCTCCCATTGTGTTTTTAGGATCTGGCAAGTGGGAAGACGATTGGTGGTGGACATGAGTCTGGTGGTGTGTATGTCTTGGACAGCTGTCAAGCGTTTGGTGTTCAGACGTCCACTAACCCTGATTAGTTGATGCTGTGGCACAAGAGATTTGGACATGCTTGTTTGAAGACTTTAAAAGCTACTTTTCTGTACTTTCTTAATATTGAAAAACCTACTTTTGATTGTCAGTCTTGTGAATTGGCTAAGCATTGTAGAACCAATTATTCCCCTAGTCGTAGTCGAAGTTTAAATTGCTTTGATTTGATACATTCTGATGTCTGGACTGCTCCTATTTGCTCTGTAAATGGTTTTCAGTATTTTGTCTCTTTTATTGATGATCACTCGCGCTTTACTTGGGTGTATCTCATGAAAAGGAAGAATGAGGTTTCAGAAATATTTCAGTTATTTTATCATCATGTGCAGACTCAATTTGGAACTAAAATTAAAATCATTAGGAGTGATAACGGAGGCGAATACACATGCAGTGACCTTCAGAGGTTCCTTGGAGAGCATGACATTACTTTCCAAACTTCATGTCTGAGGACTCTTCAACAGAACAGGGTAGCCAAAAGGAAGAATTGTCATATCTTGGAGACCACTCGTTGCTTATTGCAAGAGATGCATGTTCCTAAGGGGCTATGGGATGAGGATGTTCTTACCTCTGTATATCTTATTAATCGGATGGCTACAAGTACTTTGGGGGGAAAGCCCCCTAAAGCTTCTTTGCCCAAATGTGCCTCTATTCTGTCTTCCCCCCGAAATTTTTTGATGTACTGCTTTTGTTCATATTGTGGGGCCTCATAAGGATAAGTTGGGCCCACAAGCAATAAAATGTGTCTTTGTGGGATATGCTGTCAACCAAAAGGGGTACAAGTGTTATTCTCCTATTCTTTGGAGAAGGTTTATTTCAAAGGATGTCACGTTTTTTGAAAATACTCCCTATTACTCTAATGAGGGAGGTTATCACATTTTCAGGAGAAGAGCAAAGATGATAATGATACGGTGCCACCTCTTCCTGTTCCGGTTGATGTGCTTGCTCCGGGATGTGTGGATATTCCTGTTAGAAAGGAAGTTCCGACCAAGGATCTTCGTGTGTACGGAAGGAGGATGGATCTTCAAGTGTACTAGAGAAGGAAACATAGAAATCTTGGTCAAGAATGCCTCACTCATGCTCCACCACCCACCACCACTCCGCCAGATCTGAGCAATAACATCACTCAGGAGACTACTTCTGCGCTTCAAGTTCATAGTGGTCGTAATAGATATCCCATAGATGAGTATATTGGGTATAATTCTATCTCTCACTCTTTGCAAGCATATCTTGCCTCTATCTCCTCTATTTTTATCCCTAACAGTTTTTTAGAGGCTATCTTGTCTTGTGTCCTCATTGGACGAAGGCCATGGAGGAGGAGATGAATGCTCTCCAACGTCAAAAAAACTTGGGAAATTGTTTCTATCCCACATGGGCGTCGCCCCGTCAGATGCAAATGGATATATACGACTAAATTTCTTCAAGATGGAACTCTTGACAGATATATGGTAAGATTGGTTGCTAAAGGCTTTACTCAGGTTGATGGAGTTGATTTTCAAGAGACATTTGCCCCTGTCGCTAAGCTGAACTCTGTCAGAATCTTATTGTCCATTGCTGCTCATAAATCTTGGACGTTACATCAGCTTGATGTTAAAAATGCCTTCCTCCATGGTGATTTACAGGAAGAAATTTATATGACACCTCCCCCTGGTATGGATGTTCCTGAAGGACATGGGTGTCGCTTTAAGAAAGCCTTGTATGACCTCAAGCAGTCGCCTCGGGCCTGGTTTGCCAAGTTAAGCGACAAACTTGTCCATCTAAGTTTTACTCGTTGCACTTCAGATCACTTTGTCTTTGTCTATAGAAATGAGTAATGTACTACTATCCTTGTTGTCTATGTGAATGACATCATTATTACCGGAACTGATGAACACTGCATTACTTTGGTAAAAAGGGAATTGCTTTTGCCTTTGAAATCAAGGATTTGGGAGTCCTTCGGTACTTTCTCGGAATTGAGATCGCTCAATCTGCGGGGAAGATTATGATTTCTTCGCGTAAATATGTCTTGGATCTTCTTAGAGATGTTGAATATTGGGGTGTCAAACCCGTGGATAGTCCTGTGGACCCCAGTTATGACATTTACAAGGAGAACTCTTCCGATCTTGAGAGAAAGTCAGAATTTCAACGTATTGTTGGAAAGTTGATTTATTTGACTATTCCCAGACCTGATATCTCTTTTGTTGTGGGCTTAGTAAGTCAATTCATGCACAACTCTAAAGTTCATCACTATCAAGCCGCCCCGTGGATTCTCAAATACTTAAAAAAGGACCCCAGAAAAGGCATTCTCTATCAAGATCATGACCATCTTAAGGTCTACGGGTACTGTGATGCTGATTGGGCAGCCTATTCCTCGGATAGAAGATCTACAAGTGGATATTCTTTCTATGTTGGTGGCAATCTTATTTCCTGGAGAAGTAAAAAACAAAATGTTGTTGTCTGTTCTCCATAGAAGCCGAGTATCGGGCCATTGTTGTCACTACCTGTGAGCTCATCTGGGTTAAGTCTATATTGGGGGAGATGGGCTTTTCTGTTTTTGAAGCAATGCATCTTTACTATGATAATCAAGCGGCAATTCATATAGCTAACAACCCCGTCTTTCATGAGAGAACCAAACACATTGAAGTCGACTGTCACTTCGTTTGGGACAAAATCCAAGACAAGACTATCACTATGGGGTTTGTGTCATCTGAGGATCAACTTGCAGACATTCTCACCAAAGCGGTTTCTGGGAATTCTCTTCACTCTTTCTCGCTCAAGCTTGGGATGTTTGAATGCTTATGGTGTTAGCTTGAGGTGGGGTGTTATGAGTCAAGCTAACTTGGGTTCACCCGGTGGTGACCATATCCTAAGGAGTGGCTAATCATATGAGGGGATTTATCTCCTACGACAAGGTTATGAAGGAAGAAACCCTAAGGTGCGTTCTCCCTCTCCCTCTCGTTCTCAACAGTAAAGTGATTTGCTACATGGTTTGGAAACATGTGCTAACATGGTCGAAGTTGACATGGTTAGAGGAGTTTTTTCTCTTTGACTGGAGTTCAACGACGAGTGATATTTCTATACCACTTGTTTCAGCCAGTTCTACTTTTTTTTTTGTGTAGTTACAGATGCGCAAGCACGGTTTTCATAGGAAGGTTGTCGTTTCGATAAGCTCCTCCGCCTAGCAGAGAAAAGGAGATTTTTTGGGTTGGTTCGCTCTTTAATTGGCCAACCCAACATCAGTGATGAGTTTCACAAGCTTGATGAATTACAGACTTTAACATCTTTGGTTCAAGTTAAGCTGCATGGGTTTGGTGATAGGCTTGGATGTGAGTAAGGTGCTTATAGGTTGCACACAAATTGGATCTAGCCAAATAGGTTTATTTTGGTGCCGGTTTGTTTCATGGTTATTCTCTTTGATTAAATGTTCATTTTTTTTATTTCTATTAAGAAAATTAAATAGGGGGGATATTCCTAGCCATTCGAATGACCACGAGTTTTCTTGAGCCATTCAATGGAGTAGCTAGCAGAGCAATCAACAATGCATTTGGTTGTGCAGTGAAGGGAAGGTCATGTCATGACATAGGGTTCATATGGGAGTAAAAACCAGCGAAGCAGCAATCTCTGTCGTTGGGCTAGAGCAGATATTTTCGATTAGGCATGCATTTTTCGGGAGAAAAGGAGAAACTGCCAGAGTTTCGTGCTCAAAGAAGGGTACCACAAGGGTCATAAGTGCAGGTCAGGGGCTCGATAAAAGGCTAAGGCAGTTCTCCCAGACACAAGAGCTATGATCACTAGAGTTATCGACACAGAGCATGGCACCACCGGGATCTTAAACACAAAGATTGGAGTACTAGGCTAGCTCATGAGCAAGGTTGCAGATGTCGGATGTCAGGTTCATGTTTGTTTGAGTTTGAAATTTTGTATATCGAATTGCAGGGGATACATCAGGGACATTTCAAATCGTAGGATTTCAATATTATATATGTATATATATTACATAATATTAATGTATTCTTAGACATTATTTATTTTTTAATGGTAACATAGTATAAAATAAAATTCAAATGTTCAAAATCAACTATATTTTAATCAATGATTTTACGAAGACGTGCCTATAGAGTTAATAACAAATAAGAAAAATCGCATACTTCCATATATTATACAACATTGCAAATTAATATTAAATTGAAATTTTGAAATGTTATTAAAATATTTAAAAGAAAGTCATATATTGGTTCATTCCAAAATTGTAAGTGCTAAGAAAGATCTACTACAAAAATATTGTTTGCCTAAAATCAATGAATGAAGATTTAAGTCAGAACTATATGAAGAACATGAGGAAGGTATCAATTGAACTCAACTCACACAAATAACGCCATGATTCTTGATCTGTTGTGTAGTCCTCAAAAGTTTGAAATATTAATGTATCATGAATATCCTCTAAGGAATTCTCATCTTTGTCCCTACCCGACATAACACATTTTCCTTTCCATTATTCCGTACTTAGCAGTTTTAAAATCGGCCTTACGCTTCTTCTAATCCTTACATCAACATCAACGCCACCAATTTGATCCCAAGTCAGCCCCTCTCCAGGAAATACTTTATCTTTTGTATCATCATCAATAGGACGAACTAACTACTCATAAACCTTCTCTTCATCAATCTTTTTACCGGTAATGGGTTTTGAGATGGATCAAAATATTTAGACTTCAGTGATTAGTCCATAAGAATATAAGATTTGTCAATTGCCGAGAGTAACTCCATATCATCATTCATCGATTATCAAACATACTCAGCGCAAGTAAACAAAGATAGTGTACTAGATTCAACAAATATCTCAAAAAAACACATCATTTGTTGTAATTTATGTTTAAAACTTAGACTAGTGGTCGGATTTTTATTTTATATCATATGTTGCCACATTTCAATAATATATAAAAATAGCGAGAATGAAAAAACCCGCATAATTGTCTGCAAACCAGTAAAGTTGCAAAAATGATCAGAAATCTTTAAAAACCCCGCATAGAATGTTTCCAAATCATTAAATCCACAAAAAACCAATAAAATTGTAGAACTTGAGAGGCAGAGAGTGGAAGAGAACCAGAAACCAGGAAAGTCGTAGAACCAAAGAGGCGGAGAGGAAGATACTGGAGAATTGGGGCAAATGAAAAAAAGCGCATAGAATGTCTGCAAGCCAGTAAAGTCGCAAAAACCACCTAAGCCTGATCAGACAATCAACCCGTTGAATGCCATTAAATCACAGTTGCCTCAAAGAACCAATAAAACCATATAACTAGAGAGGAAGAGAATGGAAGAACTGCGAAAACCAGTAAAATCGTAGAACCAGGGAGCAAGGTTGTCAGGATCGAGATCCTAAATGAGATCGTTTTGAGGTAGGATCGGATTAGATAGTAAGGTTGGATCGAGGATCGCTTTACAATATCAGGATCGATTAACAAAATCTGGATCGTAGGATCGTAAGATCCTATGATCCGGATCGCGATCCTGACAACCTTGCCAGGGAGGCAGAGAGTGGAAGAGAATAAGAAACCACTAAATTTGTAGAACTAGAGATGCAGAGAGAAAGAGAGAAAAGGAGGAAGATAACAGAGAATTAGGAAAAATAAAAAAAGGCGCATAAAATGTCTGGATCTTAATAAACTCATAGTGCCGAGAAGATGAGCCACAAGGAGAGGATACTAGTTGAGTACCACAGAATTCGCAGAAATCACCAGAAGTCTTAAAAATTTCAATGCCGAGAAGATGCTGAACCACAAAAGCCACAGAACAACATAGGGCGTAGAACCAGAGAGACCGCCAAAGCCTTGGAATAGAAGCAGAGAATCAAAATTCAAATGAGAGACTCACCAGAGTAGTCAGAGCTTGGGGTGCAAACGAGTCGAGCTCGAGTCGAGCTTGACAAAATTTCCAAGCTCGAGCTCGAGCTCGACGAGCTCATTTATCCCAGCTCGAGCTCGAGCTCAATGCCAAATTATCGAGCTCGAGTTTCGAGCTCGCGAGCTCGAGCTCGAGCTGCTCGCGAGCTTTTTAGCTCATGAGCTTTATTTTCTTATTTTTTATATTTTTTTTCATATTTTTTTATATATATTTAAAAAAAATGGAATAAAAAGCTCGCGAGCCGACTCGCGAGCTCATGAACATTAATATTCGAGCTCGAGCTTCACAGGCTCGAGCTCGAGTCGAGCTTTTTTCGAGCCGGCTCAACTCAACTTGCATCCCTAGCCAGAGCGGAAGAAAGGAGAGAGTCGAGAATGGTAGCGAAAGATATTAGGGCGTGCAAATGAAATGAGGCATGCTCGAAAAATAAAAGAGCGACATTATAAAATAGCTCAGTTTTTAATAATAGTGAGCGTTATATCGCCCGTTGTTATCGGGTAATATATCTGGTCATACTGATATATCGCCCGATATTTTTGAAAACATCATTTTCATTAAGTTTGGCAAAAATGTGTTGTTTTCTCCTCAAAATAGTCACATCGGCCTACATGTCGGACATGTGAGCCTACATTGTCAAGCTTGTCATGAGATTTAGAATTGGCAGTGCTCGACCAGGCCAGTGTGGGCAATGAGCATCTGAGTTTTCTCGAAGGTGGCCATAGACTCGAACATGTGCATATACCTAAAGCATGAAAGCAGTGAGCTTCGGGGATACCAGGGAGTCTCACAAGGGCTTGACAAGCGAGCCATCACAAGCAAGGAGGTACAAGGGGTTTGAAGAGCTTGGAGAGAGTCACTTTGATTTATCTCTTCCACGTCCCTGGTAAACTTGCATTTTTTTACTTTGTTTATTTCCATTCTTTGCAAAGTTGCAATGATCCATTTGCTGTGATGAGGTGTGTTAGGGAATTGTGCTCTATTCAATAATGACATTTTTTCTGGTTTGCTTCGATCTTCCCTTGAGTTTAACCTATATAGAGCTTTTCATGTTAAATTGTTTGTGTTTTTACACTAATGGTTTTGTATTTATACATTGCAAGTGCACGCTCTTTGATCTAATAAATTACTTAGTCAAGAGAATTAGATGTGTAATTTCTCCTTCTCTCTTCTCCATTCTCGAGATATCTCCCCTTCCCTTTTTGATATATCCTTTCCCTTTTCCATTTGTCTTATTCAACTCACCGCAGAGTACAGTTAGCCATTGGCTATGGGGCTGGAACAGTAGAAGAACTGAGGAGGTTTAAGGATAGATGAGACCATTTAAAGCTTATATCCATAAAGGGCATACCTACTAAAGCTAAAGTTAGATAAAACAATCTTACAAGTCAATTACTTTTGAAAAGCTTTTTCATGTTCTTCTCTTTAAGATCATAAATTCCATCATTCTATCCATAAAAAAAAATACCTGTAGGCTATAATTTTTCCCCTAAAATGGGTGGTCTTCTCTGTTCTTACATTTAAGAACCGTGTTTCTGTGCATAACAAATTTTATCATTGTTTGATTCTCCAATGCAGGAAGGAATGGCTTACAACTGGACTGGAAGAGGAGGCTTCGAATAGCCCTAGGTTCGGCCAGAGGATTATCATATCTCCATGAACTTGCTAATCCTCCGATAATTCACAGAGATGTCAAATCCTCCAATATCCTTCTGGATGATAATTTGACAGCAAAGGTCGCGGATTTTGGTCTCTCACTGTTGGTATCTGATCCAGAGAAAGGGCATGTTTCTACTCAAGTGAAGGGAACATTGGTGAGCATATATTCCACTGCATGGCTAAATTCTATAAGCACAATTATGCCCGTTTGAAGTGGGGGTCGCGAGCATGGCTAGACTGCAAAACGCATGAACACAAGTGTGGCCGATCTCCCATGGTTGCGATATGCGCCATATCCGTGGGTTACCACAACCAACATTCAGCAGAATGCTCGATTGTGGGGCACCTGCGGCCGTGGTAAATCTGTGGCACCAAACGGGGAATAAATATCAAATACAAGCTTATGTTCATAATGTTTAGGAATTAACATAGCTTTGTGCACTTAATATAAATTATGGGCTCCTCAATCTAACATCAATGGTTTTTAAGTTGGATGTGTAGGATTTGGCATTCTATCTGCATAAGCTAAGCACAGCAACCGAGTCCCTCATCAAAGATCCCACGCTTGATGTGACATGTTGAGATTTTTTTTGATGCGACTATTCTCAACTCACCCTTTCATGTGTGTAGAATCTTTGACCTCTTAACAAGTGGACTTATTTTGAATTGGGTAACATGGAAGGGGGCTGTTGCGGCTTTGCCTGCTCTATTACTATGTTTTAACTCAATCATTCAACCTAAACTAATTGGTTATAGTTGGACAGGTCTACAAGAGTTTCTCAATTTTGGGATAAATTATCAACACGACCTCTCACATGTAGGCTATTTTATCTCTAAGACGTGAACTTTTAATTAGGTGATACGAGAGTGGGGCATTGGGCATTCTACATTGATATTTGATACCATGTTAGATCGTATGCATTCATCATTATGTTAAAGCCACCAAGATACATGAGTTTTCTAACGTGAATGTAACGGTAGTTCACTTAGTATAATTGTAATAAGAAGTAATTGCTAAGCCTTTGTAATGAGTTGTAAATCTATAAATAGATGAGGGCCGTTGGGTAGTCTCTTCTCTTTTAGGGTCCTTTTGGCATTGATGTGACGGTCATGAACTCAGTGATTGTGAAATGTGGTTCACGAACGCCCGACCTCACTCTTAGAAATGTGTCCCCACTGTTAAGTTCAAGATGAGTTTTTTTTTCTTTTTTTGCCAATGCAGCCCAACTGCTGTCATGTAAAATGGCGGTGGAATTTTAGTCTGAATGCAATAAAGAAAAACTCCAAGTCGAACGGACTTGGTCCCTCTCACTGTCAATTATTCTTTTCTCCTCTCCCCTTCATCTTCCTCCTCTTGGCTCCCCTAAGTGAGCTTCTTCTCCCCCATTTATCTCTCTATAGAACTCCACCATTCTTGATCACAACAATGGAACTATATTTTTGACACATACAAGGTTGATTTTCTAACATTTCTCACTAAACATGTCTACCGACAGGGCTATCTCGATCCTGAGTATTACATGTCTCAGCAACTCACTGAGAAGAGCGATGTCTATAGCTTCGGGGTGGTGATGCTTGAGCTGATAACCGCAAGACAACCGATCGAGCGAGGAAAATATGTAGTCCGCGAGTTTAAGATGGCGATGAACAGAAATAATGAAGAATTCTGTGGTCTAAAGGAGTTTCTTGATCCCCTCCTTCTCAGTACAGTTAGCACAGTGGGTTTTGGAAGGTTTGTGGAGTTGGCGATGAGATGTGTCGAAGAATCGGCGGCTCATCGGCCGACAATGAGTGAAGTGGTGAAGGAAATAGAGACAATTTTACACAATGATGGATTCAATACAAACTCTACGTCTGCATCTTCTTCTACAACAGATTTCGGGAACACAAAGGGCGCCTTTCGCCATATTTATAGTGATTCCTTCGCCGGAAAGGAGCTAAAAGAAGGCGCTTTTGATTACAGTGGTGGGCTCACATTGTCGGCGATGCCTGAACCGAAGTAGCAGAGCCATTATCCATTCATCAGCTCTTTTCTCAGCCCTGCACAAATTTATTTGATGGAACTGCTAATATCCTTGCAGAAGATCGTCCCAGTACTTATATGTGAGCAGTAATAGCATATTTACCACAAGGATTAATATTGAGTTCATATACTTTGTAATGGTTATGAGATGCTTATGATAGTTTGGGTATCATGCTGTTTTTAAACAATTTAGAAATATCATACTCATGACTTTCTTCTTCTTCTTCTTCTCCACATTTTACTTCATAAAGGTCTCAACTTTGATCTTTTATTGACCATTATGCTGGATATGTGAAAGAATTTGCATATTTCACATGCCTGATGACGCGGGACAGGAGCCCACCTGCCCGCCACCCTGGAGTCCCACCAGGGGGCCGACCTGGAGTCAGCACCAGGCGGCTTTATCCGGCCTGCGGGCCGTACACCACAGGGCCGATAGATTGTGATGTAACGAGAAGGAGATTAATCTTAGCAATTCTTTGAAGAAGACGAATGCTGAAATTGCTTCAATCATGCTAGCTGAATCATAGTTATTTGTGGTCAATTATGGCATGGAAGAAGTGAAGACAGAGAGCTGGCGATGATGAATCAAGAAACGCTCTTAGAGAGGGTGGGAGTGAATAAGGGATTTTAAAAATATTTAATAATCATTTTAATTTATGAATATTTGGAATAATTCAACTTTAAATTCAGCAATAAAATATTTGTAAGAATAAAGAGGGAGACATGATTTTATTGCTTTTAACACCAATTACAAAAATATATCTTCATAACGCTTAAGGCGAGCAATAAAAATGCTTTTCTTTGTCTATACCGACTCACACCTCTAACCGGTTGACCTTAAGCCTATCTCTTCCTAGATAGGCCTTAAGCCTCCCCTAGGCCTAAACCCCAGTTTAATTGCCTAACACGAGAGGTGAATTTTTCCCCAAGTCTCACACGGATCTAGTCGCCAACATAAGGGCGAATTCCTCTATGCTCAATAAACACAATCAAAAATAAAATAAAATACGAGAGAGATAAACAAAATATTATGAAGTTTTGAACAAAGTGTTGGTGTTTCCAAGGTGATCACAAAGCAATCAAGCAGTTAGTCTCACTGTCAACGCGATATGAGCTTATAAGGTCACATATAAGAGCGTACAGAGAAGTTGGAGGATTGGGTTGTGTTGGTCTTACTCATATTGGATATGAGAGAATGACCAATCCCTTGACTCATTGGAGTTGCTTGTTGACACTGTTCTGTGGTCGTCTCAACGTTATTGTCGAGATAGCTGAGATCGTCCCAGCTATACCGTCGAGTCAGCTGAGACCATCTTAGATGTACTGCTGCGAGCGTCTCAGCTGTACCACTGAGACAACTGAGAGCGTCTCAGCTGTACCGTTGACATTACTCCTTTGGGTTTCAGGTCTGCTGATAGCGACGACGTGTGTCTGTTTTATACTCCTAGGTATAAATAGATGAAACCATAGGGGTTTTATGTATGCTTCCCTTTTGAGATCAGAAGGAAAAGAGTTTTCCCGAGATCCAGAACCGTCGCCTCCGCGAGACCCGATTCCGGCGCTCGTCGTCGCTGCCACTCCTGGAGCAAACCTAGTTGTTTGTGGAGACGCAGAGGGCTTTCCATTTTCCATCCCAGATCCTGTTCGACAAGGTCCTAGTGTTCTCCTCCGTTCGTGTGGATACCTGTAGAGCCGCATATCTATTTTCTGCGTGGACTCAGACGAGCTTTCTGGAGCATCTTGGTCGAGTGATAACTCAACCCTTCTCAGGTATATTGTTATTTATTGTTGTGACTTTACATCTTGATCAATGTTTCATCGCAAGATCCAGTTTCTCTTTAGGATTTTTTGTTCTCTATTCCGTTGTGCACATATGATGTGATGTTCTACTTCTGTATAGAAAACCCAACACGAAGGAATGCACAAGATTGTTGTCATCCTTCGTGTTGGATTTGCTTTAGTTTTGATTGCCTTCAAACTCTCCTTTGGTTGTTGGAATTTGCTATAGGGACTCCTCTGGATATCAGACATAAATGCTCCTTTGAAAATAATTTGTTTCCCCTCACTTGAAGAGAGAGGCAAAATGCTCTTTAATATAGTTCTCTCAGCTATCACATGCGGTAGTGGTTATTGTCGGCGGTAGCTGAATAATTGTATTTTCCCACCAAAAAATGGAACAACTTAGTATTTTAAGCATCATTTATCGCGACGCGGTAAGACTATCACCCCACGGTAGTATAATACTTTATCCCGCTAAAAGGTGATTTTCTGCTCTATTTGACTCCTCCATCATTTAGTGATTGACGGGGTTTCCTTAATATTACCGCCGCACGATATGGTTATCGCCGCACAATAACTCTTTAAAAAATAAGCTTTTGCCTCTCACCAAATCTCTTTTTTGAAGTGATGTTTGCCAGTAGTCCTTCTGGAAGGTAAGTTATTGTCGATGATAGCACCTATCGCGGCGCGGTAGCGGCCATTTCAGTCAATGTCTTCCCTTGTTCATCCCGATCGAATTTCTCTATGCTTCTCTATATTATACCTGTATATCCCACAGACTACAAACACGTACAAGCAAAATAAATCAAATGCAGATTGAGATTTGTTATTCTTAAACAAAAAATGTGGAACTCATGTTATCGTTCGCGATAGTAGCGAGAGATTTGTATTTTTGCTAAAAAACATGTTTTTCAAAAAAAAAAATTCAATTTTTATGGATTTTTTTTGTTTATGCTATAAGGTGCATCTAATACAAACAAGAAAACAAATTTTTTTTTGGAAAAAGTTATGGATGCTAAAATTTAGCTTAAGAAATTTTGCAAAAGGTTCTTTTTCAATTTTATGTGTTTCATGTTCAAGAAAGGCCAAAAAAATAAAATAGTCAAACCAAAGAAAAATAATGAACATAGTACAATACTCCCATCTTCAAAGACAATGAGTTAAAACACATGAGATAAAACTAAACATGATAAGATATCAAATATAACATTGAAGGAAACTATTCCAATAAATGCTCATGCTATTATATTAATCTCTTAAACATATCAAAAATATATGAAATAAATAATCATGGAGCCTAAGAAAGTTTGTATGTAACAAACATGATCTAAGTATGATTAGGACAAGAATAGAGAGTCAAATTTAAAGTCTCTAAGATCATGTAATTTAGCTGCTAGTTTAGTTATACAAATGCAACTACATATACATTGTTATTTTACATCTTTACTTCAGAACATACAAAATATAAATGATTATCACTTTGGTGTGAATTCATGTAAATACAACTCTTTTTTATTTGACATTAATGTCATCTTCAATTATAACACATTATTTAAACCATCAAAACCGAACCGAACTGAACCATTCAGTTAGGTTCGATTCGGTTTCAATGTTTGAGCGGTTCGGTTCCAAATATTTGGAACCACATAGGAGTGGTTCGGTGTGCGGTTTCACTTAAAAACCAAACCAAACAGAACAGTTAAAACACAACTAAGTATGATCAAGACCAGAATAGAGATAGTCAAATTTAAAGTCATTCAAAAAAATTACTCTCATACATACTTTCCAAAACATATATAGTTATTTTAAAATCTGATAAACACTCAAACAATGATGTAACATAGCATGATGTCATGAATGAACATTAACATAGGTAATACGAGTTTATATTACATGTGTTGAAGATCGAGTGCAAATATAATTTTCATAAAACTAGAAATGATAGAAATAATTAGTCATTTAGCGTATTAAGATACATACGTGATAATTCTAAAACTATGAAACATGATGAGATACATGCAAACATAAGACATCAAGCATTCATAACATGTGATTGATAATCTATAATGATATATGTGGTGTAATGCATAATCAATCATATTTGTTCTACTCAATTGATTATGATGCAAGATTATGCAAGGTGCATGTGACATAAAATAGCATACATCAGTTGTGAAGATAATCGTATTTGGTCAACACTGGGAACTGCAATAATAAGAAGACGCATAAAGATAGTGTAGCAGTTTCAGAGGGCTAGAGCCAGGCGATATGTACTATCGTCGGCGGTATCAGTGAAAAATAGAACCGTACACATAGCAATATGCAATAGAAATACATGATTTAAAATACATATAATATGTGTCATTCCATGCAGATGTGAGCATAAAAGAACATGCCAGAAGGCTTAATAAAGGGAAGATTAAAAACACAATAAACAAACCTAAAGAAAAAGAATAACCTTTCTTTTATTTGACTAGGGAGCAAAGTAAGTTTAATAAAATAATACTCATTTTGTTGCAATCAAACCATAGTATAATAAAAATATCCCTAGTCAATCACTAAGCTTAAGGTACATGAAGGCAAGATGTGGGAACACATATGGTCGACGGCTTCAGGGCACTTGCCCTTGGCCTTGTCGGAGCTCGCCCCCACCTCAACTAGGTTAGGGAGTGGATCGGGCTAGCGAGCTCCTTCGGAGTAAGGTAGACCCCTTGACCCGCAAACAGAGAAGCAGAGGGGAGAATCCGCTACCCTGAAAATTAAAATGTGTCAGTACGATACTACAAACCGAGATTGCAGCAATCAGATGGAGTTTTGGATCTGCGGACTTACCTTCATCTTGCACGATATAGGGGAGCTCATCGACTCTCCACAGCTAGTGGACAGTGTTGAACTCCCTCTCACAAAGAAACTCACAAAATTCGTAGCGTGTTCACTCTGACCAACATGGTGTGGAAGGTCGTCACATCCTTCACATCAGGGACATGGTGAATCGGCCTGAACTTTCAACAAACAAAGATCACCCGATGATTTTGTGAGGGTTGGGTCATTACATATCTAAATCAAATGCGGGCCTCCTACAGTATGATGTGCAGTTTGGGGATGACCCATACGCATTCATGGTGACTCAGTCCTCACAATATCAGAAGTATTGTCTTCTTTGGTTCATGCAACTGATAACTGAGTTGAACCGCACAGTTTTTCCCTTTTCCACAGGTAGCATGTGAGCACTTCCCAGGATGTCACCCATCCTAAGACTACTCTCACTGAAGCATGCTTAACCTTGGAGTTTCCAACATAACTCCACCAGTTGGTCTGAAAAGACGCCTCTAATATTTGAGGATTCAAATTAGTTGAGTCCAATGACTTTTCCTCCAATTCTAATGTGAGATCTGGTTCATTTGTGTGCCTCATTTCACCTAAAAGTTTGCCATCCTAGAAGCTTGCCATGAGCTACTTTGCTCGGACTTCACTGGCCCCAAAGCACTCCCCGCCCTTATCAACCCGCTCTCATCAGATCCAGAATTTTACGCCTAGCATCCTCCTCCTCCTCCTCCTAAAAACTAAGAAAATGGAAAGAATGAGCTGTCAAACAATTAGTCTTCATTTTTAGGGTACCGGGGAGGACTCACAGTTGCTCGATCAAAAGATCCAAAGATTCACGGCCTAAAATGAACGCTATCAATTTATATTTTTGTGTGGCATGAGGACGTGCACTAGAATTCATGAGTGAGCATTTTCAATACACTAAAATATAACCCCCATTATAGGGTGTGCGGATAGGTTTTCTCCTAGTCGCTCTGGGAGCATGCGAGAAGGGTGTGCGTCAACACGCGCGAGTGTGCACGCACAATCGTGCATCTACACACACAGCCGGCGCCTATACACACGGCCGGGCACCTACACACGTTCGGGCGCATAGGTCTGCTTCTCATTTTCTTAACATCCTGAAGTACAATCTCTGTGATAGAGTGTTTTTGGGGGTGTGCAGTCAATTACCCTCGAAACTCTCCCCTCCCCCATTTCGCTCTCGTTTCTCAATGGAAACCTACATACTCTCAAGGTGGGTGTAAGAAATGCCAACAAATGTTCTACTAGTATTTTGGGGCGTTACATTTAGTGGGAGTAGTTCAGGAATGGGTGACATCTTGGGAAGTATTTGTGGGCGATCTATGGAAAGACAAAATCATGTAATTCAGCTTAGTATGAGTTGAGATGAATCAAAGTGAACAATACTTACGATATTGTGAAGATTGAGTCATCACAAATGTGGGCAAGGGGGTCAAAAAATATCCCAAGAAAATTAAAGCAAAAGCAATAACTAGTATTCCAATGATAAATATTTCAAGCATCATTTTAAGCCAGACACAGTGGTAGTCTGCTCATATTATTTACTTTTCATTGACAATAGTGTGTTAATAATTTGTTTAGTTAATGGATGTATATAATTTTGTCAACTAGGAGTTAGCTATGAAAAAGGACATAACCATTAGCGATTGAATTAGTAACCTTCTCGAAAGTATTCGTGAGCTGCCTATGAAAAAGTACAAAACCGTACAGTTTAGCTCATTATGAGCTGGAATGAACAAAAAATTTACAATTTTTTCGATATTGTGAAGGTTTGGCCGTTACACGGCCCAATAGGGTCTACAAAAATCACTAGAAAATTAAAGCAAAAGCAATGACTCTTATTCCAATGATAAACAATTCAACCATCATTTTAAGCCATATTGTTTACTTTTGATTGATGATAGTGCACAGATAATTTGTTGAATTAATGAATGTATGAAAACTAGATGGCTTCTAGAGAAGGACACACCATGAGAGATGCACGGATTGTTAAATAAGAACAATAAAATAAATGGAGGGCTTGAAATGAAATGCATTGGTTGTACAAAGATTTTTCTCCCATGTTGTCAAGACGACGACAATTATATCGTCATTGTAGAAAACATGCATCTTTTGAAGCTCCTTGTAATGAAGACCTTAAAACGAGTCCAAGCCTATGGCTCCGTTTGGGGGGACTTATTTTCACCGGTCAAGCAGTTACGATCGCATGAACCGGATCCTAATTAAGGTCCGGTTCATCCGATCGTAACCGCTTGACCGGTGAAAATAAGTCCCCCCAAACGGAGCCTATGATACAAGAAAGCACATAAAATGGAGATTTTTGATTTCAGGCTTCGTTTGGCTCCACTGAGGCGGTCGTGAACGCGGTGCTTATAAACCGTCGTTCGTGAACGTCCAACCTCATCTAAGGAACTTCATTAACTCATGTTCAAAACTAGATTTTTTTTTGGGTGGCAATCATAACGGTTGTCATGCCAAACATGCATTTTAGGCTGGTGACGTTCTTGTCCAAACTCACCGGTGCAAAAACGCATCAATGCAAAAGAGTTCTTCTGATCGGCCTCTTCAAACTCTGAGGGGAAACCCTCAAAGATAGATGAAAAATAAGAACAATACTCAATACTATCAAACACAGACAATTCAAGAAGCGGTAAATGTTATAATAATATGATGCACTCATGCACGCCATATATAACATACGTGTGGTGAATGTTAGTAGAAACATGATACATTCGAGAAAATAGCATCGAGAGACTATAAAAAGAGGGCATCGAGAAACTATAAAAAAAACTCGTGTGATACTTGTAGGACAGCTGTTCAAGAAGAGCGGTGTCGTTTTATAGGGTCTTTTTTTCTTTCTTCTCTCGGTGGTGAATTGGGCACTCAAAAAAATCACAGTATATATCTCTGACTTCCATTGGCACAATGACGATTTGAATGTCTCACCTTTAGAAAAATATTACTTTGTCTCACCTCTAAAGCTGGAAAGGCAATATGAGAAAATTCTTTGAACTGATAATCAAACATCTATATTGAATGAAGTCATCACAATCAAGAGACTGGGGCTATGCAATGTCTGGATTAGCATCCAGGAGAAATGATAAGGATGTGTAGTTGCATTAAGATTCTTATGAGATCCATTGTAGGATTCCTCATGCTGATCGCATCGTTGAACCTAAACAACCTATCATTGCTATGATCTTCAACTCGACTATGCCTAGCGAAAAACATCAAACTCCGCTTTATCCAAACAAGAGGAATCTAGCCAAGACCACTGTGGATGATGCGCCTGCAAGACCCAAGGCTTTCGCTTGGGAGGTTGCAGGCTAGGTTTGCTCGTGACGCCATTTTTATATCTCAAGCTGATTGTCTGAAAGGTCCTTGAGTATCTCCTACATGATCAAATCACATGACATCGATATTCGAATCCATATGATAGGCCTATAAGATACTCAGGTTGTAAGAAACCCTCTCCAAGCAAATATAGACCGCGAATGGTGTCAACACCAAATAAGGAAGTCGCAACATAATTGAACAATCCCATAATGATTGAAGATCTTCGCGAATTCCGGACAGAAAGGAAGTCGCAAAATGTATGCAAAGTCGTCAAGATAGTCCAAAGACACCTTGATCTTCATCAAAATGTTGGTTGCGTGCCCCATCATTAGTTCTGATAATGCTACACGAACAGTGAAGCTTTAATACCACTATGCACAATGAAGAAATGCATGATTGTTGAGAACCAACAATTCATCCACGCGATAACGCTCAAACCCCAAGTCACAGACAGAATAAATAATACAAGTTACTTCTTCCTATTTACATTACACAATGGGGGACACTTTGTGTAAATAATAAATAAAACAAGTTCCCAATAACACAAAGTAACCCCCAAGATCACATAAGAGTGTCGACAAAAGAACGTGGGAGGGAGTTCGAAGCTGCGACCGTAGCAGTTAATAACAACCACCCAACTTACTTGCCAGCAGTACAACATTTTTAACAAAAATTCGCCAAACGAGTCACATGACAACATCGACGTCAAACTACGGAACTATTTCATTCAGTTTATTCTTAGCAAAAATCCTAAACTCTTCTATAGTTCATTCGACACATTTATGTAGAGACTATGTACAAAAAAATGTGTGAGGGAAACTACACCATTGTATGCACTTACTTTGGTTCAATAACTACACCATTGTATGCAAAAGAACTAACTCTTGCTTCTGAAAATGATGAGCTCTTCCTGCTGAAATATCCGCAGAATTTGCCTACGTCCATGGATCCAATCCTTCCTTTTTCAGCACAAACTCAAGCTCCTTCACGACATTGCTCATTGTTGGGCGATCAACGGCCGATTCCCCTACACAGAGCAATGCCAGCTCAACAAACCTCCTGAAACCCACAAGATAAGTTGCTTCTCTGATAACAGAATCCATTACTTCCTGCAGACCATAGTACACATCATCCTTATTTAGTATTGACTTCACAACAGAAACAATATACTTTCCATTATGTATAGGCGGATCTCCAGTTATCAATTCCAGCATCATCACTCCAAAACTGTAAACATCACTCTTTTCTGTGAGGATTTGCGTCATAAAATACTCGGGATCAAGGTAACCCTGTAAAGGTTAACTTCGTGTTAGCTGAATCATCATCACCTACGAAGTATTGGCTCTTTGCTGAGGGCCGAAATAAATAAAGTTGTCTCTAATTTTTTTAGAAACAAAAACAATGTGACCCAAAAATACATGCAACTAACGGTGTTTGTTTATTTGTATCGGACACGTTTCGGGTACCGGTACGTACAAGGTACTTGGCATTATGCCCAAACTCGGCGGATTGCTTTGTACATTGTCATAATTTATAAAAGGAGTTTGCTTTTCTGAAGTCAAAAAAAGATGTATCTAATTTTTTTAGAAAAAAAAAGTGACCCTCCAATAAATGCAACTAACGGTGTTCGTTTATTATAGAACACAAAAATTGTGCTTCAGGTTAAATTTTTTTTTTTTTGAATTTTTAAAGTTATAGACAATTTGACTTAAATTTGATCGCGCTTGTTTATTATGTATTTGAGGACTAAATGGTTTAAATTGGTTGTATTTTTGCTTGTTGATTGCACTTGTTTTATGATTGCCTTATGTTATACTTACCATTGTTCCCTTCACTTGGGTGGAGATATGACCTACTTCAGCATCAGTCGCCAACTTCGAGATACCAAAATCTGCGACCATGGCATTTAAATTGTCATCAAGAAGGATATTTGATGATTTGATGTCTCTATGAATGATAGGAGGGTTTGCGAGTTCATGTAAGTAGGCCAGTCCTCTTGCTGAGTCCAGAGCAATCTGAAGTCTCCTCATCCAATCCAGTTGAATACCAGTCTGACCTACAGAAAGTTTTTGAACAAATTGGAGGTTTTTTGGTCAGTATGCAGAGACAAAGTTACAGACTGTTTGGTTTAGTGTTATCAAAATCATAAAATTCTTCATAGCAATATGGTGTTATTAAATAAAGCATGTTTGGTTAAAAAAATTTCTTTCGCAAACAATATACTGCTATCAAAATATAAACAAATTTAAATTGTCATCTTACTTTTTGTTGTCATATCTTCATAGCCTGACATCTAAATATAAACAAATTTGTGTAACATCTGATGTCATCAAAATAGGATTTCAATATAATTAATGAAAATTTCATTAAAAATAGTTGAAATAAACAGCTAACATATGCTAATAACAAGACATTACATAGCAGGCATCAACAAGCTAGACAACCTCAAGGTACTTATACGCTGCAGATACCAAGTTTTGAAGGGCCGGGTTCCATAACTTGTCAAGGATTCGTCAGGGGCTGCCTAAGTGGAAGCTCTAGGAGAGCATAGCACCTTAACTAGAGAACTAGGGGTATTTTCATCCACTCCTCATTCCATAATGCAAAGAGTATATATACCCCTTGCCATGATTAGGGTATTCAGAAGAAAGCACATAAGAGAGATAAAAATGTGCATATTGAGTAGAGAGCATACCAGCCAAATTTTCTCTTAGTGTTCCTTTAGAAACATAGTCATAAACTAGCATTCTCTCTCCTCGCTGAAAGCAAAAACCTACAAGAGTTACGAGATTCTTGTGGTGAACCCTCGAAAGCATCTCGATCTCGGTCTTGAACTCGAGACCACCTTGACTTGATCCAACTTTTGACCTCTTGATTGCAACCATCCTTCCATCTAGAAGGATTCCTCTATATACCTGAAAGCGATAAAGAACTTGCGTATTAATGATTAAAATCCTAAAAAGCTTTGTAGGAATTGATGCAATATTTACCTTCCCATACCCTCCTGATCCAATGACATTTATTTCGGGAAAATTGTTTGTGCACTTTTTTAGTTCTTCTAACGGAAAAAATTTGGCCCCCTTCACCTGAGGTGCTTCACAATTATCTTCAAAACTAGCTTCCCATAATGCTGAAAATATAGAAGAGTTAAAACGGTTAAAGTACGCTCACTGTCTTATGATTTCAACTACTTTAAGACTTGAGCTATGTTTGAGACATCTGTATCATTTGACTAGTGGTGGTGTGAAACTATAGTAGTAAATACAATGATGATGGTTTACTTGTGTCGGGAACTCTTGTGACAATGTTTCTAGCCCAAATTAAACTTTTTGGGGTTTAGGCATTCATGACCATAACAATTGACCATGGTTGCATTATTGTGATGCCGGTTTGACCTAAAATGTCATTTGAAAAATAGCATCAATGGCTGCACTCACCAAACTCTATTTGTATTTTTTATAAATGTGTTCACAAACACCACATTGGAAAAGAGACACGCGAGGGTGTAAACGCAAAACTTGAATCTTGGAGAGACACTTTAGAAAAGAAGGGTTTTAACTTGAGCATGGCAAAGACGGAATATATGGAACTTAAATTTAGCAGTGCAAGAAGGACAGATGACTTCGTTATTAAGTTGGGTGATCAAGATATTTCCCGCAGTGAGTGTTTTAAATATCTTGGATCGATAGTTCAAAAAGATGGAGGTGTTGATAAAGATGTGATACATAGAATCCAAGCAGGCTGGTTGAAGTCAAGAGGCGCGTCAGGGATCTTATGTGATCGTAAAGTGCCATTAAAACATAAAGGTAAGTTTTACCACACTGCAATTATACCAGCACTGTTGTATGGTTCTGAATGTTGGACAGTGAATTGTGTACATGAGCAAAAAATGGGAGTTGCGGAGATGAGAATGCTTAGGTGGATGTTTGGACACACGAGACTAGATAAAATTAGGAATGAATTTATCAGGTATAAGACAGGAGTGACGCCAATTGCAGAGAAGATGCGAGAAGTTCAACTAAGATGGTTTGGACACGTACAAAAGAGACCATTAAAGGCACTCGTTAGGCATTGTGAGAGTTTAGTCATTAGGCATGTTAAACGGGGGAGAGATAGACAAATAAAGACTTGGAATGAAAATATAAGGAAAGACATGAAGCACTTAGGCATTAGTGAGATTATAACTAAAGATAAAGCACAATGGCAACAAAGGATCCACATAGCCGACCCCACTAGAGTGGGATAAAGGCTCGAGTGTTGTTGTCGTGTGTTCACAAACACCACTGCTCAAACAGAGCCTTGGTTTCAATACCCCTCACTGAAATTTAAAATATGCAAATATATACATAATTGAAAAGGAACAAACACTTGATTGCATCTACAAAGGAATCGAGTTTCAAACTAAGTTTTGCTAAAAAGAGCTATATACCAAATGGGTTGCTGAACTGAATGGCCATTTTCGCTGTTTTCTTTTGTTTGAAGGCATAGAAACTGGCACTAGCAACCCCAAGAACAAGAAATGTGCATCCAATTGCCAATCCCACAATCAATCCTAAATTTAGATGTGATGGTCCTGCACAAAATTTGCATCCAGTGGTGCTATTAGATAATCCATAAGAGGAATAAGAGAAACAAAATCAAGTGATAGTAACCTGGCAGAGTGTATGGAAATGCTCCAAAGTAATATGGTCCATATACTACTGGAGCTGTATAATTGTTGCTACTCAGGTCAAGATTCTCAAGAATATCATTTAAGTTGAAGTAGGCTCCATTTATGGGGCAGAGTTCTATCTTCACCTCCAAATAGGAATCACTGTCAAAGAATGGATTTTGAAGAGATATGGATCCCAAATTTGGACCATACCGCTCCCAGAGGCTATTCTCCAATAACTGGAATATTGTCGCATTCGTAAGATCTCGGAAAAATGGAGCTCTAAAGTACATAATTCCCATATATGGATGTGAACAAGTGTTATTTGTAGAACACGAGTTTCCACCACAGTTCGAAAGACCAGCCGAGTAGGTTGGTGATACTTGTTGTGGAGGTAGACAATAGTTTGTACCTAATAGATGAATAATGCTGCACACGGGATTTCCACCAAGCCTATCATCACGGAGTATAAGTGAAATCAGCACGCATTTCTAAATATTATAAACATGGTAGAATGAAAGTTACAGAAGCTCTCACATTATCGAATTGTTATAGCTCGAGCGGAGCGCGACAGACGTTAGATCGTTGTTTTCGAGATTCACGATTTGCAGTTGTTCACTTATGTTGCTTCCCATGTCTAGAGTGCCATTGAAAGAATTATTCTTAAGTATCCTGCAAATGAAAAAGTTAGTCTTTGTTTGGTAGGGTGGGAGGAGATGGAGGCGGAATGCCACCGGAGAGAAACAATACCGGAGGAGGTCATCTCTGGTGGGAAAGAGAGTTGCACCGGAGTCATCGTAGGCGGAACGCTACCGGATATCGCTTCTTATTTGGGGCACCTCCATCTCCAATCTTTGGGCATCGTAATGGAGCTCGAATGGCACCCCAAATAGAGCCCTAATCAATTATTGCATATTTCTGATTTCTTATTGACCCCCTCCCTTTTCCTTAAACATTACTTTATTCAAAATTCTACACTTACACTTGTTGCAGCAGAGGAAAGCTGAAGAGTTTTTGGGGCACTTGACCATAAAGTCTCCCGGACTCGATAGCCCTGAAAGCCAAAAAGTAGCAATTTATTAAGTAAATCATTACTCTCCTCATTTCTAGCAGAGATTGAGAGTACTTACAAAGTGGTAAGGTTTTGGATTTCTGAAATCCATGATGGAGCTTCAGAAGGATCAAATGAATTGTTGCTCAGATCCCTGAAAAAAAAAACAAGGCTTCTGTATCTGTTATAATTCCACAGAACAAAGTACAAGTACCAAATATATGTGAAAAGCATCTTACACAATATTGAGACTGTTCATCCCCGCTAAATTTGGCATAGGTCCAGTCAGTCCATTGTTAGCTAAAGTTCTGGAAAAGTGAAAGGAACTGAGTGTTTAGGCACTTTCACCAATGCCAACATGCAATTTTTGGGCCCAGGAACAAGAACCAAATCAGGATCCAGGGCCGTGGAGATTACAACATGTGGTCCTCAAAAAAAGTGTTTCTTTTTAATATTTATGCATGGTGTTCTGTAAAACAAATATGATCTCTCCGGGAAATAAAAAATATCTCTCTGAGATAAAAATATTTTTTTTGAGAGATCAAAGTGATAAGATAGATACAAATGATTTCTATAAGATTCAAAAGATCTTTCTTTGATCTCAGATAGAAATAGATCATTTTGATCTCCCAGAGATATTGTTTTGTTTTGGCTTTGCAGGACTGCACACAATGTCACAGGACACGTGGCAGTATCTTCAGGATCTCGGACCCTGATTGGCTCAGAGACCTGGATTCAAAAATTTCGCATCACTTACAGGACATGGAGATTGGTAAGGTTGTTGATATTGGAAGGAACAAGGCCATCCAGAAGATTATTGTCAAGCCGACTGAAGATAAGATATAAAAATTAGAAATAAATCCCACAAAATTATGCCCTAGTTAGATATTATTGGCGGTACTCACATAATGTTAAGAGTTTGCACAGTTCCTATGGAAGTAGGAATAGCCCCAACCAATTCATTTCTATCCAGAAGTCTGACATTATCAGTAATAAGCTGTTAAGAGAACTTCATCTTCATAATGAAATAAAATGCACAGCTTTATCTTTCTTACAAGTGTATCAGATGCATATCAGGGCTAAAAAGCTTTTCTGGGATGGGACCTGATAACCTATTCTTGTTAAAATGGCTGTTAAGAAGCGTAAAATGTTAAAAAAATATCATATATATTGACCAAATTACTGCTAATTAACTTAACCCCTGCCTTCTAATAATCTAAAGGACAGATTAATTGTATGAACTCACAAGTGTTGTGTGTTTACAAGCTGATCTATTCCAGGAGCCGAGGCATTAGAGACCGGTAAAGAACCAGTTAATTGGTTGTCTGCCAGGTCCAGCCATGAGAGATTAGAGAGTCTTCCAAGGGAAGCGGGAATGGACCCAGTGAACTGGTTCGAGTTCAGAGCCCTGAGAACAACAAGCAAAAAGATTAAGAATAAATATTAATAATAATAAGGAATAATTATGAAAAACACTCCTCTAACTTTGCATAATTAAAAGTATCTCCCCTCTATCTTTCAAAATTATGAGAACTTCCCTTAACACAAAAATCATGAATGACACATTAACAATATAAACTTAGAAGAGAGGTTTTGATAATTTTGAATTTTAGAGGGGATGGTCCCTGTAATTATGCAAAAGTACCTGGTAACAGTAACATAGTGCCTCCATTAGTGAATAAAAACATAGTGCCTCCACAAAGATTACTTTAGGACATTGGCAACAGTAACTTACAAAAATGTGAGCTTGGTTAATTTTCCTATTTCGCTCGGGATGTGCCCGCTGAAGCTGCAACCTACTAGTATTCTGAGTAATTTCAAATGAAGATAATTAAGCTTTTTTGAACTTGAATGTACTCCATTAGTGAATAAAAGAGCTTGATCAGCTTACAAGGCTTCAAGCTGCTGCAAGTTTCCAATAACCGGGGTCAGTTGCCCGCCAAGATCCACATTATAAGATAGATCCCTGCAGGTGTCAAGAGTAACCCACGATCACTGAATCAGAGAAACAGACTCAGTCCACATCCATGATGCAGAAAACAACTAATTTGTAGCTAATCCTTAGTAAAATAGTGCAAAATGGGCAATAGAAGTTATCAACATGAATTCCCACATCACGCTTGTTCCAATGATAGATAATTCCTTAAAGTGTTGAAAATATAAGAATGCAAATTAAAAATTAGTACTATACTGATATTAAAAATCAAGTTTTAGCCAAAATTCCGGAAACAAACTCACAGAATCCTCAACCCAATGAGAGTTCCAATGTCACCCCTCAATGTTCCTCAGTCCCTAAATCAGTAGCTAATCCTTAGGCTCTGTTTGGCACCCGGCAAGGCTCCGTTGTGGCATCGAACGGAGGCGGAACGAAAACCCCCTAAGTAGTTCTTGCTCCAGTCTCAAATTTTGCAGGGAGGAATCCTCAGTCTTGTGAACCAGCTACCCAAACAGAGCCTTGGTAAAACAGTTCAAAAAGGACAATTGAAATCATCAACATGATTTTGATATCATACTTGCTCTATTCTTCTCTTTTCTTTCCATTATTTACTACAACACATTTGAAATCTATAGAATTTCAGTTCAACGGGTCCTTAGGGGTGCAAAGTGCTCCAATTAAAAGGTTTTGAGGGTGCAAAGTGCCCAAAAAAACAAATTTTAGGGTGCAAAATGCCAAAGAGCCAGCTTTAAAGGGTGCAAAGTGCCAAAAATCCCAAAACCAGTGCTGTAATGGCACTAAAAACACCAAATTTTAGCCAAAAATCTGGAAAAAAAACTCACAGAATCCTCAGGGCAGTTAGGGTTCCAATGTCACCACTCAATGTTCCTCTCAGTCCCATGTTGAATAATTTCCTGAAACAAACAAATTACAAAAAAATAAAAAATAAAAACCATCGCTAGCAAGGGGGAATTAAAAAAGCTCAAAGGGCTCACAGATCAGTAACACGAGAGCCGCTGCACGCGACTCCCTCCCATGGCTGCGATCCGCAGGGATCGTCCGACCTCCCCCAGCTCGCCGGCGTCCTCTTCATGTGATCCATGAGAGCTCTAAGAGCAGTTGCTGAAACAAATTTCACATGATTTCTTAAGCATCTAGTTTTTTCTGCTAAATCTGTAACTTCATTTGATTTCAAAGGAAAGATAGAGCAGAAGAGGAGGAGAAGGAGGTTACTGTCTTGTTCAACTGTAGCGGCCGCATCGGCTTGATGTCCGGCGGCGGAGAACGATAAGAGAAGCAGCAGCGCTGCGGCGGCTGCCTTCGCCATGAGTGGAAGAAGAAGAGCAGGGAGTCTTAAATTTAAAATTTTAATTAATTAAAATTTAAAGTAGCGGACGGTTTATTAATTAATTACTTGGAAGAGTAATATGGAATGATGGAATTGGACAAGAGAAAGGAGGACTTTCTCGTCAAGTTCAATGAGAATTTTAAAAAATGATAAATAAAAGTAATATTTTTTTATTGGTGAGAAAAAAATATAAATACATTTATTGGTGAGAAAAAAATAGCTTTGATAGAAATATTAGTTAGGCTTAGTTTGACATAGCTGTGATATAGCGGTGGCGGTCGTAAATATATGAGTTAAATAGTCGTTCGTTAACAATCATCTAACAAATCTCATCCGTTTAAACATAAAAGTTTGTTAGTTGTGCGTTAATAAATGACAGTTTAACCCCCCAAGTTCACCACCGCCACCACTGTGTCAAAGGGAGACTTTAATCTCTAGAGTTTAGGGCTTCTTTTGCCGGCTTATTTGTTCGGGTGGGTTTGGTCAAAAACGTCATTGTTATAGGAGAAAGTTTTAGGTGAGTTACTCTTATTTAGAATTAGGTGGGAAAATAAATAACAAAATTTGGGAGTGAGGTCCATTCCACATCTTCAGAAAATTTGGCCTCCCCGGCCTCTACTGTTGCGAAACCGTAAAGCGTCAAATCCCGGCTCATCCTCTTCACACAGCGCCACCCTACTGGGAGGTCGGGGTTTCACGTGGCGCCCTCCTCCTCTCGCAGCGACTTTCCCCCCTCCTACTCCAGCGGCGAAACCCCGACCTCCTCCTCCAGCGGAGAAACCTCGACCTCCTGCTCCTCCAACGGCGAAATCTCGGCCTCCCAGTATTTTGGTGAAATACTGGGAGTTCTGACAGTATTTTGTTGAAATGATGGAAGTTATGACATTATTTGATCAAATATTGTATATTATGGCAGTATTGTGACAAGAAAAATCAATAGCAAACACATTGATGTACAACCCCATATCCTGCGAGTGGTGTCGGGTGGACCCAGAATCGGCGAGTGGGCCCGGTACTCGCCTCGCAAAGCTCGGCAAGCAATGGGCAAGTAGGGCTATTCTTGGTCGTTCGTCGAACGGAGCTCGACGTTCGTCAAGACTGGAAAGCTGAGGTCGCCGAACTATGCTCGTCGTTCGTCGAACGGAGCTGGAGGTGATAGAGTTCGGCTACCTCCAGCTCGCTAGGGGCAAGGTGCAATTATCAAGGGGTGAGTGGAGCAGGCCGACTCGCACTCGCCCCAGGGGAGCTCGGCAAGCGGCAGGCTAGCAGGGCCAGCCGAGCCCGTGCTCGCCAAGGTTCGGGGAGACGGCGAGTGCTAGCTCCATCGAGCACTCGCCGTTCCCCGTGAGTAGAGGTCTCAGGGACTACACGCCCAGTCTGTTGTGAAGTGTTTTTACCATTTTGCCCCTACTGGACTGCCCATAGCCAGTTAGAACAACGGAGTTACGTTGTTGGCAGACCTAGTTGGGTTGCACATAGCTGTTCGGAACAACGGAGGTTAGCTATTTGCAGGACGTTTTCAAAATTCTATAAATAGGACCCAAGAGGTACCTTAGAAGGCATGCTCGCTTGTCTCCCAGTCTTCTAGCCAGGCATTTGGCTAAGGAGGGGAAGTGCTCTGAGATCTTTCAGGTGTGTGGTGGGTCTGTAACACCCCTATCCGTCGCATAGCATATAGCAGTAGGTCCGGCCGGGGCCCGACGCCATATATCACAAACAGACTGGTGGGTTACTAAATGAAACCATCCTTCCAGTAATGCACGTCCTATCCAGAGTACATTCTAGCGGAAGCAATTTATAAGTTGCAAAGATAAGAACTCAAGCCAAAAGCATGAATGTTCACTAACAACCCAAATTAGGAATGAACGTACAAAATACACAAAGTACATGGTCTTATGACCTTACAAGGGTTTACTTAAATAAACAGTGATTTCCAAACATCGGCACGCAGGCCGATTACATATAAATATAACAAGTAAACATTCGCATGGCCTTCGAGCGTCGGCTCAGCAACCATGGCTTCAGCCCGCTACTTGCCACTTGGCTCTACAGCACCTGCAAGCAGCAATCCATCGTAACGGTGGCAAACAAAGCAACGGTCAGCTAAAAATGACCAAATTATAACGACTTAACCCTTTTCTTGGGGCGGTGGTGCTCCTTCCCTGCATTACATCAGTATAATCCAATGATTTAAGTGAAAGCACAACATTTGCACAATACACCACAGGTGCAGGCCCGTACGACCACACACCCCGTGCTCTCAGGGCACTTACTCGGTGAAGCCGGTCCGAACCCGGTCCGTTCCACGACTCAACCACCACCCCCAGGACGGCAAACCTTGTGAGCATTTAGTCCTTTCAGCCGCAGCCTAGACTTGTTCTCCAAATTATCGGTAAGTCTCATGTACCTTATGTCGCTTTAACCGAAGCAGATGGAGTGGGTAGAGTTCCACCAGCCTGTTGCTCACCCCGCCACGACCATTTGGCCTTCGACGCGGGCCAAGTTTCCCCCAGTCCCAAACTATCAATCATACAATGGTATATAGCCCCGCTATGTACTAGGCTAGCTCTCAGGCCACCAAAATGACAGAACTTTGCTTCCGCCCAGATTTCAGGGTGCACCTTAGGGTTAGTCCACAAGACTCCCTGCTGCAATCTACCATGTAGAAAACCCGAAAACAACCATCGGCACGGAGTTTTCTCCGGCTATTCATGCATAATGAAACATCACCGATCCAGACCGACTTGTTTGGGTAGGCTTCACACACCATGCCTATGTCCGTACTTCGATTTCGGACTTTACATGCAAAACCACGGGGACTATTCATGTCTAGCCGAAGGAATACCTCGCATTCACTGCATACTCGCGAGAGCGGGCTTCCTATGCAAAAAGGAAAGAGGACTTCACATATCCAAGAAGAGAATCGTTATCCTAGTATTTCTCTTCAGCTCCATGACGATCTAGTCGGATGGAAAACACCGTATCGGCCTCGCCTTCGCAGATCTGGACTCAGATCGAGAATCGGAGCTCCGAAGCTCCACCGGCGACCGGAGTTGACCTTCTCCTTCCTCCTTGCTCTCCTCTCTCTCTAAGGCTTAGAAAGAGAATGCTCCAAGTGAAATGAGGGTTTAAAAACCCTATTCCCGGCCTTAAACCCAGCCAGGACCAGTTTGGGCCCTTGGATTTCTTTTGAAAGAAACGAACAACCACGATTCGCTCTAAAAATAACATTTCTGGGCCGAACACGGCTTGCGACACGCTCGTGTCCAAGGCCGTGTTCCTCACTCATCGTTAACCAGGAAATCCAGAATAGGACACGACCTCTGATACGGCTTGGGACACACCCGTGTCAGCCATGGACACGCCCGTGTCATGGGCCGTGTGCCAAATCGACGCTGAAACCGTCGGGTCCCGAACAAGACACTAGCTTAGACACGCTCGTGTCAACCTTGACACGCCCGTGCTAATCAGTACACGCCCTTGTTTCGGGTCGTGTTCCCCAAACGATACAGGACCAACACAACCAGAAGAGGACACGGTCATGTGACACGCCTGTGTCATAGGCCGTGTGCTTGACACGCCCTGGGACACGCCCGTGTCCCAGGCCGTGTTCCCAACCCCTCAACGATCGTCGACCACAAGTCGTAGACCACGCGGAAAATCGTGCAACCTGAGCACGACACGGCCATGTGACATGCCTGTGTCACATGCCGTGTTCACCTTACCAAGCCCCAAACTTGGCTCAAACGCTGTTCGTTCCTCTTTTGAGTTTCGAGGCGTTACAATTCTCTCCCTCTTAAAAGAATTTCATCCCGAAATTACAGAAAGGAAAAGATACACAAAACAAAACGGTACCTGAGTGGAATAACTCAGGGTACTCTAGCATGGTCTGCTCTCGCTCCCACGAGAGCTCCTCCCGACCACAGTTGTCTCATCGGACTTTGACCATCCTGATGTCCTTGATACGAAGTCGCTTGACTTCAAAGTCCTCAATGCGAATGGGTTTGATCTTCATCGTCAACCCATTATCGACGGGTACTTGATCGGCCGCAACAACTTGTGACAGCTCTTGCACCGCCTTTCGCAATACTGATATGTGGAATACGTCGTGTAGACCACTCAATTCCACTGATAGCTTCATTCGATAAGCTGCTTCACCAATACGCTCTGGAACCTCAAACGGTCCAAGGTACCTCGGGCTCAGCTTCTTCAAGCGCCGTATCCGTGAAACACCCTTGAACGGCTTAATCTTCAAGTTTACCGAGTCGCCAACAGCAAACTCAACGTTTCGATGCTTGGCATTATAGTATTTAGCCTTCCTGTCCTGAGCGATCAGCAGTCGTTCTCGAATTGTTCGTACCAACGAAGTGGTGCTTTCCACCTCTTGTCATTTGTACAGCTTCGACTCACCCGTTTCCAACACGACAATGACGTGCGACATTTTCTACCATACAGGGCCTCAAAGGGCGTCATTTAAATACTTGTTTGGTAGCTATTTTTATTCGTAAATTCCACCAAGTACAGGTGATCTTCCCACTGCTTCCCGTAATCCTGGACGCACATGTGAAGCATGTCCTCCAACATCCTGTTCACTCTCTCGGTCTGACCATCCGTCTGCGGATGAAAGGCCGTGCTGAAACTTAGCTTGGTCCCCAATATTTATTGCACCAACCTCTAGTCATTGGATGTGAACCGTCCATCTCGGTCGCTCACGATGTTGCGAGGCACACCGTGCAGTCGAACAATGTTATCCACATAGAGTTTCGCCAGTTTATCCACTGAATCATCCTTCCTATTAAGAATGAAGTGCGATACCTTCGTCAATCGATCTACGATCACCATGATGGCGTCGTTCCCCTTCTGTGATCTTGGCAAACCATGCACAAAATCCATAGAAATATCGTCGAACTTTCACTCCGGGATAGACAAGGACTTCAAGAAACCTCCTGGCTTCTTGCACTCCGCCTTTACCAAGGCGCACGTTTAACACTTCGTCATATAAAGTGTCACGTCCTTCTTAAGTCCTGGCCACCAACACAACTTTATCATATCATGATACATTTTTGTGCTCCCATGGTGAATCGAGTACTTGGTATGATGAGCCTCATACATCAATTCCTCCCGCAGCTTACCCACATTTAGGACGCATAGACGAATGTCCTTCTATAACAGTCCATCAACAACATCAAATTGGGAATTTGACCAATCCAAAGCCTCATCCAAGGTTTGCTTCATGTTGTTATCCACCTTCAGAGCCTGCCAAATCCGATCAGCCAGGTCATACTGAACTTCTGTCCAGTTCAATTGGGCTTCAGCACTCATCTGCTTGTCAACACAAGAGATCTCTAATGTTTTCAGCTCCCGAATCAAACACTCGTCATGAACCGACAACCAGTTGGCCCGCACAGGGGCCCTACGACTCAACGCATCCACAATCGCATCGCCTTTACCAGGCACAAAATGAATCTTAAATGTGTAGTCCCTTAGGAACTCCATCCATCTACGATGCTGCATGATTAGATCATTTTGATCCAACAAGTATTTTAGGCTCTTGCGGTCGATATAGATGTCGACCTTCACCCCATACAGGTAGTGCTTCCACAGCTTCAGGGCAAATATCATGGCCGATAATTCCATGTCTAAGCACTGAATCAGCCTATCTTCAGGTTAGATTATTCTTCTAGTCTTCTTCTCACTTGTTCATCAGATTTGTGGCTTGATTCTGGAGCAAATATTCATACTTGTTTTTATCATTCTAGCTTTGTCACCTTTCAGGACATCAGTGGAGGAAGCACGATCTTATGGGATGCTTCATCAACACAAATATTTGGACACAAACGAGTGGATCTTAAGTTCATATCCGGGAAGACACTAGCATTACATGATGTGTTTTATGCGACGAGAGTTAGGAAGAATCTTATGAGTGATTCTTTATAAGTGAACATAGGCTATAAGATTGTATTAGAGTCAAATAAAGTTGTAATAACATTAAATGACAATTTTTTGGTAATTAATTTGTTTGTGATGGATTATTTAAAATGAATGTTGCAGATCTAGAAGTAAATCAAATATCTTCTTCTTTAATTCGTAGTTCTTCTCTTGATTTTTGACATGCTAGTTAGGACATGTAATTCTGATTGTATGAAAAGAATGATATCCTTAAATCTAATTCCAAAAATAAGTATTGCACCAAGTGTTAAATGTGAATTTTTTTTGAAAGCCAAATTTTCTAGAAAGCCTTTTAAATATGTGGCAAGAACTTCATAACCTTCAGAGTTAATTCACTCGGATGTATGCGACTCAAACCGCCAACCTACTAGAGGTGGAAATAAATATTTGTAACCTTCATAGATGATTTCACTAAGTATTGTTACATATATTTATTAAAACCCAAGGATGAGGTATTTTCATACTTTAAGATTTTCAAAGATGAGGTAGAAAATAAAAAAGGATCTTCTATTAAAATTCTTAGATCTGACCGAGGTGGAGAATGCATTTCGAATGAAATAACCCAATTTTGCTAAGAACATGAGATAATTCATCAAGTGACTGCACATTATTCACCTCAATCAAATGTTGTAGCTGAACGTAAAAATCATACCTTGATGAACATGGTCAATGTCATGTTAGCTGAGTCTAGTGCCCCAGAAATTCTTTGGGGAGAAGCGTTGCTCACCTCCTCCTTTATCCTTAATAGGATTCCTTCAAAATAAAAAAATAAAACACCTTTTGAATTATTTAAATTAAGGAAGCATAACCTTCAAATTCTTTGAGTGTAGGGGTTTTTAGCTAAAGTAGCGATTCCCGAATAAAAAAGAAATAAAACAAGACCTAAAACATTAGACTATTTTTATAGGATATGCATCCGATAGTAGTGTTAATCAATTTATTATAACTAATTCCCTAATTAGTGAAATCTCTAACAACTATATTATAGAAACTAGAGATGTAGTTTAGTTTGAAGATATGAAAGTGAGACCTAAACCTTGTTCTAGATATTTTTCATACACAGCACAACATAATTAATTAAACAAGGAAACCAGACGACACAAGATATTAAAGTGGTTCCCCAAACACCGGGTACATCCACTCTTCTACCCAAACGGTAGGAATCCACTACAGGTTTTTGCTAAGGTGCCCTGCCACCAATGATCTGATTCAGGTAGATCAAACAGACCCTTTAGACTTTTGATCAGGTGTCTAAAAACCAAGCACAGGTTTTTGATCAGGTGCCCTGCCACCAAGGGATACTTTTGAAGGGAGTAATAACCCTGTACAGGAGGGGGAAGAAGGTTAAGATGTCTTCTCTATTTTACAATAGATTAGAGAAGCACAAGAGTCTCTTCAGAACTTCTGACAGAATACTGTCTTGAAGTTCTGAAGGAATAAAGCTAAGAAGAAGATAATAGAATATAAAATAAAAGGATCTTCTTCAGCAGCTTCCTTCTTCTTCTTCTTCTTCAAAGAAACTCTGAGTTGAACTTCCTGAAAGCAGGAGAACTCAGGTGAAGAAGAGATGAAGATCTTAACACTTCTCAGTTGAATGAAGATTGCTGAGAGCAGCTGTGCTGTAAGCTGGTTCTTTCTCTGTATGTTGTACAGGTTGAACTCCTTCACTCTTATTCCTATGCTTGTTCTTCCAAAAGAACTCTTTATATAATAACAGCAGCAACGGCTCTATTATTTGAGATGAGCTTTTGTCTTTATCTGGAATCTTGAATCTGGGCTGCAATTATCACAAAGACAAAACAAGTCTTGCAGATATATATTTCTATATAAAGATAAAGCTACAGCAGCTGTAATATTAAATCTGATAAATAATGTCACATCAGATAACTCTTTAAAGCCAACGGCTATAAAGGACAGCTTGCAAAAGTAAAGTCAGATAATAAGACAAAAGATATGTCAGAAAGGAATTGACTTATGCATAAAGGTATAAGCATCTTTATCTTTTAGATATATGCATAAGATCAATTAAATAATCTATAATAAAGATATGCTAGAAATATAGGAAATAAAACAAAGAATAAAACACATATAATATTACATATGCAGACCAAAAGATAGTCGAACGATCCTCGACGATCGTCGACCGACCTACTGAGATCGTCGAGCTATCAGTCAGATAGTCGACCGACTCAAAACAAAACAGAAAGCGTCGACCGATCCTTAGAGATCGTCGAACGGCCCACTGAGATAGTCGAGCTATCAGGAAGATAGTCGACCGACTCGGGCAAGACAGAAAACGTCGAACTATCAAGAGATAGTCGTCCGGAGCTCGACGATCTAGCAGAACGTCGAGCTGGCAAGAGACAGACGATCGTCGACCGGCTGATCGATGATAGTCGATCGGCGTTCGACGATAGTCGAACCAAAAACTAACTTAGCCAGATTTCACTGGATAAGTGACTACACTAAAACTAACCTTTGACCAAAGATAAATCTTGGGTCAAGAGACTAACAGGAAAGACTTAACTCAAATCCAAACTAGGGTACCAACAAGATAAATTCTCATATAAAATGAATAACTCATCTCAACCTTCTACTAGCTCAACCCAACCACCTTCTTCTGCAAACACATTAAAAAATGATGAACTTCGAAGAAGCAAAAGAGTTAGAACCGAATGAACCTTAGGGGGACTACTTCATTTACCTAGTTAAAGGAGAATCTAATTCATATGAGGACTATTACCTCATCTGATTATCCCTTTTGGAGAAATGTCATGTAACACCCCAAATTTGAGGAACCAGAGCTGTTCGTCGAGCTCAGGCCTTTTCGTCGAGCTCAGGCTGTTTGTCGAGCTCAGGTTGTTCGTCGAGCTCAGCGTCTATTTGTCAAGCTCGGGCTGTTTGTCGAGCTCAGGCTGTTCGTCGAGCTCAGTGCATGTTCGTCGAGATCAACGCCTGTTCTTCGAGCTCAGGCTGTTCGTCGAGCTAAGCGCTTGTTCGTCGAGCTCAGGCCTTTTCGTCGAGCTCAGGCTGTTTGTCGAGCTCAGGCTGTTCGTCGAGCTCAGCGCCTGTTTGTCGAGCTCAGGCTTTTCGTCGAGCTCAGCACCTGTTCGTCGAGCTAAGGCCCTTTCGTCGAGATAAACGATGTTTGTTGAGTTGAGAGCTTTTTTGCCGAGCCCTGGACCATTCATCGAGCTCAGGCCGCTCGACGAATTCTAAGCCGTTCGACGAAGGTCGAAGGATAAATTGTGAAGTTTCGTCATTTGAAATCATATCCATCTGATTTCATACCAAAGTTGATCCTAGGGCTCAGGACAATTCGTCAAGGTGCCATAAGTAGGGACGAGAGCCCTTTTTCCCTTATTTTTTCGGAGTTGACATAGGGTTTGGGTGAGAGAGTTAGGGGAAGAAGAAGAGATCTTCTTCCGCCATTGCTGAAGCTTCAGGCCTCAGATCGTAGTTCCGAGGCCAGATCCGTGAAGGGGACACAAAGGCGCACATTTTCATCTGTGCAAAGCAAGATTTCATAGCTAGAAAGAGGGGTTGAAGGGTAAAGACACTTCTCCTCTTGGTTTAGGATGTGTGCATGGCATCTACTATTTTCTTGTTTTCTTTCAAGCATTTTAGGCACCGGATTTATCAAGTGAGAGGGATTCGGGTTGTCATGGCTCAAGAGGAGCCACCGGGTCAATTATGTCCGTCCCCAACATGATATTTCATTAAAGATCCGCTCCGCTAGTGGATTAGGCATTATGGATAAAGCCATAGTCGCGACCGTTTGTCCGACTTGGTGATGTTGCATGACAAACTTAAGGATTTTGGTAGAAATCCATTGCGGCAAGATGTCGTTTGTGATGTATGTTTCCCCTTATTTCACGCAAGTTCGTGTAGTCGGAACCAGACAAGGTTAATTAGCTTCGTTGTGACCGTAGATGGTTTCCTTAGAGCACGGGAACATTACAGTACGAAAGAAGGATTAGGATAGGAAGGCTATGTGTTGTGATGTGCGAGGGCTTGACTGTGTATCCGTGGTCGGCTGACTATCCTGTGACGTGCAAGTCATGTGGGGAGAGTGTCCCAACAAGACTAGCCCCCTCCTGTGAAACTGACGAGAACGACAAGCTTTGGATAAGCCCGGGCGATGAAGCCCACGAGCGGGTGGGGTCCGACAAGGGTTATTAGTATCAATTTGTGTGTTGGACGGAATCCTGACATGAGAAGTCAGAGCTTGCAGGCAAGCCCGGGTTTGAGATCCACGAGCAGGTGGGGCCTTGGCAAGAGTTCCGTATGGCGGCTTGTATGTCGTTTGGGGAAATTGGAAGTGCCCACATGTATGTGGCTTGAATGTCGAAGGGGAAATTGAAAGTACCCGATTGATGATGCGTTATGATGTCTTAGATTCATATGTTTTAGGGTTCCTTGGGTGAAACCCAGGATTGCATACATACTGCATTGTAGGCCTCATTTTTCTTATGCTCAACATAGAAACATGTTTGTTGAATGAGACATCCAAACTTATTTTATAGATTTACATGTTATGGTATATTGCATACAAAGTGCTGACCTGCAGGGTGATGGAGTGCCCCGGGATCCGCTAGGGATGGTCAGGAGGAGATGTGTTGGTTACACAGTTGAGGTCAGCCTTTGTTGACCCACGTTACCACAACTTTTTATAGGACAAGGATCGCAAGCAGGAGCAAACTCGCCGGCCAAAAAGGCCTAAGCCTCATGAAGTGAACCTTTTTTGATTCTGTTTTGATGCTATGAAATGATACTTGAGATGTAATTCGGCTTGCATGTCGAGGTAGCCTAGGAGTTCTTTTGCACTTTGATAGGATGGTTTTTCAGTTTTGGACTCATGTGATTTGAGGCCTTAAGGCCGTTTTGATACTCTTAGTTTGGTGGATAACTTCTAGTTTTGTTTGTATGTTTCCGCTGTTTGTTCTGAGTTTTGAGTTGGGTAGTTTCATATCATATTTTAATGCTTAAGTTGTGGCGTCTGTATGTTGTGGGCCCCCGGCCGGACCCATATTATACGGTCATTATAGGGGAGGTGTTACATGCCATAAATTTAGAAATTAATTCTATATTAGAGAATAAAACATGGATTCTAACCGATCTACCTCATGATGCTAAAGTCATAGGTTGTAAACGGATCTTTAGAAAGAAACTAAATCTGGATGGTTTTATAGATAAATATAAGGCTCACCTTGTCGCTAAGTGCTATGCTCAAAAACAAGGAATAAATTATTTAGACACATATACTTCCGTAGCTAGGATTACATCTCTTCGTGTTCTAGTCGCTTTAGCTTCGATCCATAAGATGATCATACATCAAATGAATGTCAAAACCGCTTTTTTTCATGGAGATTTAGATGAAGAAGTCTACATGACTCAACCTGAAGGTTTTGTACTTAAAGGTCAAAAAACTAAAATTTGCAAACTAATTAAATTACTATATGATCTAAAACAAGCCTTTAAGCAATGACATCAAAAAATTTGATTATGCAGACTTATCTTTTGAATTTAAATCTAATGAATTTGATAAGTGTATTTATGCTAAACAATATGAAAATGAAATTGTTCTTCTTTGCCTCTATGTAGATAATATCTTAATATTTGGGAATTAAATCAAAATTGTTAATGATGCCAAAAATAATTTATCATACAAATTTGATATGAAAGATTTGAGTGTAGCAAATATCATTTTATGAATGAAGTTATTCAAATCTAATACTAATGTTTCATTGCCTCTTTCTCACTCTATTGAGAAAATGCTACATAAATTTAATTTATATGATTCTGCTCCCGCATCAACTCCTTATTACGTTAGTATAAAATTTTGTAAAAATATTGGTGAACTTATAGATCAAAAAAAGTATGCACATATGATATGATCATTATAATACATAGCTAACCGCACTAGGCCAGACATTTCCTATGTCATAGGCCGATTAATAGATATACTAGCAATCCAACTGATGATCATTGAATGGCATTAACTAGAATATTTAAATACATTTGCGGAACTATCGATTATAGTTTAGTATATACGAGTTTTCCCAAATTACTAAAAAATATATTCAGATGTCAATTGGGTAACTGATTTTTTAGATGTTAAATCTACAACAGGTTATGTATTCATCCTTGGAGGAGTCACCATTTCATATGCTTCTATAAAACAAATTTTATTTCTAGAAGTAGCATGGAATCAGAGCTTATAGCTTTAGACATAACATGTGTTAAAGCTGAATGACTTAAGAATTTACTTGCTAAAATTCCTTTAGTTAGAAAACCAATACCTGGTATTTCTTTGCATCGTGACAATAAATTTATTATAGATTTAACTGCTTCTAATTATACTAATTCCAAGATGAACAAGTTTAGATGAACAAGTTTATGAGAATCAGATACAAATTAGTGAAACAACGAAAAAAAGAAGTGATATCACTCAACTATAAAATCAGAATTGAACCTGGTTGATAATCTTACCAAGGAATTCCCTGAAGGGTGATTTTGTTATCATCCAGTGGAATGAGGTTTAAGCTCATATGATTTGATTCCAATGGTGGATACCTAACCCATGTGATTGAAGATCCCCTGAATTGGGTTCAATATGATAGAAATGAACTCGTTGATGTAGCGCAGTTGGGAGCACAAATTTAAGGTTGAGAAAACGTTTTCCTCATTCCTATGATGTTGTGCTTTATGTAATAGTTTATGATAAATTTTAAGTTTTTAATGATTGGCAAAAGCATATATCTTTGTGAGATATTAGTTATGAAATATCTCTTGAGACACCACATATATAGGAGGTAGTTGTGAGGTCGCAACTTTGGGATCCGGGCTGCACCCTAATAACCCTCATGAAAAATCAAGGAATGTGCATGGCCATTAATGCGCCCACTATCATAACCCAAGAACAATCAATCTTTTGTGTGCTTATCTAATCTACTGGTCAAAAGTTTATAATTCAAAGCCTCTGACACATCATACTCTTTGGTAGAGGAAATAAGTACTAAGTATAGATTCAAGTTAACCATTTCACCTATACTCATTGCATTAGATACAACTTGATGAAGCAAATTTGTATTTGATTTTATTTATTATTAGTAATATCAAATTTATGAAGTTTGTTTTTTGGTTTTTTGCTTTTGTGTGGGATTGTTAGAAATTTGATGCATAAAACATTATAAATTAAATATTTTTTGGAGTCTTTTGGTGTTTGGTGTTGAGCTTCATGTGAAAAGCTCCAAAACCAAAAGGAAGGAATCCAAATTTTTGGAGGGAAACTTTCATAATGGAAAAGATGATCTCTTAGTCCCAAATTGCCTAATACCTCACATGGGAGTGAGTGTATAAAGTATTTCACTCCTTATTTGTTCAAAAGAACATAAGGAGGAACTATGAATCACACACTCGTGCGCGCACGCACAACACCGTATCAAGATTTTGAATTTTAGATTTGTGGAATAATTGAATTGAATTGTATTTTTATTCTAAATAGTTTTGCACTTTTAAATCCGAAGTTTTAAGTTGCGTTGATAAGTATTTGATGTTTGCGTCGACAAGAATGCGCAATTTTTCCTTGCGTCGACTATGTCGAAATGTACACGAGATGTGTCGGACTATACTTGACGCTCTTTCTTGGTCTCGACGTTGCGTCATATAGTTCTCGATGTTGCGTCGATTTGAACTCGGTGCACTCTTGCTTCGACTTCTCCTGCGTCGAATGAGAAATCGACGCACGTCGATAAGAAATCGACGCAACTTGTGTCGACTTGTTTGTCAGTTTCTTTGTGTGATGTTTTCAGTTACACGTTTCTCATCATTAACTCCAACGTTCACCTGCATTATTGAAGTTTCTAATTATAACAGTTGAGGTTTATTACGTGGTTATTTTTGTCATTTTCGAGACTCCAATTTAGGAGAATTTTTCTGATTCGTTTACTTAAACACTAGAAAAACATTATGTTGCTTTTTTCCTCTCTGACTCTTCGACGATATTCATCGAGGTTTCATTTTCTTTACCTTTGCTTCATTAAGTGGGAGTTCGAGTGCTCTATGTTTATTCGGTATCCGTGCACATCGGAGTTTTAGGATCTAGCCTTGTGTTGTACCTTGAAGAAGTGAGCATCGGTTAAAAGTCATGTCGGAGAGTGGTGCAACTTTTTAGGTCAGTGATCACACACCTTATCCAGACTTGATTTTAAACTTTTATTATATTCTAAATTTTATTTCTCATGTGTTATGTTTATACAAATTTTAGAATCTTATTTTCAAGACCTGCTAATTATTATTGTTATTATTAATTGTTTTCAAAAACCAAAAATTATATATCAATATATAATTTATGAATATAGGTAAAAATATTCCATCAATATTCTCATTTTTTCGCAATTTCTTATTGCTTGATGCCCAAGAATAAGCCCATAAGTACAAAATAATTCTGTGATTATAGGATAAATCTGCAGAACTATCATAATTTTATAGATAATTTATTAGTTGATACTTGATTGCTCCAAATCTCATATAAGTTGCCTCATGTGATTACAATATTATGATCTCCTTAGCTATTCATCAATTAGGTCAGGGTTACACTTGGAAGTGGGGAAATCCTGATTTGATTAAAATTTTCTTTGGAATAAACGATAGCTCTCTGATTTTCTAGTTGCATGAACACAAAATTTATATAAAAAATAACACCTGCCCTAGGGGGCATATATTGTGCATAATGCGACCTAAAGAACAATGGGATAACTCGCTCATGAAGCAAGATCTCTTGTCATTTTTAACTTGTATCACCTTTGAGGGGTAATCTCATATGTTATCTCACTTTCTAAGCTTGTGTGCAAGTAAAATTCTGACAATGTGTGTCACATATTTAAAGTGTTGGCCCCCTTAGCTCCATGTGTCATCCTTCTAAGGTGCCTTGTAGAATGGGTCGAATCATGCTCGACAAATATGCTATATTTGGTCTTCATTCTTTAGATACAAATACAACATAATACCACACCAGAAAAATGTAAAGTGTGAAAGATTAGTGAAAAGGGCTCAAAACAACTAGCATTCATAGCTAAAAGACTTATGTGATTTAAGAACTTGTTTAATAATAGAAGTATTTAATACAAACATTTCAACTACAATTTCTCCTTCAACAAAAGACAAACATTGTTTGGATTTTAGACATGATAGTTAAACTTATTCGATACGAAGTTGAGTAAGTCCATATGTCTCGTGAGCGCACAAACGTTTATCATCAACGCAACAAATTTAGAGTTTGCAAGGATGGATGTTTACAAATATAACTACGTAATGTCATTGTATCATCATAATTAAATATTACTTCTTGAAACCGATGTGCATTGTGTATCAAAGTTTTTTTAAAAAATAAGATACAAAAAACAATAAATTATCAAAATATGAACAAAATATCACAAGTATTTAGTTATAAAATAATGTTAAATGTGCTTTGGCAGGCCTTCTAATCTCATATCTTGGAATATATATTAGGGAAGGTTTTACTTTTTTTTAATCAAGATTACATATTATATTGGGGTGAACTTCTCTTTTTTAACATTATTTCTGTTCTTTTAACATAAAAATGCATTTTTTATTTTTTACATTGAATTTTTCTGTTATCTTTTTCACCATTGCTTATGTTATTCTAACATAAGCTTTGTTTGGTGCACGTTTTGTCACAAAAACATTGCAAGTATTTAGGTAATTAATACTTGTAATTTCTAAATAAGAATTAAATGAAATAGGAGAGGGCAGCTTTGGAAATTAGAAAGTATCGATGACACCAAAGTCATATATATTAGTAATATGATATATATATATATATATATATCTTTATCACTATAATAGAAATACTGTGGTCTGCAGATAACATGAGTTCGAAATTAGGAGGAAAATATGTGGCCGTTGGATTTCAGATATTTGATCATGAACCGTTGGATCAAACCAACCCTATTTCCATACTTTTTACTAGGGGTCCTAAACCTACTATAGGACAGTCTTAAACCTATGCGAATTAATTTAAAAAATGGGTTAGAAAAAGCAAACGGTCCGCCCGCAAGGACGCAGCCGGCAAGGACCCGGAAGCCCGACCGCACGCCTGACAGCTCACTTGACTTCAAACAATACATGCCAAATTTTCTATATATACCCAAAAAACGCTTTTGAACGGGCGGTGTGGGACTAAAACAGGCGGGTGAACAGTGCACCCGCCTGTTTTAGTCCCACACCGCCAGTTCAAAGCAATATTTTGGGTATATATTGAAAACTCGGCAGGTATTGTTTGAAGTATTGGGGCTGCGAGTCTTCCGATCAGGCTTGCAAAATTGGTGTTTGGCGGGCCGGCTTGCAATCGGCCTGTTTTAGAATATATATTTAAATTTATTAAATGACTTATTATAAATACCTGCTTTTTAATGTTTTATTTTTTAATTAATTATTTTTTAATGTTTTATTTTTTAAACTTAATTATTATAAATATCACGCAGCGAAGCCCGACAGGGGCGGGTGAAGCCCTCCGTCGCCGGCCGGATACTGTGCACGAGGTGAAGCCGGGGTGCGGGCGAAGCCCGCCGGGGGCGGGCGTAGTCCGCCGTTGCCGGCCGGGTACTGTGGCGCGTGGCCATCGGGCCGGAGGCCCGTGCCTGTCACTCGTATATATATATATATATATATATATATATATATATATATATATATATATATATATATATATATATATATATATATATATATATATATATATATATGATATAAATATATAATCAAAAGTTATGATATTTAATATTTCCCATTTTGAATAAAAATTATTGTATAAAATTATGCTTTGCAATAATTATTTTATAATTAAATACACTATAGAAATGTACACAAGTCTCCACATAACATTCGCTAGTGATGGTTTCTGCGTAAAATGAATAATGTATGACCGCATTGGCCACACTAGTCGCACTTCTGTAAATTCTTGTAATTAGTCCCACATTGTCTAATTGTGAATACTCCCATCTCCTCTATTCTATATAAAGGAGAGTATGCCCTTGTAATATTTATATTTTTTGGAAATAAAATTTAGTTATTTTCAATTTCCTGCTTATTTCTTTTAATTTCCTGCAATTTATTTCCAAGTTCTCACAAAATTAAATCTATTATTCTCAAGGTGTGCCAAACCATTTTCCAACACTTAAGACTCAATAAATACGCAAATATAAACCGTCTCCCAAAGTTTTGAGGATTTTCTAATGGATTTATCATTAATGAATTTTGTCTCATCAAATCATCATGAATTTTTCCAACAAATATAGACGGAAAAAGTTACTACATATGATTCTAAGGAAAAAAGGGAGCAAATAAGTATTTGGAGACACTAATGGACAAAATATTTAGTGTTTATAAATCACAAAAGCTTAAAATGCCTTCTCACCCAAAAAGATCTAAATATGTGAAAACGAAGGTAACTAGAACTTATTAAAGACTATGAAATAAACATTATGTACCATCTAGGTAATTAAAACATGGTGGTTGATACTTTAAGGATCCGTTTGACATGGTGGTGGCGGTCGTAAACGCATGGGTTAAATCGTCATTCGTTAAGGATCACCTAACAAACATCATCTTTTTGAACATTAAAGTGGATGAAGTTCTTTAGGTGGGCGTTAAGGAGTGACAATTTAACCCTCATGTTCATGACCACCACCGCCATGCCAAACGGAGCCTAATTCACAGATCCAATGTTAAGGGCCTGTTTGGGAAGTCTTTTCAGAAAGGAGAAGGAGTGGTAGTAAAAGGATGGTAGGAAAAGAAGCTTTTGAAAAATGTCTATTATAAAAGGAGAACTGTTTGGGTGAATTTCTTTTGCAGAGCTTTTAAAAAAGTAGAAGCACTTTATAAACCGTTTGTCAAATCTCCGTTGCGGTAACTTTTTTTATTAAAAATACTCGTCCGGGGAAAAAAACGCAATTATTTCGCCAGGGAAGGTTTTTTTCGCCCGGGAGCGAATTTTTCGTCCGGAAGCGAATTTTTTCGTCGGGGCGCGGTTTTTTCGCATGGGCGCGAATTTTTCGCCTGGGCGCAATATTTTCGCTTGAGCGCCAATTTTTCGGCCGGGCCCTATATTTTCGCCCGGGCAACAATTTTTCTGTCGGATGCCAATTTTTCGGACGGACGTTAATTTTTCGAACGAGCGCGAATTTTCCGGATGGGCACAAATTTTTCGGACGACCGCAAATTTTTCGGACGAGCGCAAATTTTTCGGAAGGACACGAATTTTTCGGACGAGCGCGAATTTTTCGACTAAGCGGGAAAATTTCGCTCGAGCACGAATTTTTTGCACGGACGAGAATTTTTCGCACGGACGCGTTCGGCGACAAAATCGCGCCCGAGCGAAAAAAACGTGTTAGGGCAAAAAAATATCGCTAACGGACAAAAAATTCGTGCCCGATCAAAAAATTCCTGACCGGGTGAAAAAATAGGGCCTGGGCCAAAAATTCGCTCCTCGCGAAAAAACCGCGTTTAGGCAAAAAAAATTGCACACAGGCGAAAAAACCGCTCTCCGGCGAAAAAAACAAGCTCCGATTAAAAGTGTCGCTCTCGGGCGAAAAAAGCGTTCCCGGGCGAAAAAAATAGTGCTCGGGTGAAAAACCGCTCCCAGGCAAAAAAAATCGGGCCCGTGCAAAAAAAATTGCGCCCGGGCGAAAAAATTGCGCCCGGGAGAAAAAATCGTCCCCGGGCGAAAAAATCGCGTCCGGGCGAAAATATCGCGTCCGCGCGAAAATAACGCCTCCGGGCGGAAAAAAACGCGCTCGGGCGCAAAAAACGCCCGTGGGCAAAAAAATCGCGCGAGAGCGAAAAAATCAAGTCGGTGTAAAAAAATCGTGTCCGGGTGAAAAAATCGCGCTAGTGAAAAAAAATCACGCCCGGGTGAAAAAAAGTCCGTCCGAGCAAAAAAAACGGCTGGGGCGAAAAAAAATCGTGCACCGGAAAAAAAAATCGCACCCAGATGAAAAAAACACACCCAAGCGAAAAAATCACGTCCGGACGAAAAATCGGTCCGGGCGAAAAAAACACGCTCGTGCGAAAAAAACTCACCCGGACGAAAAACCCCGCGCCCGGACGAAAAAACCCGCGCCCGGACGAAAAATGCTAGCGCGGACGAAAAATTCGCGCCCGGGCGGAAAATTCGCGCCCGGGCGAAAAACTCGCGCCCGGGAGAAAAACTCGCGCCCGGGCGAAAAACTCGCGCCCGGGCGAAAAACTCGCGTCCGGGCGAAAAACTCGCGCCCGGGCGAAAAACTCGCGCCCGGGCGAAAAACTCGCCCCCGGGCGAAAAACTCGCCCCCGGGCGAAAAACTCGCCCCCGGGCGAAAAACTCGCCCCCGGGCGAAAAACTCGCGCCCGGGCGAAAAACTCGCGCCCGGGCGAAAAATTCGCGCCCGGCCGAAAAATTTGCGTCGGGCAAAAAAATTACGCTGGAAAAAAAATCACGCCAAGACAAAAAAATCAAGTTGTAGATTTTTTTTAAGAGAAGTGTTTTTGTCTGCGGAAGTGCTTTTCGAAAAGATTGAAAAGTAGGTGACAAGTGACTTTTCCAAAAGATGAGAAAATGGAGTTTTTCGCGGTAGCTTTTTCCACCGATAGACAATCCAAACGATCTCTTAAGTGTGGTGGCGTTTTCCAGAAAACGAAAAGGAGCTAAAAAGCTCTACCAAACAGGCCCTAAGTTGATGACATTCCCAAACTGCTGACATGGAATAACAAAAGTTAAACTCAGAGACATCATCAAGTACGATACGTTTAGCTAACTAATCGTCTATACCGATTCATTGTAACTTGTAAGAGATCTAGAAAGCTAGCCTACATGTGTTGCAAAATGTAAGAAGATTACAAAGGCCATTATAGAAGAACAATAATCTAAATTTCATATTGATGAACATGACATCTTATGATGTAGCAATTGGTTTGAATTCCCTAAAATTAATAACTTTGAGGGAAATTGTTAAAATATGAGTATCATTCAAATCTCTCTATCCACTTAGGAGCTACAAAGACATATCAAATTTTAAGATAAACTGTTGGTTGCCAGGCATGAAGATGGATGTTTTAAAATTTGTGAGCCAAAACCCATCATTTAGGCAGGGTACTTCAACCGATGTCAATTTCGAAGTGGAAATAGGAAGACATCTCTATGTAATTGGTAGTAAGTCTTCCATGAACATTGTCTGAATTTAATGCAATTTGGGTAATCATTGACATGCTAGTGAAGCCAGCCCACTTCTTGTCAACGAGGGTTGGCGAATCAATGCTAAGATTATCCCAGAAATACATCGATCATACCATGTCCTTGCATGAAGTCTTGGTCTCGATTGTGTTCGATCGAGATCCTAATTCACTACAAGATTCTGGAAGGCATTTCAAAAAACTCTGGGTATACAAATACACGTAAGTACTATTTATTACCCCATAGATTGATGGGCCGATTGCATGAACGATACATACACTTGAAGCTCTACTGAGAATGTGCGTCATGGATTTTGTAGGAAATTAATTAGGAACAACATTTTTGATGGTGCAATCTACCAATAATAATTGTTACCACTCAAGCATACAAATGTTGTTGTATGAATCACTGTATGGAAGTATATGTTGTAATTTTGTATGGCAGTTGAAAGTGGTAGATGAAATTATGCATGGATCACAACTAATTAAAGATTCTAATAATGTAATTCAACTGGATTGACATTGATTTTTGTATTGTTTAGGGAAGACAGTGGAAATATTTTAACTTGAAACACCATAACTTAATGTTTTAGGTTGGAGAACACGTATTCCCGAAGATGAAACCAGGACTTGAACTGTGGAACAGTTGCAAAGATAGATCATATATATTTCAAAATTTATTATTCTCAAATCAAGAACGTGTCGAACCATGTTCCAAAATATAGGACTATAAATAAACGAATATAAATCCTCTCACGTTTTTTTTTCTAGGATTTTCTAAAGACTTTATTATTAATTAGTTTTGCATTATCAAATCAACATGGAATTTTCCAATAGATACAGAGATGGGCAGACCCACATAGGATCTAGTGTGGGTGGCCACCACAGGCGGAACTATACCTGGGCACGGTAGGGCACGTGCCCGACCGGTTTTTTCCGCTCCCGATCCCGTAGGTTTCATCACGTTCCCGGTCCCGTCTAGCGCTGTCAATCCCGTCTAGCGCTCCGGCTCCGACTCCCGTAGGTTTCTTCTTCTTCTTCTGCAGATTTCCCTCTTCTTCTGCAAATTTCCCTTCTTCTTCTGCAGATTTTTCCCTTCTTCTTCTGCAGATTTCCCTTCTTCTTCTTCTGCAGATTTCCCTTCTTCTTCTTCTGCAGATTTCCCTTCTTCTTCTTCTTCTTCTTCGGCAGATTTCTCCTAAATGGGCTTGCCCTGTTTCACCAAAGAGGTTAACTGTCTAACGGTCCAGATTTCACTTTGAAATCTGGACTGATTTGTAAGTTTTTCAGATCTAAATTTTTCTTTTGTAATTTTGTATTCAATTTTTTATTGTAATATTGTGTTTAATATTTTTCTTACAAAAACATCTTTGCAAAAAAAAAAATCGGGGCCGGTGCCCCCGAACCCACGCTCAGGGTGCGCTGCTCCCCCCCCCCCCCCCCCGAACCTCTCAAATTGACAGTACTTAGATTGTGCCCGTGTGACTTCAAAATCCTAGTTCCGCCAGTAGTGGCCACCCACACTGAATTTCAAGAATAACATTTTTTTAGTAATAGAAAATAGAGTGATTTAATATGCTAGGTAAGTTATCTAATAATAAATATATTATAATATTTAAATCAAAATGGTCTTGTATTCGATTCCTACTGTCAACAACTTTTATAGTTTTTTATTTTATACATAAATTTATTGTTATGCTATTGTATAATGTTTTAATATAAATAAGTTCATTATTATGTTTAATTTTTTTTTATAAGCAAGTTAATTGTTATTAAAGTTCTCCTATAAATAATTTTTTTGTTAGGTTATTGTGTGATAATATCAAAAATATTTCAAATGGAATGTATTATTCATGTAATATAGACATATTTTGTGGAATATTAATATAATATAAAAAAATTGTTATAATTATTTATTTTTTGAATATTTTTATACGTTGCCCACAGAATAAATTGTCTGCATCCGCCATTGGATACAGAGGGGATAAGTTATTGCATATGCTATTAGAAAGCAAATGAAGCAAAGAAGTAATGGCATATCTATGATCAGGAGTTAGCCATTATGATCTGGAGTTAGCCGTCTATGTGTGGGATCCGGATCCTCTAAATTTCGGATGAAATGGAGGGGGTCTATTTCATCATTTAATGGAGAGGATAAGTTCACAAGATATCAAGTGGACAGGATTTTTTTGACTTTAAAAAAATATAAAAGGAGGGAAAATGATGAACCCGTCGGATCAAAAATCACTCGATCCTGACCGTGAAATGGATCCCCTGACGAAATGGAGGGGATCCTGATATCTATGTGTGTGTGTGTGTGTGCACGTGCATATCTATACTAATATATAAAGAAATTCAATTATGATGTAACCTGATTGACCAATAAAACTAGACTGTTGGATCAATCATATTTTTAATCCAATCGTCAGATTCAAACATCGTCATCTCAAAAACCTTACTTTCCTCTCGTCCGCCGCACTATTCACAATCCTGCTTCTCTGGACTCAAAGAGGATTAGGGCAACCGTGATCTCACTGTGTGGCATTCTTCATTCCTTTCCAACACAACGTCATCAGTAGGTTGTAGGGTAAGCGAAAAGCGGGAGGATTTGGACAATCACGATCTCATCTGTAGGTTGTAAGGTCATCGCCTCCCCCGCTTTTCCTCGTCGGTCTCAAACATCGATTATCCCGTTGTTTTTCGTCGAGCTCTTTCTTCTCGCCATGGGTATCCCACAGGGTAGAGTCCCCCTCCTATTGTACACACGACATCGTCACTGAGGGTATGCTACTTACCTTCAGGGCCACGCTCTTGTCGTTGGGGTACATGATTATGCTCGGGGGAAGGCGAGCTCATCAACACATTCCATCAAGACCAACTTGCCTCCCCCTTGCTCATTTTGACGTTGGACTCCGCCTGCTACTATGGCCTAAGGTAAAGTGGTTCCTCAAATGCTTTGGGATTAGTCATGGGCAAAAAGCCCGGGCCCGGAAAGCTCGCCTGGGCCCAGCCCGGCAAAAGCCTGGCTAGGCCCGGCCCGGTCCAAGGCCAGGCTTGGGGCCCTTACCGGGCCCCCATTTTTGCCGGTTGCACGGCCCGGTGCCCAGCCCGGGTCAGGTCGGGCAAAGCCCGACACTGGGATAAGGAAAATATCCCGCCAGGCGGGATTTTAATCCTCCCGCCTGATCAGGCAGGATTTTAATCCCGCCTGATCAGGCGGGATTTTAACCTGATAATCATAGGCGGGATTAATCCCGCCTATGATTAGGCGGGAAATCCCGCCTATGATGAGGCGGGATTAAAACCCGCCTGATCAGGCGGGATTAGTCTTTTGAATTCAGGCCGGCCTGAAGGGTCTAACCGGGTTCCCCCTTTGAGAGGGAGCTCTAGCCCGATACGACCCGATTTAAACTAGGACCGGGCCGAACCCGATTGGAAAAAATCCCGGGCCCGACCGGGCCGGGCCAACCCCGGCCCGATCGGGCTTTTTGCCCATGACTATTTGGGATGGAACTCACGTAGATCAACACAAACGCGATCGCCATGCTGGTCATATTCACGTGCTATCTACGCGAGGAAAAGCTGGAGTTCAACCTCACCATCTTCCGCAAACTATTCATCTTCCAGGCGACCTCAAACAAAGTCCACCACTGGAACGACCAGTTCCTCTTCAGCAAGGGAGACTTCCGCAACATACCGTACTCGTCGGTTCAAAAGGACGAGACGATTAATCGGGCCCCTCGGGTGGACGACGAGGTGGCGGTACTATATAAGTTATTCGTCGGGAAGAATTTTGAGGTTGCTCACCTGCGGCGGAACCTCGACCCCCTCCCCCCCCCCCCTCGTATAGTCCACATAAGGTATGTTTCCCCTCCCTTAATGTTTCTCTACTCACCCCCTCTTGGGTTTAAACAAACCTTATGCTTCTGGTTTCTGTTGCAGGCGAGCGCCAGATCCCGATAAACTCCCCGTATGTGAGCAAGGCAAAGCTCACCTCCAAGCTCTCCCTAGCAAGCATTGTCGTGGATGCCTGTGCCAGTGACCTGAGCAAGCTTGCATGCAACAACGACAAGGGGAAGAGGTCCATATTGATCCTTGACCCCCACACACCAGCTCACGAAAGAAGCAAAAATTTGAAAGGAAGAAGGAGAAAGTTGCCAAGTCGAACGACCCAGAGTCTTCGGCCCAGAAGAGTGGCTAGCCGGAGGTGTCGGCGTCGCACTCCAACTTTGGCTATGGGAAGAGGGTAGTTGACAGCGCGGGAGACCCCCTGCTCGCCAGGAAGAGATGGTGGACTGGATCTCCATTCCTCCCTCCTTCCCTCTTAGGGTGAGGGCAGCAGTTCTGACAAGGATACCTACTGCCAATCCTACGAGATTTATGGAAGGAGGGTGTGGTGCAATTGGACTGAGTACCGCGGTAGCGCAACGGAAATATAATCGAGCAAAAACAATCAGCAAAATAATAAAGAAGAGATTTCAACCACAGACGACAAAAGAAATTTACGTGGTTCGGAGAGGAGCTCCTACGTCCACGGGGAGAGCGCGGCGGAATATATCCACTATCAAAAATAGAAGTTACAGATTACAACTGAGACCGCAAGGGTCGAGCAATAAAGAGAGAATTGAAAAACTAAAAATGAGAGCCGTCGCTTGGAATCGCCACCGCCGTTGTAACACCCCAAAATTCAAAAGTCCCAAAATGGGGGGGTGACATGGCCTGGGACATAGGCGTGTCCCAGGGCGTGTCCTGCTCTGTTTTCTCGAGTGTTCTCGAGGGTGATTTTGGTCTCGAGTGGGCGTTGAGTGAGGCGGCACGGCCTGGGACACGGGCGTGTCCTTCTTTGTGTGTCGTCTCAAGCACTCGACGTCATGCACTCAACGATCGTTGAGAGGCGACACGGCCTGGGACACGGGCGTGTCCCAGGGCGTGTCTTGCTCAGGTTGATGGCCAGATTGTGTCCGAGAAGGACACGGCCTGGATCCCAGACGTGTTTTGTAGGACACATCGTGTCAAATGTGACACGAGCGTGTTTGGTACCCGTGTGCCTTTCGGGATTTTGGTTGATCCTGTATCAACTGAGGGATACGCCCCTCGACACGGGCGTGTACCATGTGACACGGGCGTGTCAGGTGATTGACACGGGCGTGTCAGGTGATTGACACGGGCGTGTCTAAGCCCGTGTTCTGGACTGGGTCAGTCGGTTCGTGTACCACTTAGAGTACACGGCATGTGACACGGGCGTGTCACAGGCCGTGTCAGCCTAAATATTAGACTTTGAGACCGATTTGTGGCCGCTCGATTCCTTCATCCTGGATCCAAGGGCTCAGATGATTTCCTGCTTGGTTAAATCAAGGGATTGGAATGAAGAGGTCATTCTTAACTTGGCCATTCTCTTTCTAAAAGAGAAGATAGAAGGGAGAGGAGGAAGAAGAAGAAGGAGAATATCAAGCCACCGGTGGAGCTCCCGAGTTCCGATTCGAGATCCGAGGCCAGTTCTGTGGAGGCAAAGCTGCTGCGGTGCTTTCCAACCGGCTAGAAATTCGATGGCTCCCAAGAGATCGTCAAGGGTAACGATCTTCCTTCTTGGACATGTGAAGTCCTCCTTTATGCATGAGCATGGAATCCTCTCCACCAAAAGGTGGAAAGAGTGAGTGATTTCAGTGGGTTGATAGTTACTATCCCCGATTGAGTCTGCATCTAGACTCGGAAATGTGTAGTACGGGATCGGCATGATGTGTGAAGCCTATCTGGACAGGTTGGTCTGGATTGGTGATGTTGCATATTGTGCACCGGAGAAGACTATGTGTATAAACGTGTGGTTTGTGGAGTCGAAGGGTTGTGCCTGTGAAGGGGAGTAGCAGGAAGTACTGGAATGAGGAGTTCCAGGAAATACCCTTGTATTTCTTGTGCTGCGGCCAGTCCTTTGTGGACAGTGTGGCCATTGTGAGGCCAGTCCTTGGCGGACAGCGTGGCCATTATGAAGCCAGTCCTTGGTGGACGTTATGATGCTCTTAACAAGGCTTCGTGCAGAACAGGAAAGGTGAAACCGACCCGCGCCTTTGGTTATAGCCGCGAGTACGTCGTACTTGGTGATGGCAAGGCGACTTGAGCAACGGGGGGTGGCTGATCCGTACCTGCGTTATATCGACTGTACAGGAGAGCGTCAAGGCATTGAGCTTTCGTTAGTGGTATAATGAGAGTCTTAGGTTTGCGCGCCAGTAAGACTAAATGCTCAATACCGTGTAAACGGTGGTGTTGACCCTGGTTCGTCGGTGCACCAAAAATGTGCCCTGAGTGCACGAATCGTTAGGCCGTGTGGCTGACGGTTGTAATGGATTGCTTGTGCGTGAGAGCACAATATATGTGATATCTGTCTATGCATTGCTATGCCTGCAGGGAAGGAATGTCAGTGCCCATGGAAAGGGGTAGGATTGTTAAAAATTGGTCATGTGAATGATGACCGTTGCCTTGTTTATCACCTTCTGGGTGGGTTTTTCCTGTGCAGGTGCTAAAGAGCCGAGTGGGAAGTGAAAGGGTTGAAGTCCCTGTGGATGTTACTGCTGCTTCTATCCCTTGAAGGCTGCTTTCTCTTATATTTTGTTCATGTGTGGCTGGCATGCGCGCCGATGTATGTAATCCACACTGTGAAAAGAGAAACTGTAAGGCCTTAAAGCCAGCTTGTGTTGTATTTGCTGTACACTCTTTCATGAGTTGATATATAAATGTGGTTTATATATATAGTGGACATTCCTGGTATGAGTTTATCGTTATTGTTAAAATCTTTCGCTAGCATGCTCTGAGTTAGGATGCGATGGTGTTGTGGTATTAACCTGTGACCTCGCCGTCTGTTTGTGTCATATAGTATGGGGGCCCGGCCGGACCTTCTATTATATGTTGTTTAATAGGTGGAGTCGTTACATTTTGGTATCCGCTTGTCTCGGTCTACCTCTTTCGAATTCGTGGTCGAATTCTTTTGTGGGGTGGCGAGCACGTGTCTGTGCGAACCGCTTTAACACTAATGAACTCTTGAATGTCCACTAAGTAATACAAATACACTTGTTTGAGGAACCTGCGCGTTCCTATCTTATTGTTATTGCTTGTGTGAGGTCGCTAATGTGTGTCTTGTCCACCTATAGGTGACTCGTAGTGGTGCTGGGCAGTCTGAGCCACAGCGTTCTAATGAGAGTATGGCAATAGTTGAGGTGCTTACACCTCCTCCTTCTGCGAAAACTGTCTGTTTAGTTGTTGAGGCTCTCTTTGCAATGTTTCAAGCTCAGCCTGTTGGGCAAGCACAGCCGGCAGTGGTGCTAGAACGAGTTGTTAAAAGGCTAGAACTTGTTGCGGTTGTTGACCCTTGAGCAGCTGAACGGCAGTTAAAGCAGTTTATGAGCTTCAATCCACCTATATTTGTGGGCATGGGATCCACAACGCAGGTCGAGGATTGGTTATCGCGCGTCAAGCGTATATTGACGGTGATCAGGACGGAGGAAGATTAGAAGGTCACTTTGGCCACCTTCTTATTGGAAGGAGAGGCTCGATTATGGTGGGACGAGGTTGAGTTACACCATTTAGCGGGCAGGCCGTTAACTCAAGTTTCGATGGAGGAGTTCTCTCGAATGTTCTTGGCAAAGCACTTGCCAGCGGCACAACGCATTGCTATAGAGAACGAGTTCCAACGGTTAACGCAAGGATAAAGTAGCGTTGATACGTACTTGCATGAGTTTGTCAGGTTGGGACGGTATGCGGGGTCAAGCTTCGCGGATGAACAAAAGAAAACCAACCGGTTCTACGAAGGGTTGCGGGATGAGTTGAGGTTCCTGCTCTCCAGTTCGGTGAACCAAGGGTTCCAAGCATTGGTTGATACAACGTGCGCGCTGGAAAAGGAAAAGAAGTGGGTGCAAGGTAAAAAGGACTTGGTTGTGACAAAGCAAGAGTTCAAAGCACCCCGCCCTGGGAAATCATACTACCAGAAGAAGTGGGGCAAGAGGTCCAAGCCTTCTGGGCAAACTTCTGTGACTGTTACGTCAGGAGAAACTTCAAGGCAGGAGCCTCGTACCTGCTTTACCTGTGGCAAAGTGGGGCATATAGCCCGTGATTGTAGGGTTGCTCAGCCAAAAGGGGAAAAGAAGACGGGCGCATCTTATGATGAGAAGGGCAAAGCAGTGGTAGAGTCCTCTGCATCCCAGGCGCAACCCAGAGTTTATAATCTTGGCCAGCAGGAGGCTATAAAGCAGAGTGACGTCGTCACAGGTACGATTTAAGATATTGCTTGCTTTAGTTTTATTGCATAATTTGTTTGTAGCTTGTGCATGATGTGTGTGCTACAGACTTTGTCCTGATTCGGAACAACCCAGCGAGAGCCCTGTTTGATACGATTGCTTCGCATTCTTTTCTGTCTAAGGACTTTGTGTCGCGAATTGGAGTACCAAGTCGTGGGACGACAGATAGGGTGACGGTATTATTGCTGAATGGTTGTGTGATGATTGTGGATAGATCTTGCGATGTTAAAGTTTAAATAGGAAGTTGGGATTTCAGTTTGAGTACATATGTGCTACCGATATCGGAGTTTGATGTGATCTTTGGCATGGACTGGCTCTCGGAACAGCGTGCTTTTATTGATTGCAATTCAAAGGAGATCACACTAGGCCAGAATACCGAGCTTGAGACTAAGTTCGTTGGTATGAGAGGAGTGAGCAGGACCTTGATGTCTGCACTCTAAGTCGTCAATGCTGTTCGGAAGGGCGCGGAGTTATTCTTCACGCTTGTTCAGGCTGTTGAGCCAAAGGCCAGTGTGCATGAGGTTCCGATTGTATCGAAGTTTGCCGATGTATTTCCTAAGGATCTTCCTGGGTTACCACCCCAGCGGGAGATTGACTTCTCTATCGTGTTGGTGCCAGGTGCGAAACCTATGGCCCGCTCACCATATCGCGTCGCGCCAAAAGAAATGGCTGAATTGAAAGTCCAACTGCAAGATTTGCTGGAACAGGGATATATACGCCCAAGTATATCACCTTGGAGCGCGCCTGTTCTGTTTGTGAAAAAGAAAGACGGTAGTTTATGGTTATGTATTGACTATCGTGAGTTGAATAAGCTGACGGAGAAAAATAAGTATCTGATTCCACGGATAGACGACTTGTTCGATCAGCTAGTGGGGTCAACCGTCTATTCGAAGTTGGGTTTGAAATCGGGATATTACCAATTGCGGATTCGGGAAGGTGACATTCCCAAGACAGCGTTTGGAACACTCTACGGTCATTATGGGTTCACGGTAATGTCATTTGGGCTATGTAATGCGCCTTCGGTATTCATGGATCTAATGCACCGAACGTTCCGAGAGTACTTGGATCTCTTTGTGATCATATTCATTGATGATATATTGGTGTACTCTCAGTCGGAAGTTGATCATGTGAATCATTTGCGGATGGTATTGCACACCTTGCAAAGGAATAAGCTTTATTCCAAGTTCTCAAAGTGTGAGTTTAGACTATCGTCAGTGGCTTTTCTTGGCCATGTGGTAAGTGGAGAGGGCATAGCAGTGGATCCGTCAAAGATAAGCGCCATACAGGAGTGTCCGGTATTCTCCTCAGTGGCTGAAGTTAGAAGTTTCCTTGGTTTGACAGGGTACTACAGGCGGTTTGTAGAAAACTTCTCACGGATCGTTTTGCCTCTTACCACATTGACGAGAAAGGATCAGAAGTTTGTTTGGACGTCGGAGTGCGCACGAGCTTTTGAAGAGCTGGAGAGTCGTTTGACCACGGCGCCTGTGTTGACATCGCCATATGGTACAGACGGCTATGAGATCTATAGTGATTCTTCAGGGAGCGTCTTAGGCTGCGTTCTACTACAGTTTGGTAAAGTGATTGCTTATGGCTCACACCAGTTGAAAGTGCACGAACGGAATTATCCCGTCCACGACTTGGAGTTAGCGGTGGTGATCTTTGCGTTGAAATTGTGGCGGCACTATCTATATGGCGTAAAGGTGGATATCTATACAAATCATAAGAGCCTAAAGTATCTGTTGGATCAGAAAGATCTGAATATGCGACAACGAAGGTGGATGGAGTTCCTTGGGGACTATACATTTGATATTCACTATACTCCCGGGAAGGGAAATGTGTTCGTTGATGCGTTGAGTTGTAGGACTCCGGTATGGGCAAGTTGGTTGCAGATGCATGATGAGCGTCTGATCCAGGATTTGGAAGCGTTAGAGATTTCTTGTGTTGATAAGAATTCCATAGCTGATGCATGCTTGAACTGGACGGAGGTGCAGTATGACCTTGCGGATAGGGTTCGGCGAGCAACGGAGCTTGATAAGAGTCTCCAATGCTATACAAAGGATGGGTCAGATGGTCAATTCTCCTGGGATGATGGCTTGTTACAAAAAGATGGTCGGTTGTGCGTCTCAAGTATGGGTAAGTTGAGAGAAGAGTTGATGTACGAAGCTCACTTTGCAAAGTACTCAATTCACCCTGGGAGCAAAAAAATGTATAAGGACAAGAAGAAGCTGTTCTGGTGGCCAGGCTTAAAGAGAGACATAGCTCGTTATGTGGCTGAATGTCAAACTTGTGCTTTGGTGAAAGCAGAATGCCAGAAGCCCTGTGGTTTCTTGAAGTCGTTGTCTATCCTGGAATGGAAGTTTGATGATATTTCTATGGATTTCGTGCATGGGTTGCCGAGATCTACATGCGGGAATGATTCAATCTGGGTGATTGTAGACCGATTGACAAAAGTGGCTCATTTCCTATCGAATAAGAGGGACGATTCAGTGGAAACTTTGGCAAAGCTCTAAGTGGAGCAGATTGTACGATTGCACGGGATTTCCCGTAGCATCGTAAGTGATCGTGATTGGAAATTCACGTCAAATGATTGGAGGCTAATTCATCAATTGTTGGGAACAAAGTTAGCATTCAGTACGGCCTTTCATCCCCAAACGGATGGCCAAACTGAGCGGACCAACAGGACGATGGAAGATATGCTCTGAATGTGCGCCCTGGACTTTGGTAAGAGATGGGAAGATCATCTCTATATGGTGGAGTTTGCCTACAATAATAGCTACCAAGCGAGCATCGGTATGGCTTCATATGAAGCTTTGTATGGTCGGAAATGCCGCACACCACTAGCTTGGGCGGAAGCAGGAGAATCAAAAGTATATCCACGCAAGGATGTCGAAGAAGCTACTTCGGCGATACGCTCTATTCGGGAAAGGCTATTGATAGCCCAGGATTGACAAGCAAAGTACTACAACGCCAAGCACCGGAACGTGGAGTTCGCGGTGGGCGATTAGGTATATTTGAAGATCAAACCATTCAAAGGCGTGTCCAGGATTCGGCGGTTGAAAAAGCTAAGTCCGAGATATCTTGGTCTGTTTGAAGTGGTAGAGCGAGTTGGGGAAGCTGCCTATCGACTAGCTCTTTCGGCAGAGCTGAGTGGCTTGCATGATGTGTTTCACATCTCAGTGCTTCAAAAAGCCGTCAAGGATCCAGCTCAAGTGATTGAGAATGATCGTGTACCGGTCGACTATGGGCTAACGACAAAGGTTAGACCCATTCGGTTCGAAGATAGAGCCGATAAATAGTTGCGGAACAAGACAATCGGTATGGTCAAGGTCCGGTGGGACAATTGTGGCCGAGAAGAGCTAATATGGGAGCGGGAGCAGACCATAAACGCGGAGTTTCCCAAGTTGTTTGGTTAAGCTATTGTATCGTGTGTCTCTTGTGTTGTAACGGACATTTTGAAGTTATAGCATTATGTTTGTTGGGTTTCCTTGGCTTGAGCAAATTTCGGGATGAAATTTATTGTAAGGAGGGGAGGGTTGTAACACCCCAAAATCAAAAAGTCCCAAAATGGGGGGGGGGGTGACACGGCCTGGGACACGGGCGTGTCCCAGGGCGTGTCCTGCTCTATTTTCTCAAGTGTTCTTGAGTGTGATTTTGGTCTCGAGTGGGCGTTGAGTGAGGCGACACGGCCTGGGACATGGGCGTATCCCAGGGCATGTCCTTGTCTGTATCGTCTCGAGCACTCGACGTCATGCACTCAACGATCGTTGAGAGGCGACACAGTTTAGGACACAGGCGTGTCTCAGGGCGTGTCTTGCTTAGGTTGATGGCCAGATTGTGTCCGAGAAGGACACGGCCTGGAGCCCAGGCGTGTTCTGTAGGACACGGGCGTGTCAAATGTGACACGGGCGTGTTTGGTACCCGTGTGCCTTTCGGGACTGGGTCAGTCTGAGGGACACTCCCCTCGACACGGGCGTGTACCATGTGACACGGGCGTGTCAATTGATTGACATGGGCGTGTCTAAGCTCGTGTTCTGGACTGGGTCAGTCGGTTCGTGTACCGCTTGGAGTACACGGCCTGTGATACGGGCATGTCACAGGCCGTGTCAGCCCAAATATTGGACTTTGAGACCGATTTGTGGCCGTTCAATTCCTTCATCCTGGATCCAAGAGCTCAAATGATTTCCTGCTGGGTTAAATCAAGGGATTGGAATGAAGAGGTCATTCTTAACTTGGTCATTCTCTTTCTAAAAGAGAAGATAGAAGGGAGAGGAGGAAGAAGAAGAAGGAGAAGATCAAGCCACCGGTGGAGCTCCCGAGTTCCGATTCGAGATTCGAGGCCAGTTCTGTGGAGGCAAAGCTGCTGCGGTGCTTTCCAACCGGCTAGAAATTAGATGGTTCCCAAGAGATCGTCAAGGGTAACGATCTTCCTTCTTGGACATGTGAAGTCCTCCTTTATGCATTAGCATGGAATCCTCTCCACCAAAAGGTGGAAAAAGTGAGTGATTCCAGTGGGTTGATAGTTACTATCCCCGATTGAGTCTGCATCTAGACCCGGAAATGTGTAGTACGGGATAGGCATGTTGTGTGAAGCCTATCTGGACAGGTTGGTCTAGATTTGTGATGTTGCATATTGCGCATCTGAGAAGACTCCGCGTATAAACGTGTGGTTCGTGGAGTCGAAGGGTTGTGCTTGTGAAGGGGAGTGGCAGGAAGTACTGGAATGAGGAGTTCCAGGAAATGCCCTTGTATTGTTTGTACTGCGGCCAGTCCTTTGTGGGCAGTGTGGCCATTGTGAGGCCAGTCCTTGGCGGACAGCGTGGCCATTATGAAGCCAGTCCTTGGTGTACGTTATGATGCTCTTAACAAGGCTTCGTGCCGAACAGGAAAGGTGAAACCGACCCGCGCCTTTGGTTATATCCGCGAGTACGCCGTACTCGGTGATGGCAAGACGACTTGAGCAACGGGGGGTGGCAGATCCGTACCTGCGTTATGTCGACTGTACAGGAGAGCGCCAAGGCATTGAGCTTTCGTCAGTGGCATAATGAGAGTCTTAAGTCTGCGCGCCAGTAAGACTAAATGCTCAATATCGTGTAAACGGTGGTGTTGACCCTGGTTTGCCGGTGCACCAAAAATGTGCCCTGAGTGCACGAATCGTCAGGCCGTGTGGCTGACGATTGTGATTGATTGCTTGTACGTGAGAGCACAATATATGTGATATCTGTCTATGCATTGCTATGCCTGCAGGGAAGGAATGTCACTGTCCCGGGAAAGGGGTAGGATTGTTAAAAATTGGTCAGATGAATGCTGACCGTTGCCTTGTTTACCACCTTCTGGGTGGGCTGTCCCTATGCAGGTGTTGGAGAGCCGAGTGGGAAGTGAAAGGGCTGAAGTCCCTGCTGATGCTACTGCTGTTAGCCCTTGAAGGCTGCTTTTTCTTATATTTTGATCATGTGTGGTCGGTCTGCGCGCCGATGTATGTAATCCACACTGTGAAAAGAGGAACTGTAAGGCCTTAAGGTCATCTTGTGTTGTATTTGTTGTACACTCTTTCATGAGTTGATATATAAATGTGGTTTATATATATATATTGGACATTCCTGGTATGAGTTCATCGTTATTGTTAAAATCTTTCGCTAGCATGCTCTGAGTTAGGATGCGATGGTGTTGTTGGATTAACCTGTGACCTCGTCGTCTGTTTGTGGCATATAGTGTGACACCCCGGCCAGACCTTCTATTATATGTTGTTTAACAGGTGGAGTCGTTACAGCCGCGTCGCTTGGAATCGCGACCGCCGCGTTTGGGACCACTGCAGGAGGCCGACCAGATGTCGATCCGACCGGATGCCGCCTCCGTTGACTCCGCCTAGAGTCGCCGCTTCCTGCACGCCTGAGCCGAGAACGCCGCCGTTGCAGCCTGCTGCCACCGCCGCTTGAGCCTCCAACACCGAGTAGGATTGGCTCGAACAGCCTCTTCACAAGCTCTGATTTACCCTCTCTTGTGGTTGTACGGGAATGGAATTGATTCAGCACTGCCCCCTCTCCTCCTCCTTAAATAGCAGCTAGGAGGACAACCATGCCTGGTTTGGAATGCATGGTAGAGGAAAGCCAGCAAAGAGAAAATATCTCCTATAATGATTTTCCTAAAAAAAGGATTAGGCATAGATTAGGAAATGTTGATTCCCACGGATTAATGAGGTGACAAATACAACAAACTCCACCTTGACGCCTCTCACAATGAACTCCACCTGCAGCTTAGATCTCCCCCCTTCGGCAAAACTACCCCCTCTCCCTGGGGTCGCCCAAATCAACATGTACCAATATGAGCCAAGTCAAGGCAGTGCTTGAACTTGACTTCTCTCACTTGTTTGGTCAGCATGTTCGCAGTATTGTACTCCGTGAGCACCTTCAATAACTGAATATTGCTGTCAGCAACGAACTCTCTTAATTTGTGGTAGCGTACGTCGATGTGTTTTGTCCTGGCATGATAGACCAGGTCTTTGGCCAGACAAATCGCACTCTGACTATCACAGTGCAACTTCACCGCCTCTTGAGAAATCCTGAGTTCTTTGGCGAGACCTTTAAGCTAGATGGCTTCCTTGGCTGCTTCTACTACAGCAATGTACTCCGCCTCTGTCGTAGATAGAGCCACGATGTCTTGGAGAGTGACTTTCCAACTGATAGGACCTCCACCTAGAAGAAAGATATACCCAGAAGTAGATCTTCTCCTATCGAGGTCGCCAGCGTAGTCGGAGTCAACGTAGCCCTCTAGCACACTTACATCCTCGCTCCTTTGGAACACTAAGCCAACGTCTGGAGTTCCTCTTATATATCTTAGAATCCACTTGATCGCTTCCCAGTGTTGTCGCTCCGGATTCCCCATGTATCTGCTGACAACGCTCACAGCTTGAGCGATATCCGGTCTCATGCAAATCATCGCGTACATCAAGCATCCTACCGCACTGGCGTATGGTACGCTAAGCATCTACTGGCGTTTCTCCTCAGAGTCTGGACACTATTGAGATGATAATCTGAATTGCTGTCCTAGAGGAGTCGTGGCTGCCTTGGAATCCATCATACTGAATTTCTCCAGAACCTTCTTGATGTATCCAGCCTGAGAAAGCCAAAGCATGCTGCGCTTTCTGTCCCGCTTGATCTCCATCCCAAGAATTTTCTGCGCATGACCGAGATCTTTCATCTCGAACTCAGCATGCAACTTCTTCTTTAGTAACTGAATCTCCCAGGATGACTTGCACGCAATCAACATGTCGTCGACATACAACATCAGAATCAGAATGTCCCCATTTTCCAGGAACTTGTAGTAAACACAGTTGTCGTACTGGCTCTTGCTGAAATCCTGTGAAGTGATGAATGTATCGAACCTCTTGTTCCACATTCTCAGAGCCTGCTTCAGACCGTAGAGAGATCTCTTCAGCTTGCACACCTTCTTCACGTTACCTGGTTCAATGAACCCCTCAGGCTGCAGAATATAGATCTCCTCCTCTAAGTTGTCGTGAAGAAACGTCGTCTTCACGTCCATTTGCTCCAGCTCCAAGTCCCACATCGCTACTACAGCAAGTAGCACCCGTATGGAACAGTGCTTCACAACGGGTGAGAAGATTTCGTCGAAATCAACTCCTTTCTTTTGCGCAAAACCTTTTGCAATGAAACTGGCCTTGTAGCTCCACTGGTCCTTCCCAGATGTGGACTCCTTCTTCCTAAATACCCACTTGGAGCTGATTGTCTTGGCTCCTTTCGGTAGGCTAACCAGATCACAAGTCTGGTTCTTTCAAAGTGAGTCCATCTCCTCCAGCATAGCCTCTTTCCACTGAGAGTTGCCACTGCTCTTCATAGCTTCTTGATAAGACCCAGGGTCTGAGGAGATCACCTGAAAGGCATATGCTATAGTATCTTGTAGTCTGAGAGGCAGTCCGACCTCTCTTCTTGCCCTTTCTCTTGCAATAGAGTACGACTCTACTTCAGTAGGTTGCACAGCATCAGCATCCTCCGGATAGGAGGAGTCTTCATGATCATCAGTTTTATCGTTTCCTTCCAGCTCCACCTCCAGGGGTGTGACTGGAGTCTTCTCCACTTCTTTAGAATGAGACTGAGACTTCTTAAGCATAGAGGCATCATCAAGGATTACGTCGCGTCTGATTTTCACTTTCTTAGTGTCAGGATTCCACATCTTGAATCTCTGTGTGCCGGCCTTTCGGCCCAGATAGATGCACCGTCTTGACTTAGCATCCAGCTTCGTCCTCTCAGAGTCCTGTACAAGGGTGTACACAGGACAACCGAAGATATGGATATCAGAGTAGTCAACTGGCTTACCAAACTAAACTTCATGTGGTGACTTCAGATCCAGTGACATCGATGGAGACCGATTCACTAGATAGCATGATGTATTAATGGCTTCGGCCCAAAAAGACTTTGGTAGGCCAGCGAACAGCCGCATGCACCGAGCTCTTTCCAACAGCATCTTGTTCATTCTTTCTGCGACGCCGTTCTGCTGCGGTGTGCCGGGGATAGTGAGATGGCGAGTGATTCCCTCCTGATTGCAGTATGCTTGGAAATCCGCTGAGGTGTACTCGCTGTCATTGTTAGATCTGAGGTATTTCACTCTCTTCCCTGTCTGCTTTTCCACTTTCGTCTTCCAGATTTTGAACTTCTCAAAGACTTCAGATTTATGCTTCATAAAGTAAATCCAGGCCTTCCTTGAGAAATCGTCAATGAAGGTCACGATGTATCTGGCGCCTCCAAGCGAAGGCTCTGGGGCAGGCCCCCAAACATCTGAGTGTATATATTCCAGTGTCTTCTTACTCCGCTTTATTGATGTTACGAACTTCACCTTGCACTGCTTCCCGAGAATGCAGGTCTCGCAGAAGTCTAACTTGCACGTCTTGACCCCTTTCAGTAGGCCCTTCTTGTGAATCTCCAGCAGTCCTCTCTCGCTCATGTGGCCAAGCCTAACATGCCACAACAGAGACGAGTTCTCATCTGATGTTGCAGCAACTGCTGCATCACCGGTAATGGTGGTGTCGAATAGTCTGTAGAGAGTACCGGAGTGCTCTCATTTCATGACCACCATAGCGCCTCTCTTGACCTTCAGATATCCTCCTTCACTGGTATAAGAGTATTCGGCCGCCTCTAGAGTACCAAGGGAAATGAGACTCTTTCTCAGATCGGGAACGTACCTTACATCTGTAAGTGTTCTGATTGTTCCGTCAAACATTTTTATTCGGATGCTTTTGATCCCCAAGTGTCTTGCATTCTGAGTCGTTTCCCATCAAAACGCAACTGTCGTCACATTGCCTAAAGCTAGAGAACCATTCTATGTTCGGTCACATGTAATACGAGCATCCTGTATCCATGATCCAAGTATCAGTGGAGTCGTGGGTAGATTGAACATGGAGTACGTCAGCATCGCTCTTTGGGTCGGATGCCACAGCCGCCTGCTGTGGTGCCTGATTCTTCTTTTTCGCCTTTTTCTTCGGACAGTTGTTTTTCCAGTGCCCTTCTTCTTTGCAGTAGTGGAACTGGTTCTTCTTGCCCCTAGACTTGGACCTAGGTCGGTTAACTTTCTTCCCTCTATCTCTCGATCTCCCTCTGACCAGTTCTTTGTTCTTCACGAACAAACCCTCACTGGTGCTAGGACCATTTTTGCTCCTTGTTTCATTAGAGAGCAGCGTCGTCATCACCTCCTCCATCTTAAGAGTGTCCTTTCCATAGAGGATGGTGGTGACCAGATGGTCGTAGGACTTTGGTTGAGACGATAGTAATAGGAGAGCCTGGTCTTCTTCTTCGACCTTCATGTCCATGTTCCGCAGTTGAGAGATGAGTTTATTGAATGCATTCATGTGCTCCAGCAATTGATTGTTCTCGGACATCCTCAGACTGTACAGTTGTCTCTTCACGTAGAGCTTATTCGTGAGCGACTTGGGCATGTACAGTTCCTCCAATTTCTTCCATAGGTCTTCTGTAGTCTCAGCGTCGACTACGTTATACATGACCTCATCGGCTAGACTCAACTGAATCGTGCTGATGGCTTTCAGATACAGTTCTTCCTATTCGTCATCCTGCTTTCCGGACTTATCCTTGCCGAGTAGCGCCTTGTGGAGACCTTGCTGAATGAGAACCGCCTTGATCCGCTTTTGCCATAACCCGAAGTCGATTTTGCCGTCGTACCTTGAAATCTCGAATTTTGCTGCCATTGTTTTGCTCGCAGAGCTACTGGGTGATAAAAAATAATGTTCACGGACCAGATCTGAGAAGATAGGGAGCGGACCAAAAAGTCGTCACCTACCATTAACCCAGATCTAAAACCGGAACGTCCAGACGATCACCCCCGCAGAACCTCGCTTTGATACCAATTGTGGTGCAATCGGGCTGAGTACCGCGGTAGCGCAACGGAAATATAATCGAGCAAAAACAATCAGCGAAATAATAAAGAAGAGATTTCAAACACAGACGACAAAAGAAATTTACGTGATTCGAAGAGGAGCTCCTACGTCCACGGGGAGAGCGCGCCGGAAAAAATCCACTATCAAAAATAGGAGTTACATATTGCAACTGAGACCGCAAGGGTCGAGCAATAAAGAGAGAATTGAAAAAACTGAAAATGAGAGTCGTCGCTTGGAATTGCCACCGCCGCGTCGCTTGAAATCGCCACCGCCGCGTCTGGGACCACTGTAGGAGGCCGGCCAGATGTCGATCCGACTGGATACGACCGGATGCCGCCTCCGTTGACTCTGCCTGGAGTCGCCGCTGCCTGCGCGCCTGAGCCGAGAATGCCGTCGCTGCAGCCTGCTACCGCCGCATGAGCCTCCAGCACCGAGTAGGACTGGCCCGAACAACCTCTTCACAAGCTCTGATTTACCCTCTCTTGAGGTTTTACGAGAATGGAATTGATTCAGCACCGCCCCCTCTCCTCCTCCTTAAATAGCAGCTAAGAGGACAGCCATGCCTGGTTTGGCATGCACGGGAGAGGAAAGCCAGAAAGGAGAAAATATCTCCTATAATGATTTTCCTAAAAAAGGATTAGGCATAGATTAGGAAATGTTGATTCCCACGGATTGATGAGGTGGCAAATACAACAGGAGGGATGCAACCACCTATGAGAGGTCGACACTCTGCGACCTCGCTTATGAGAGCTCACAGGCTCTTCAGTGCGCTACCGAGCTCTCCCAAATGGCGTCACACCGCGGGCTCAGCTTCAGTAAAAGGGATTTTCTGGCAGAGACCGTTAATAAGCTCGCAGAGGAGCAAGCTGAGGACTTTGGGATACTGTTGGGGGGTTTCCGTGAGACTCCTCGTGAAGGCTTCCGACGGCGTAGTAAGTATCATTCCCGACGTAGTAAGTATCATTCCCTTAGATAGATTCAAATTTATTTTTCTTTCAACCTTCTCACACGAGCTCACTACAGGATGCCGACGCGACAGAGCGAATGATGGGGCGGATTGGCGAGCTCGAGCGGGAGGTGGAGGGCCTCAAGACCCAACTTGCCGGGGCCTCTGCAAAAGTACAATCGTTGGAGCGTGGTGAGTCCTCCAAGGGCGCGAGGTTGCTGTAGTTCACGCCACGCGAGGTCGAGGCCACTAACCAGACTTTGGTCACCAAGTCCACTGAATTAGTGTTCAAGATGCTACGCGACCTCAGATCCTTACGGGAGGATGTCACGGCCGAGCTGCTCTCAGGGTGATAAAGGCGAGCCAGGCACATCCCCCAAGGGCTCGCTAGCTTCATAGATTAGTGCTTCTGCTTTTTATCTGTTTCATTTTTGTTGTGTATGGGTGGCGTAATTTTTGGAACCGAAGCCCGTTTCCAAATCTCTGTCCGGATTGCATATTACTTTGTCGCGTGGAAGAATGAAAGGTGGGGGTTAAATCATAAGAAAGATATATTTTCATCCCCTAGGAGAGATCATATTTGATCTCCTAGGAGATCATATTTGATCTCTCATATTTGATATCCTATGAGATAAGAAAAGTAGGTATGTTTGATCTCCTTGGAGATCACCCGGAGGCCGGAGTCCGGACTGAATAATTACGCGTATGGGTGAGGCCCACAAACATTATAACCCATTTGAAGAATTATGAATGAAAATTATTTTTCTAAGTTTATTCTTTTTGTTCTTTCTCTTTCATAATTTTTATTCTCTCGTCAGGTGCCTCACGTGCGCTTCATTGGCGACTCGCATTGTTCTCTTGAACTCGCTGAGTGCTGGCCTTAAAGGCCAGACAGCTTGTTGATACGCCCAACTCGCCCCAACGTGACTTGTGAGACCTAGGCCTAGCGTGACCGGTGTGTCTGCAACAATTTAATGAAAAGACTTGTGTTAAAAGTAGTTTGATGTTCAAGTGTTAGTTAGTGCACTTGGTGCTGGACCCATGAGATACCAGCGATATCCATGTACTTGCACCGCACGTAAGACGTTAGCATTATTGAGGTTTCAGCATTAATCGCACCCCTCAACCCGACGAGTGCTCAAGTTTAGGTGTTATCGCTCATGTCTTTAGGGAGAGGCAGTACTCGCTCCTGCCCGCCTTTGTCGCGGGTTGTGTAATTCACGCGAAAATTAGTGCCCTAGAGTGGGCGAGTGGAAGGCGCACGTGGCTGGGGCAAGACCAACCATGCTCTCCCCTGCCTCCATTTTACTTGATTCATGGCATTTTTAGGGCCTGTTTGGGAGGGCTTTTTAACTTCTTTTCGTTTTCTGGAAAACGCTACCATACTTAAGAGACCGTTTGGATTGTCTATCGGTGGGAAAAGCTACCGTGAAAAACTCTATTTTCTCATTTTTTGGAAAAGTCACTTGTCACCTACTTTTCAACCTTTTCGAAAAACACTTCTTTATCCAAAAAACACATCTCTTAAAAAAATCTTTAACTTGATTTTTTTGTCATGACAGATTTTTTCCCCGGGCGTAATTTTTTTGCCCGGACGTGTTTTTTTTTCCAGACACAAATTTTTCGCCCGGGAGCGAATTTTTCTCCTGAGCTAACATTTTTCGCCTGGGCTGGCATTTTTCGCCCAGGCTGGCATTTTTCGCCCGGGCGCGGGGTTTTTCGCCCGGGTGAGTTTTCTTCGCCCGAGTGCGATTTTTTTGCCCGTGCAAGTTTTTTTTTCGCTCGAGCGTGTTTTTTTCGCCCGGACTTGATTTTTTCACCAGAGTGCGTTTTTTTTCATCCGGGTGCGATTTTTTCGCTCGGAAGTGAATTTTTGGCCTTGGCGTGATTTTTTCGCTCGTTCGTGATTTTTTAGGTCGGTGGCAATTTTTTCGCCCGGACGTGATTTTTTTGTCTGGTCTCGATTTTTTCAGCCGGACGCGAATTTTTCGCTCGTGAGCAGTATTTTTTGTCGGTGCACGTTTTTTTTACCCCGACAGGTTTTTTTCTGCCCGGGCGCAATTTTTTTGAACGTGGGCGAATTTTTCGCTCAGACGCAAACTTTTGCTCGTTCGTGATTTTTTTGCCCGGTCATGTATTTTTCGCCTGGACCCTATTTTTTCGCTACAATGCAATTTTTTCGCTTTCAAGCGAAAATATCTCGTCCGTGCGAAAAATTCTCGTCCGTGCAAAAAATTCGCGCCTGGGCGAAATTTTCCCGCCCAGTCGAAAAATTTGTGCCCGTCCGAAAAATTCGCGCCCGTCTGAAAAATTCGCGCCCGTTCGAAAAATTCGAGCTCATCCGAAAAATTGGCACCAGGCCGAAAAATTGGGGCCCAGGCAAAAATATCGCGTCCCGACGAAAAATTCGCGCCCGGGCGAAAAAACCGCGCCCGGGCGAAAAAACCGCGCCCGGGCAAAAAAATCGGGCCCGAGCGAAAAAATAGCGCCCGGGCGAAAAAACTAGGCCCCGACGAAAAAATTCGCTCCCGGACGAAAAAATCGCTCTCGGGAGAAAAAAAACCTGCCCCGGCGAAATAATTGCGCATTTTCCCCCGGACACACATTTTTAATAAAAAAAGTTACCGCAATGGAGATTTGTCAAACGGTTTATAAAGTGCTTCTCCTTTTTGAAAAGCTCTGCAAAAGAAGTTCACTCAAACAGTTCTCCTTTTCTAATAGACATTTTTCAAAAACTCCTTTTCATACCATCTTTTTGCTACCACTACTTCTCCTTTCTGAAAAGCCTTCCCAAACAGGCCCTTACTTTGCCGCTTTCTATCATTTATGCATCAATTATTATAATGATAATTCTCTTCGTGCGCCTCCCATCTTGTCTTAGCCTGTTTATGCCACTCGAGTGAGGGAGCTGCCCTGTCGGCTTGTGTGAGCCCGGACGTCGATATCTTCTCAAGTGTTTTCAATTAAAAGAACCTTTTTTATACCTACCACCCAGTGAGAAAGTCATCTCCTCCGACTTGTGAGAGCCCGATCAATGATTTTCTTCTCAGGGGGCTCCTTTCCAAAACAACTTTTTTCTACAGCTACCCAAGCAAGAGACCCAACCCTGCCGGCTTGTGAGAGCCCGGTCATCGATTTTCTTCTCGGGGATCCTTTCAAAAATCACTTTCATTCTATCGGGCATCCGAGAGAGGGAGTCAGCCCTGCCATCTTATGGGATCCCGATCAACAATTTTCTTCTTGGGGGCTCCTTTCCAAAACCACTTTCATTCTACCTGCCACCCGAGTGAGGGAGCTAGCTTTGCCGGCTTGTGAGAGCCCAGTTAGCAGTTTTCTTCTCGAGGGATACTTTCCAAAATAACTTTTTCCCTACATGTGACCCGAGTGAGGGAGTCAGCCATGTCGGCTTGTGAGAGTCTGACCAACGATTTTCTTCTCGGGGGCTCCTTTCCAATACCACTTTCATTCTACCTGCCACCCGAGTGGGGGCCAGTCCTTCCAGCTTGTGAGAGCCCGGTCAACAATTTTCTTCTCAGGGGCTCCTTTCCAAAACAACTTCTTTCTACCTGTCACCTGAGTGAGGGAGCCAGTCTTGTCAGTACCTGTCTTCCCCTCCCACGTCGTCGACCTTTTTGAGAATCAGGTCGCCGTTTACAAAAAATGTTTGATCTTAATCTGTTTATCAAAAAATTTAGTCATCATTTGTTTGACTTCTTCCTGACAAATTGTTGCCAGATCGCGGAGTTCTTCTACGAGGACAACCGAGAACCGTTGTTCTTCCTCATTTTCCACCCTCCGCTCATTGTCTCGTTCTCATGCGGCGATGACTCACGGGGACCTCACCTCAACTCATGTGACTGTGTTGGGTGTGATTCTCAGGGACCAAAGGACAGAGGGAATCTGCTCCAGCCAATTACCCTTCAAGTTCACCTTCTTTAATATGTTCACAATGATTGTGTTCGCGAACTCCGCTTTCTCGTTGCTCCTGGAGTGATGGGCGGACACGAACCAGAGGTCGATGCCCAACTAGTTGCAGAAGCTGGTAAGTTCTTCAATAGTAAATTGCGGCTTGTTATCGGTTACGATGGCAAGGGGTATTCCGTACCGACAGATTATCTCCCCCCATATGAAATTCCTTATTACTTGCAAGATTGTCTCGATCAGCGTCTTAACCTCCATCCACTTGAAAAAGTAGTCTATCATGACTAGGTAAAACCTCCTCTGCCCGATGGCCTGAGATAAATGGCCTACAAGGCACATTCTCAAAATTACAAAATGCCACAACACCGTTATAATCCTGAGCCTCTGTGCGGGTAGGAGCTAAAGCAGTGGTGGGTCTCATGGGCAAGAACACTGTCGGCAATGGCCCAGCTTGCTCGTCATCTAACAACCCCCGACGAGTTCGTCAGGCCCCGACAAACTTGTCGATGGGCTCCAATCAGGTCATCGACCGCGTAGGCTGAAGTGGTTACGTTTGGAAAGAGGGGGCATCAAGTTTTTGACTGTCGTGAGGGAAGGGGAGAAGATTAATTTGGCTAATTGTAGGTCTGATCTCCTTGATCCAACAACTAAAATTTTTTACATGAATTTTTAATTCAGGCTAATGGCAGCTTACATTATTTTATTTTAATATAGTATATATATTAAAAGAGAAAAATTACCTTTGGTGAAACATTCAAAAACATCAATTATGCCTTCATTTTTATATTTAAATAACTATAATGGGATAAAGGCTTGAATGTTGTTGTATTCAACTAATTACACTATCCAAAAATTAAAAATAATGATAAAAATCTACTAAAATCTGAAAAAAATTAATAAAGCTCATACACTTACTATGGTAGCCTATCATTAGATATATCAGGAGTCTATTAAAAGAATGTTATCATTAGCCATATCAACAATATTTTTGAGAAACTACTATTAAACCAATCAATTTTATTAAAATTGATTAATCGATATTGTATTTATTTTAAACAACATTAAATAATTGATAGTGGAAAGCTCCAAACCTATCGCAGTGAAGGTACTGTCGCAATAGGCCATAGGGGTGAAGCCCCGTGTCTATCACTTATGTGTGTGTGTTTGTGTGTGTATATATTATTCCTCCCCAAAAAAATTCTTGAGGGTTCTTCCGGAGGTGTTCTGTACATGTATGTACCAATGTAAGCTTAGAGGAGTCTTCTGATAAATTTTAGATATAAATTGAGGTCACTGCAATTATGGAAAATTGGAGGGGAGTTTTTCGCAATTACTTCTCTTGTGCGTACGTGCATGCGTGCATACATATGTATGTATCTATGTGTGTGTTCACGCATGGGCGCGCGCGCACAAACAGCCCCCTTACACTTTCGAAAAAAAACTGAACATAAGATCATTTCATATCAATAATTACAAATTCAGACAAAATACTGGGTTATAATGTACAGTCAAAAGTTAAGGCTATACATCAGAGGCCCCTGTTTTCCCTGATCTCTGTTGATGAAACATCAATACGAAATTTCTCCTGTGGTATGGAGATAAACATGTCCTTCAGTTCTTCTGGTATAACTAAATCTTCAAGAACCTAACAAAAATGGAGTGAAGGTCATAATTACCTTTCAGGAATAAGGAGAGCTTAACAAAAACACTTGCAAGATTGAAAAAAAAAAAACACACCATGAAGACACCATCAACCATTCGACCACCAACCAGAAATAAGCAGCCTGAACTTTTGCATCCGAGGAGAATCTCCAGCATCTTGCGAGAATCGCCGCCATAATATTTAGGCTAAGATGAAAGAATAATTTTTCTTGTGAGAATGAATAAGGTCAGTTATACTTGATTGAAAGCATTATAGAATAGCCAATAATCAAAGAAGAAAAAGGGCTCAAATATAAAATATACAATACCCTTTGCCATACAACTTCTCTACAAAAAAATTATGCTTGTATCAATGTGCATTCATAATAAACTCTAGCTTTATGTTAGTTTTCACTAGTTACAAGTGTTACCAAAACGAAATGTGAATGTCAGAAGAAGGTATACCTAAGGATGCGCTACATAATGAACCAATCAGTAGTTCCCAATGATGGGCCAAGTAAAATCCAATAAAATCCAAAAAACTTTAGTTGTGTCACAGAGAGAAATTCATGAATCCAAGAACTAACAAATTTTGACTAAAAGGGCAGCCCGGTGCACAAGGCATCCCTGTGGAGCGAGGGTCCGCGGAAAGGTCCCACCACAAGGGCGAAATGTGGGAAAACCTTACCTTGCATTTTTGGAAGAGGCTGCTTCCAGGTCTAACAAATTTTCACAACCCATAAAAAAAACTGGTTAATAAACAAACTAGATATGTTGAGCAAATTACTTTTGACAAATACTGTGTTTTCGTGAGTATGCACACATTCCTTTGTGAACTTGAGAATAAAATTTGAACTGCATGTATTCGATTGGTAAAGTGGACAACTAAAACTTCTATCATAGATTTAGGCTTCATTTGGTTTAGCGGTGGCGGGAGGAGCAAGCAGATCCAAACGGAGCTTTCAAACCGGAGGGGGGGAGTTTCCTCCTCACTGCGGGTGCAAACGGAGCAAACGGAGACGAAGTTTCGTTTGATTACCCTCCGTCCGGTAGCGTTTGCTCCAAACGCCGCCCGAAAACGCTAAACCAAATGAAGCCTTAGTGTAGAGAAGTCAGGTCAAAGAATATAGATGTTGCATTCAATATAAGATAATCTTCTGTTAATAGGGAACTTCTTACATTTATCAGCCTCACGGCAGTATCTGCACCTATAACAAATGCACTTTCAGGAAAAAGTTCCGCCTTCTTGTAGAAGTATGGCTGGTTGGAAATGATCACAGTTTTCCCTGCAAGAAAGATTAACATGAAATTCAAACTACATAAAAGACCTCAGATTCATGCAATGGTCTAATGTAACAATTCTACTTGTGTTAGGTGTTATATATAAAATGCAGATAGTAAATCCATCCCAAATACAGACAAAAATTTCCCAAAACTATTCAAATTGATGGTTAGCAGATGCCTTCAATTAAAATAAACAAATCATCTATGAGATTTATGATTTTCAAATAGCATAGGATACATAATATTTTTTAAATTTTAATAAATTTCAAAATAAATACCAATTGATACAAAGACATGAAAACAACTTAATATGTAAAATAATGACATTTGGTTTACGATGCCGTCTTGTGAAAGATCCAAGTTCAACTATCGGATTGCCAAACCTACACAATACAAAATATACCATTGTATTATATAAAATAAAACTCTATATAACATAGAAAAGAACTATAAAAAAGTAGAACTCTAAATGTAGACATGAATGCCCCCTTGAAGATTGGTGGCCCGAGGGATAAAAAGACATTTCGGGTTATCGGTTGAGTATGCCTACTTCACACAATCACACCGTGAAGACCTAACTTTATATCTATGTTTTGGGTGAATATGGACATGCTAGATGACACATGAGAACAAAGATTATTGAAGAGGTGGAAGTTCAGCTAAGTGTTTAATAAAACTTTTGACTTTATAAGAATTTTAATGGGGATCAGTCGTCGGATCGACATTGGACTTCAAACCGCCACTCACCAGAGCCCGCATTTGTGTACTTGTGTAGGAGAAATTGATTGAATCGCCGATCCGAGACCATGAGCGCGTCTAGAGCATAGTTTCTATAGTTTTATTTTTGTTAAACATTATTTAGTGTTATTTGGGTATCGGGTGTAACAGTCAATCATAGTTGTTCACACTTGGTGCCCCCCCCCCCCCCCGTTGCAATAAATAAGGGGTAGGGCTGCTAGTTTGAGTTATGGTTAGCCTTGTGAGAGACTCCGTGGGCGACAATCAAATCGTGGTGCGACGTTATGAGATCATGGGGTGCGACTCCCCGGTTCCATTTTCTGTTTCCCATTTTCCCTCACCAGTGAGCCCTACTGTCGTGGAACCACACTAAAACAGCAGTCGTACGCTCCTCTAAGATCACACACCCCTTTCTCTCCCACGATATTAATCGGTCAACCCCCCACCCCACCCCGATCAAGTTTCTCCCTCTTCGTTCCCCGCTAACCGCACGATCCACCCACCCTTCGCACTCAACGCAGGCGTTTGGCTCGCCCTTGGCTCTCAATGTCGTCGATTTTATCGTACCCATCCCAACACTTGCAATATTCCCTCAAATTAGCCTCTATTGTAGCCGCTCCATCCCTACCCACCTCACCTTCTAGCGCCGAAAACCTGCCTCCTGCCACAGTCCCAACATTCCTACTTCAAGCAGCCACACCACAATAACCCCTCTACAGCAGCCCCACCATCTCCGTCATCTACGACAATCGTCCTCATCCTCCCACTATTGGATTCTTATACTTGTGAGTATATCTTGGTAGTGTGTTCCTCTTTTCTTTATTGATTCTCTCCGGATGAGTGTTTACTAGTGCTTGGAGATTATGTTTTGTTACAATTTTCTCATTTCCGATATTTCTTGTTTGTGCAAAGTGTGGCTTTGAAACCCTCGTACGAAGGAGAATATATTCACTTGCTTATTTGAAATTTTGGTGAACGTTGTGTTAGTTTGCTAAATTTTTATAATTTTATTTGCTAAATTACTTCCGGGCAAATCAAGTCAAACACATATCATATAGTTTAGGTTTGTTTGAGTCAAGCTGACACCACTCACATAGGCTTGCATTAGAGTTGACACACACCTTTCACAGCCAACCTGTTCATTTTTGTTGGCCCACCTTGAAGAGGGATGTGGCAAGAGTTGTATATCACTACGGCACCTATCAGACTACGAAGGGTTCAAAATAGAACATTGGGCTTTATACCCCCTTTCAAATCCCGCACCAACCTTGGGTTAATATCGGCATGGATTTCAGAAGCATGATTACATTTTTGTAGTGGTAGACCGGTTCTCGATGATGACCCATTTTATTTCCTGTCGCAAGACCACGGATGTGGCCAACATAGCGGCCCTATTCATGAGAGACATCTTTCATTGACATATGATTCATGAGTTATTTTTGGAAAAAAATATGGTATAAAACAAGTATGACCCTAAAGTTTTCCACAGCTTATCACCCACAGACTGACGGCCAGAATGATGTCGTAAATATGAGTTAGAGAACTTAGCTATGGTGTCTAATCGGCGAGCAATCGCGGTTTGGGATTCCGTATTACCCATAGTTGAGTTTGCGTATAATAACTCTGTCAATAAGTCTACTGGCATGAGTTCATTTCATAGTGTTAAGATATGAACCTAGAAAGCCTATTGACCTCACCTTGGTTCCCTTAGCATCGTGCCCTAGTAAGTACGTTGAATCCTTCATCCATCATATACATGAATTGCATGAATTGATTCAGAAGAAAATTGTTAGCAATAATGAATTATATAAAGCACAAAAGATGAGCAAAGGCGTAAGCAGCATTTCCAGGTGGGCAAACAGGTCATGGTCAGGATTCGCATGGAGAGGCTCCTAAAAGGCCGCTAAAAAGCTACATCCTGAAAGAATGGGTCTTTATATGATTATAAAGAAAATGAGAACAAATACCTACGAGATCAACCTCCCGATAGATATGAGTATTCATCTCGTATTCAATACAGAAGATTTGACACTCTACTTTGAACCTCTCAGGTATAGAGACCCCTACCTTGAACCACCTACAACACCCACCCACTTAAAAGCTGACCCATACCATGACCAGTTTGGATGAGCACCTACATGTTTACCCGCACCCCCTATGATTGCACAAGTTCGTATAGATCCACAAGCACGAGAAGTGAGAGCTCAGAACATTTCTGACAATGTGGCGCATGAACGCATCATCACTACAAATGGCCCATCTTGTAATTCCCTGGTGCACTGGAGTGGTTGCCCCTCATTTGACGACACTTAGATTTTGTGAAAGGAGCTTGATAGGCTTGCCCTAGATCTTTGATGTCAGTACGATTATATCCATTCATCTCAGATGAATGCTTTCCAGTCAGTGGGAGTTGATGGGGATCAGCCGCGGGATCGACACTGGACTTCGGACCACCACTCGATGGGGACAACATTTGTGTACTCGTACTACTTGTGAAGGACAGCAGGAGGCATTGATCAAATCGTCAATCCGAGACCACGAGTGCATCCGGAAGGCCGTTTCTACATTTTAATGTATTTCATTTTTTTAATTTTGGACATTATTTAGTGTTATTTGGGTATGAACTTAGCGACCAATCATAATCGTTCATGTTAGGTGCCCTAGTACCCCTATCGCTATACATAAGGAGGGTTGTCATTTTAAGACATTGTTAGCCTTGTGAGCGATTGCAGAGCTGACAATAAAATCGTGGTGCAACGTCGTGAGATCTCGGGGTGCGACACCCCGGTTACTATTTAAATTTTCCTGTTTCCCTCGCCCGTGAACCCTACTGTTATGGAAGCACCCGTGATCTTAGCCCGTCTACCCCCCACCCCCACGATCCAGCTTTATCCCCCCACATACGCCGTTAACCGCATGATCCACCCATCGTTCACTCTCAAAACCGACGTCTGGCCCGCCCTTATCTCCCGGTGTCATCGGTTAGCTCGTTCCCATCCCAACACCACGGTATCCCCCCCCCCCATATGCCTCTGTTGTTTCCACTTCATCCCACCTCACCTCACCTCACCTTCCAGCACCGAAAGCTGTCTCCATGCCTGCCTCCTACCGCAACAGCATTCGTACTTCGGCAACCACCTAAAACAACCACGCCGCCTCCTTCATCTACAACAATCGGCCTCATCCTCCCACTACTGAATTCTTGTGCTTGTGAATATATCTTCATAGCGTGTTCCTCTTTTCTTTATTGATTATATGGATGGGTAATTACTAGCACTTGGAGACTGTGTTTAGTTATGTTTTCTCATTTGCTATATTCCTTGTTTGTGCAAAGTGTGGCTTGAAACCCTTCATGCGAAGGAGAACATATTCTCATGCTTATTTGAATTTGTGCTAAAATTACTTCCGGCAAAATCAAGTCAAGCGTGCATTATATAGTTTAGGTTTGTCTAAGTCAACCCGATACTATTCACATGTGCTTGCATTAGCGTTGGCACACATCTTTCACAGCCTAACATGTGTCAGATTTGGGAAGGTAGTTGGCATATTTAGTAGGACGAAGTAAAAGAAAAAATAATCTCCTGTGACAAGTACCTTAGAGGATTACTTAGAAAATAAGCGCCCGAGCAACAATAAGTAAATGTCAATTATTTCTAAGCAATCACATTGTTGTGTATAAACACATTAAGTATTTTTTACTATCTTTTTTTTTTTTGGAAAGAATGAAATCAGTATTGCAGTAAATTATCCCCCATTATTATTGATCTAATAATTTGTATGGAAACACCTAAAACCATTTTTTAATAAATGGGAAAATCAAAACCAGCTTCATTTTTCAAAGAAAAATCCACGTGCTTTACAATTGTCTATAAATAGTACGACTTACAAACCATGCCTAAAATACTGGGCAAAGAGACTTGGCTCCGTTTAGTGTGAGTTTTTCCTGAGCAGCAAACTACTGTTTTTGAAGAAACCCCTTGAATACTAAAAAATGACTTCAACATTGGGTACCGCATCAACCCCAAAAAGCTGTTTTGGGATTGAATCCCACCATTAGCCGCCTTGCACTATGCAGCACGGATACATAAAATGGCCCGCCGTATCGAATCGAACAGATAGCAGGGACGGGAAATGTTCGAAAATGCAGAGATGCTAATGGAGAGCAATCATGTGACATTGGAGGAGTTGACTGGGCTGATACTTTGGGTCGTCAAAAGGATGATGGGAGACCGTGATTGCGACGGGCTTGTCATTTTTCATATTTTCTGTATTTTTATTTTAATCTCATGAGCTCTATTTTGAGAGTTAGGGCATCAGGACCAATAGTGCAATATGGGCCATCAAATTTATTTAATCTAAAATTCCCCCATTACTTTTACCCTGGCAGGCAAAGGGGTCAAGTATTTCTTCAATAAAAATGAAGCTGCCTGATCTTCCTTCCCCTGATGCGACGTCGAGGGGTCATGTGGTGTTGACGCTGCAGGCTGTCGCTACTGAGGGAGACGATGACCCCATCTGCAACCTCCCCTACCTTTGATGTCCCTGCTCTTTCCCTCCAACCGCTACATAGAGGCCCCTAGCAGCTGTCTTCGTCGACAACATCCCTCCCAACCGCGGACTATGTCCCTCCCAGTCACATTCCCTCTCCGCACCCTCTACATCATTGGTGTGTGTTTTTATTCATCCCATGCTTTCAATAATTTGTAAATGTCATTTATTTACCTATATTTATTATTTGTGATCAATTGTGACCCATGCGCTAGATTTTAGAATTAACATTGTTTAATCAATTACATGTCGGAAGTAATTGCATGATTGAGATGTTGCAGTTGCATTTGGGTTTTTGTTGTGAGTGTTGTAAATTGTAATTGAATACATATCCAATACAATTACTCCTTAATATATAAGAGTATGAAATACGGACAAGAAAATAATACAATCTCCAACACTCCCCCTCAAGTTTGGCATGTGATATCTATCATGTTCAACTTGCCCATAATTTTTTCTAAAGGGACTCTGACTTAATCCCTTTGTGAGCATGTTCACTAGTTATTGATCGGAAGGAACAAATGGTGTACTCATAATCCCCTCACTATGTTTTATTTGATGAAATGCATGTCAACTTTCATGTGTTTAATGCGGTCATGTTGCACATGATTGTGCACAATGTTGATGGATGACATGTTGTAACAAAAAAGCCGTATTGGCCCACTACATTCAATGCCAAGATCCTTCATAATGAACTGAATCCATAGTTCATCATAGATTTAATGTGTCATAGCCCTTAACCTGGCGATCACGTGTTGTTTTTTTCTTCTCCAGGTTACTAGATTGCCACCAACCAGAGAGCAACACCCAGATGTGGACTTTCAGTCATCCGCAGATCCCGCCCAAACAACATTTGTATAGCTTCTATTGTCAACTCTTTAGCGGGTGTGAACAGGATACTCCTTCCTGGAGAGGATTTGAGATATCGTAAGATCCTATGAGCAGCATCCAAGTGTTGATACCTAGGTGAATGCATGTTTTGACTAATAACCCCAACCGCGTATAAGATGTCTAGACTGGTATAAGATAAGTAGATAAGTCTCCCCACCGATAGTTGGAATCCAGTGATGTCATCAACAACTTCCATGTCGTCTCTTCCTAGCTTATGGTTTGCCTCAATAGGGATGTTTGCGGGTCTACACTCATTCATCCCTAATGTCACTAGTAAGTCGAGAATGTACTTTCTCTGAGAAATGAAATTCCCATGCTTAAAACTAGCGACTTCAATACCCAGGAAGTACTTGGGATTCTCAAGGTCTTTTACCTCGAATTCCCTTGCTACTGACTCCTTCAGATTTTTGATCTCCTATGTTTCATCCCCTGTTATAACAATATCGTCCACATAGACGATAAGGGAAGTCAATTTTCCTTGTTGGTGCTTTAGAAATAAGGTGCGGTCTGCATTGCTCTATGTGTAACCAGATGTCATCATGGCTCTATGGAAACTCTCAAACCAAGCTCGAGGAGACTGTTTCAAGGCGTATATAACCTTCTTCAACCTGCAAACCTTACCTTCAGTCCTTCTTGAGCTATACCAAAAGGTAGGGACATGTAGACTTCATCCTCTAAATCCTCATGAAGAAAAGCATTCTTTACATATAATTGACTGAATGTACACCCTTTACACACTACATAAGAGAGTAAAATTCTAATTGAATTCATCTTTGCTACAGAAGTAAAAGTTTTCTGATATTCAATTCCATCAGTTTGAGTATAGTCTATAGTCACCAATCTTGTCTTGTATTGTTCAATAAGTCCTTGTGAGTTTTGCTACACAAAGAAAACTCATTTACACCCAACCACAGTCTTCCCTTGAGGAAGATACACCAGATTTCACATACAATTTTTCTCAAGAGCCGTCATTTCCTTAACCATTGCTTCCATCCACAAATAGTGCCCAAGGGTTTCCTTCCAAAAAGAGGGAAAAAATATGGAAGAAAGAGAGGTGATAAATGCTCTATGCGAAGGAGACAGAGAGGCATAAGTCACAAAGTGAGATAAAGGATGCTGAGTAGAATTAAGATTACCTCCTTGAGTACCAAAAGATGGATCTAGTGTTGGACCAGGTATCATAGGCAAATCCTGTGTATATGTGCCCCTATGTATCCGAGTATAAACCAACAAAGTAGGGGGTGATATCACTTGACCAATGGGGAGAGGACTAGGACTATGAGTCAGAAAGGATGGAAAAATTGATAGGAAGAAAAGGGGAGCTCACTTCCATAGTCAAGGACTCCCCTTGAAATGAGTCCCCATAGTACACTTTTGATTCCCGGAATGTGACATCCATAGTAACAAAGGTCCTTTTGGTCACAGGATGAAAGCATTTATAGCCTTTTAGGTTGGAGAATAGACAATAAAGACATACCGCAGAGCACGGGGATCAAGTTTGAATTTGTGATGCATATGAACGAAGCACACACACCCAAAGATACGAGGAGAGATTTTAGTGGGAGTAACGAGAAGGGAATCTGGAGGGGTTTTATGTCCAAGGACACGAGTAGGGTGTGATTAATGAGATAAGCAGTGGGGCAGTAAGAACTGTAACCCCCAATAATATTTAGGAAGGCGCATCTTAAGTAAGAGGCACCGAGCAACCTCAAGAAGGTAACAATTCTTGCGTCCAACGACACCATTCTGAGCAGGAATGTAAACACGAGAGGTTTGATGGAAGATACCCAAGTAACTGAGGTAGCTTTCAAACCTATGGTCAATGTACTCACGCCAGTTGTCGATACGCAAGATTTTAATAGTTGCATTGAACTGGGTAGCAATCATTTTATGGAAGCGATGAAAATGAGGAAAGATATCATCTTTGTTTTTCATCAAGTAGACCCACATGCAACGGGAAAAAAAGTCTATAAAAGCAACAAACCAGTAACAACTAACAACCAAAAATAGACGCAACTGGGCAAGGGACCCAAACATCAGTATGAATAATGTCAAAAGGCATAGTACTAGGCGGTGAACAATAGGAAGAGAAACGCGGTGATGCTTACTGAGTTCACACACAACACAATGAGAAGCATTAAGAAAAAAGTTGACACAGTAGGGAACAAAAAATTCATAGTACAAAGAGAAGGATGTCCTAGGAGACGGTGACAGGAATCCAAATCAAAAGACTTTTTTTAAGTTTATAACAATTTAAATCAATGAAGTTAAATATTTGTTATTTTATGATATTATTAAACACTACTATAAAGTAACATTATTGTATATTTAATATATTATAATATAAAAATGATTAACATTATAAAATAATATTATAATATGGTGCAAAACTTTTCAACTGTGATGCCACAACTGCCTATTTTTGGCTATTAGGTACGGCTGCAGGAACATTTATTGTGTTAGAGCCTTAATTTCATGTTGAACTCCCCAGTGTATGACATAATCACATAACAGATTAGCAGAAACGAATAAAAACCTCTCAAACTATTTGCAAAATACCTGTCTTTTTGAATTGTTCAATACGCCTTTTGATTTCAACTACTTCCAGTGGTGGTTTATCTGCATTAATGGCTGACATCTCAAAACAAGGAACGCCTTCACATATACTGCATCAGAATTATTAAAAAATTACAGAATTTCTAAAACTCGTAGCACTACTGAGGTAACACGGATCCGCAATAGGGATTAACAAACTGCATATAACAATACAGTGCAAACTCTATCCAGTGTACAATAATTACTTATTTTCAACATTGGATAGTTCACCAACGACAGTGACGGGTAAATTAACTATAATTAAATACATAACATACTGCATTTCAAATCTTACAACCTTCCATAAAAGGATCTTTACTATGTAGGACAATAAGTTTATTATCATGAACATCAATAACCACATATCCCAACTAATTGGTTTGACAACGAATATTCGCCAATGTTTTAAAAGGCAGAAGGCATAAATACAGGCGTTTTACCTGCTACATGTCTGGGAAAAATCAACAAGAATATTATATTTTTAATTTTTTTAAAAAAATCAGATATACGAAAAATAACTGAAATAAATGATAAAACCCAAGTCCACGGTCATTTGATTCATATTCAAACTTCCAAATCTAATTGATACAAACATATAAAGCCAATAAATGAGGACGTGAAAATAAAGCAAGAGAACTAATTGTAGACAAACACTCAAACTTGAAAATACTCTTTCTATATCTCAATACAAGGTATGAATACATATTTATAGGAGGGAGAAAGAGAGAAGAGATTCTTATACATGAAGTGGGACTAAAGAGGAGAGAGGAAAAATAAACAAGAAACATGGGCTATATGGGCCCCTTTACATGGGCTTTTCTAACACTCCCCCGTAAGCTGGAGCGTACAAGTCGTATGCACCAAGCTTGGACAACAACTGATAGAATAAGGTGTTTGGTAGAGCCTTTGTGAGGATATCAGCGACTTGTTCAGTGTCTGGAACATGTTTTAGTTCGGTCTTCTTCATTTGAACTTTCTCCCGGATAAAATGACAGTCTACTTCAATATGCTTTGTTCTCTCATGGAAGACTGGATTCTTTGCAATATGTATAGTTGTTTGGCTGTCACATAGCAGAAGGGAAGGTGATGGAAGTTTTACCCCGAGATCGACAAGAAGGCTTTCCAGCCACGTTAGCTCAGAGACAACCGAAGCCATTGATCGGTACTCTGCTTCTGCTGAGGATCGAGCCACAACGGCTTGCTTCTTACTTCGCCAGGTGATGAGATGACCCCCAAAATAGGTACAAAAACCATTGGTTGATCGACGATCATCCAAGGACCCGGCATAATCGGCATCAGAATATGCAACTAATCTCGGAGTAGAGGATGAGGTCTTGTAGACAAGTCCTTGACCCGGAGAGTTTTCAGGTATCTGAGGATGCGCTCAACAGCATGAAGGTGCGAGGTGCGCGGAGCATGCATAAATCTGCTGACCACTCCAACGGCGAAGGATATATCTGGTCTAGTAACTGTTAGGTAGATTAATTTTCCAACAAGTCTTCTATAGTATTCCGGATTCTGAAGAGGAAGATCAGTGTCGGAGGCATGAGCACACAACTTCTGATTTGCGTCCATTGGGGTGGTAGTAGGCTTGCATCCGGAGTAACCAGCATCCCGAAGGAGATCCAGGCAGTACTTTCTCTGGGAAATGACAAGACCGTCTGGCCGTCTCGCGATCTCAAGGCCAAGGAAGTACCGGAGTTGACCAAGATCTTTAGTTTGGAAAACGGAGCTAAGGTGCTGTTTAACTGCTTGGATGCCCTTTGAGTCATCTCCAGTAATCAAGATGTCATCAACGTATACCAATAAGAGAACAGTTCCAGTTGTTCGATGCCGCGTAAAGAGGGAAAAATCCGCAGAGCTTCGAGTAAAACCGACTTCCCGAACTGCCTTACAGAATTTATCAAACCATGCCCGAGGAGAATGTTTGAGACTATAAATGGACTTTTTCAGATGACATACTCGAGACTCCTCCGTGGTCTCAAACCCGGGAGGTTGCTGCATGTAGACAGTTTCCTGGAGGTCGCCGTTTAGTAAAGCATTTTTGATATCCAGTTGGTGTAATGGCCATTGCCGATGAACCGCCACGGAGAGAAGGACACGGACGGTATTCAACTTCGCGACTGGAGAGAAAGTTTCCTCGTAATCAAGTCCGCGTTGTTGAGTGAAGCCACGAGCCACCAGTCGGGCCTTGAGACGGTCAATCGTGCCATCTGGAGCATGTTTGATAACAAAGACCCATTTACAGCCAACGGGTCTCTGACCTGGAGGGAGAGGTACCAGATTCCAGGTTTGGTTCGCCCAGAGAGCCGTCATCTCTTCGTCCATAGCCGCCCGCCAGCCAGGATGATGCAGAGCTTCCTGCACAGTGTTAGGAATAGAAATAGAAGAGAGGGAGGTGGCAAAACTGTGGAGTGCTGGAGAGAGGCGATGTAATGATACATAGTTCGCCAGGGGATGAGCGGTAAAATCTGGTGCCGGATCGTCAGAGCGCGAAGCATCAGAGGTCGAAGCCGACTGCATTGGGGTAACGGAGACAGGGTGGCGACGGGTGTAAACACGTATAACAGGTGGCTGGGGAGGAGGGAGAGTCTTGTTTGCCAATGGAACAGGGAGGGCCTTGTTCGAACTTGGTGGGGAGGACGGAGTGGTAACCGGAATAGCAGGACGTATGACGGCGGGTGGGGAATCGGAGGTAGAGAAAAAAGGGAGATCTTCCCGAAAGGTCACATCGGCAGAGACAGTCACCTTCCGAGTAGCTGGGGAGTAATATACATAGCCCTTTTGGATCCGGGAATAGCCAACAAAGATCTGTTTGGTTGCCCGGGGGTCCAACTTGTCCATAGAGGGACCAAGAGTGTGGACATAGCAAACGCATCCAAATATGCGGGGTGGAAGGGAGAATGGAGGAGTAGAAGGGAACAGAAGGCTGAATGGGGTGGCATTGTGGAGAATTGTTGACGGAAGACGGTTGATGAGGTAACAGGCCGTGGAGAGAGCGAAGTTCCAGTAAGATTTAGGAACTTGCATCTGAAGCATGATGGAGCGAGCCACATCGAGTAGATGTCGATTCTTACGTTCAGCTGTTCCGTTTTGTTGCGGGGTATAGGCACATGATGTTTGGTGAATAACCCTGAATTCAGAGCAGAGGTTTGCAAATTCATGTCCAGTGTACTCGCGGGCATTGTCCGTTCGGAGAGTTTGGATAGTGGTGGAGAATTGGGTGCGGGTCTCGAGGAGGAATGCCCGAAAGATCTGTGGAAGCTCAGAGCGATCACGAAGTAGGTAGAGTCATGTCCTCCGAGAGTAATCATCAATAAACGTTAAAAAATAACGATAACCAGAAATGCTAGTAACACGGTACGGTCCCCAAATATCAGAGTGAACTAACATAAAAGGAGCAGCGCTCCGGGTACAATGAGATTGAAAGGATGAACGCGGCTGTTTGCCGTAAACACAGGTTTCACACTGAAAAACAGGTAAAGATACATCGGGAAGAGCCTTCTGGAGGATGGGTAAAGGGGCATGCCCAAGACGGCGATGCCAATCGACGGAGGAGACAGACGTCAGGATAGCTGGAGGGTCATCAAGGATGTAGAGCCCGTTCTGCAGTCGACCCTTACCAATGATAGTCCGGTTCTGTTTATCCTGTATCAGAAAAGAGGAAGAAGTAAAGGTTACTGAGTAGTTTAAATCTGTAGTAAGGCGACCAACAGAGAGTAAATTAAAAGGAGAGCCCGGCACGTGAAGAGCGGAGCGAAGAGAAAGAGACGGAGTGAGAGGGATATCAGCAGAGCCGACAACAGGAACCGTGTCCCCATTAGCCACGGTAATACACCTGGGATGTGACGAGTGAAGGTATTGTTGTGGTCGCCGAGAAGTAATGTGATGAGTAACACCAGAATCCACTATCCAATGTGGACTTGTGGAGAGATGGGTCATACCTTCATGGGAGATAGAGGAGGCAGAGGCAACCGAGGCTGGAGGGCGACTAAGCAAACCATGGAGTTGTTGCAGCTGAAGGCGGACCTCGTCAAGATCAGACCGAGAAGAGGAGTCGGTAGCAGCAACAGTAGCCTGTGGGCGAGGAGGAAATCCATGCTTCCGATAGCAAACAACCTCGTGGTGACCATCCTTCCCGCAGAAAGAACACTTTAGGGGCGGTTTACCGCGACCTCGGCTTCGCGAGCCAGAACGCCCCCCACGAGTAGACGAGGGAGAAGGGGAGCCAAAGTTTGCTGAAGTAGAGCTGGTGATGGAGGGGCCAGACAATCAGGAGGAGGTGAGACCTTAAGCAGCATGGCACACACATCGGACAGTGAGGGAGTAGCCGCGGAAGAGAGAATCTGTGCCTGAATGCTCTGTAGATGAGGCGGAACACGAGCCATCATCATGGCTACGCCAACAGCCTCTTTCTGAGCACGTTGTGCCGCAAGATCCAGCGTGGGAGGTTGATGCTGAATCCATGCTTCGACCAGAGTCTTGGCCCGAGACACAAAGGACGTGAGGTCGGATGCTCCGCCACCATCCAGATGTTGGAGATCAGTGATGATATCGTAGAGGTGTTGTAAACTGTCTTTACCAGAGTAGAGGGCTTGGAGCTCATCCCACATGGCCTTGGCAGTTTCATGATACATGGCCATGCGGTATGGTTCACTGTCCAGAGAGTTGAGGAGCCACGTCTGCACCCGACCGTCATTGCGTAGCCACTCATCCGTTGGAGGAACCGGAACAGCTTGGGTGAGGTGATGAAGAAAGCCTTTCGATTGAAAGACACGGCGAACCGAGTGCACTCACTCTGTAAAGTTCTTCTTTTCGGTCAAGGCGATAGTCGTAATCCGCAACTCATCGCGAATTTCAGTTACAGGAGCCGGGCGGTCAGCAGAAGAGACCGACGGAACAGAAGATTCAGGAGAGGAGCCCATGACCAGGGGGGAAGAGAAGCAGGCCGCGGTTAGGCAAGGAGACCGCGCGAGAAGACCACCTGAAGCGGACAGTCAGAAAGGCGCCCGAGCAGGCTAACCACAGCGGTTAGGCAAGGAGACCGCGCGATAAGACCACCAGAGGCGGACAGAGATAGGAGGAAGCAGGAGAGGCCGCACGGTCACAGTGAAAGAAGACCAGCGGCAAGAAGCCACGACCACGTGCGGAAGCCGCTGCGAATAGAGAAGAGGCTGCGAGTAGAAGAACGCGAGCGGGCAAGCGGAGGAAGCTGCGAGTAGAGAACTCGAGCGGTCAGAAGACGATTCCGCGAGTTGAGAGAACTCGAGCGGGTACGAGAAGGAAGCCGCGAGTAGAGAACTCGAGCGGGCAAGAGGAGGAAGCCGCGAGTAGAAAACTCGAGCGGGCAAAAAAGAAGAGGAGACCAGGCGAGTAGCACCGGAGGAGGGGCGAACTCGATCAGTCAGAAGACTAAACCGCGAGTTAAGAGAACTCAAGCGGACAAGAGGAGGAAGCCGGGCGAGTAGCACCGGAGGAGGGGCCCACGGGTCAGAAGAGAAAAAAAGCTATAAAAGGAGGAGAGGGAAGGAGGAGGAAGCTGGCTCCACGGAAGGAAGGAGGCGAGAGCGGCAAAGGAAGAGGAGGCCGCGTAGCCGCGCGCCTAGCGAGAAGAGGAAGGCCGCCCGGTTAGAACAAAGAAAGGGCGGTTAGTAAAAATTCTAGCCGCCAGGAGAGACCGATTCCCTCTGATACCATGTAGACAAACACTCAAACTTGTAAATACTCTTTATATATCTCAATACAAGGTATGAATACATATTTATAGGAGGGAGAAAGAGAGAAGAGATTCTTATACATGAAGTGGGACTAAAGAGGAGAGAGGAAAAATAAACAAGAAACATGGACTATATGGGCCCCTTTACATGGGCTTTTCTAACACTAATAATGCACCCTAGTTGAATTATATATATAAAAAAAAATTGTCGTAAAGGCCGATAAGAAGGCCCATAGCTATTTGTACTTTAAGTCTTTCACATTCTTTAGTCTCACACCTCTAGCGGAATTTTGGGTCAATCATCTGTGTTTATTATCTAGAGTGAACTGTAATATTTTCTTAGATTAGAAACAATATATTTTCAAGTTTTCAATTTGGTATGAGAGAAGAGCAAAAAAAATTTAATGCTCTCTATCTCTCTCATGCCCACGGAGTGTGTTATCTTGTTTGTGCACTCCCATGCATTCGCATAAATTCTCGTGCATTCCTTATTTTTTAAATGATCTAGTTGCTCGCTTGCGCGACCTCATCAAAAACTCACACAAACTTGTCCAATGGTTGCGATATCACTGCATATAACAATTGTGGAAGTTTAATTTCTCGCCAATGTTCCCATTCTCGTAGCTCATCGTCGTCGTGGGAGTTTGATTTCTCATCAAGCACTCAGGCAAAAATTCCCTTTCTCGTGAGCACGCTCTTGTGGCATGAGACTTCACTGATCTCAAATATAGCATGATGTCTCGCTGATCTCCAGGTGGCATGGATATTTGATTTCTCGTCCAGCACTCGCACAAGCATTCCAATTCTCGCAATCTCATTGTGATGTCACGAAACCTTGTTGATCTCTATTCAGAGCCCCACCTGATATCAGACTAATCTCTCGCTGAGAACTCGCCAGACTTCTCACTGATTTTTGATCTGAGACTTCACTAGTTCCGTAACTTTACGGATCTCCTAGCCACCTCTAGTGATCTTCCAGCTACAGGGTGAGTTCCCATTACTCGGGTAGCCCTCTCACCCAGGTGTCTTGTGCAAAACTTTTTTCACGCTTATCACAAGTGTTGGGGAATCGCGCAACGCTCTTGGTAGACCGGGCCTACTCAACCGTCTTAGCCCGTGAGCGGACGAGCGTGCCAACAGTGAAAGATAAACTAGATGCTTGGACGAATACTTGATCACGTGGAAAACCGGTAATCGGGGGGAAAAAAACATGCGATCGGTACGGTGCGGACCTAACTTCCATTATATGAGCGTTTTTATGGAGCTTCTTGGATGAGGGTGAGCGCAACAGGCCGCGCCTCGTTACAATTTAAGAGGGGAGGAGAGTGAGCAACGGGTGCCACCGGCCGTCGTTCTGTTTTGAAGGTCTTCTGATGCTTGCTCACAAGCGATGTGGGTGCTTCCTTCAGAGTTGTCTTAACGTGACAGCGGAGGCGGCTTCACACGTCTCCTTCACTTGCGTTCTCGCAAACCTCGTCTTGTCTTTTCGGCCTTCGCCTTGCCTTGCAGTGGCGAGTTTGGACGAAATTCCTACTGAGAGAAAGGGGAGAGAGAAAAGGAGTGAAAACGGATAAAGACCCTTTTGAAATAGAATGGGCCTATTGGTAGACCGGACCTTCTTGAAAGCAACCTACTTTTCCATCATCAAGTTCCACCACCGAATTTTTTGTAACATTTTTGTTCTTTACTTAAATTTATTATATTTAATTTGTACGTCTAACACCACTAACTTATGTTATGTTGTCAAACTTTCTCCTAGTATGACTTTGCAATCCTTACAAATCCTTTTATCCATTTTGCGAGTCATAAAATAATCAATTAGTGACTTATTTTATCCGCTTTTAAACGTAATTAAAAGTTTTTCCCTTTTTATGAAAATCGTATTTGATAAAATTAGCTCATGTGCTCCTGGTATGACATCAGTTGAGGTTGCTCAACAAAAATATACAAAGGCCAAGATAACATTAGTGCAGTCTAAAATGGAGCTAGTTGTCCCTTACAAAGCATTCCAAATCGTCTTTGTCACTGTCATCACCAAATTCAAGGGTTTTCCAGTTGCATAACAAGGTACCTCACCAACAATTTCAAAATAAAACGTAATGCCTGACATGCAATCAGACAACATTGAGGGCAATGTCACTCACCTACACTTCAAGACACCAATTCCACCAGCCCTAGACAGCCCTGTTATCTCAATCCAACACCCTCCTCTCTAGTCAGAGATTCCACTAATTTTAATTTAGCGAGCCGCGAAGTCTACCCCCGCTGTATGGATGACATCTCTGCCACCATCAGCCACCTCTCCACTGAGTTTCAACCATGTTAAGGGAAGCTTGTAACAGCAAAGTGGAAGATAATGTGTTGGAAAGGGTTGTCCATGTCTTGAGAGTATCTGATATTAAAGGTGTAGAGAAAGGTCCAAACCTTATATATACTTCTTGAATACCAAAAATCAAGTGAGTACAAATATATTTTTCCTGCATGGGTCAAGTTAATGGGCCAATACATTATTTTTCCTAGTATTCTCTAACACTCCCCCGCAAGCTGGAGCATACAAGTCGTAGGCACCAAGCTTGGACAAGAACTGATAGTAGAGACATCGTGGTAAGGCCTTGGTGAGGATGTCAGCAACTTGCTGAGCAGCAGGAACATGTGTTAACTCTATCTTCTTCAACAGAACCTTCTCCCGAATGAAATGACAATCAGCTTTAATATGTTTTGTCCGTTCATGAAAAACCGGATTCTTGGCAATGTGTATAACAGCTTGACTGTCACAAAATAAAGTGGCAGGTGAGGAGAGCTTGACTCCTAGATCATCAAGAAGAACCGCAAGCCATGTGAGCTCAGACACAACTGCTGTCATCGATCGATACTCGGCCTCAGCAGATGACCGAACAACCACTAACTGTTTCTTGTTGCACCATGTAATAAGATGTCCTCCAAAGTAAGTGTAACATCCACTTGTGGAACGACGGTCGTCCAACGAGCCAGCATAATCAGCATCAGAGTATACAATCAGAGATAAGAGAGACGAAGAGGGCTCGTATGCAAGTCCTTGTCCAGGAGCATTCTTCAAGTATCGAAGAATACGCTCGACAGCCTGAAGATGAGAGATACGTGGCTCATGCATGAATCGACTGACAATTCCAACAGCAAATGATATATCAGGTCTCATAACAGTGAGATATATCAGCTTTCCCACAAGACGACGATAATACTCTAGATTCGGAAGGATCCAATCAAAGTCCGAGGCATTGGCACAAATCTTGTGACTGATATCCATGGGAGTATCAGCAGGCTTGCATCCAGAATAGCCCGCATCATGAAGTAAGTCAAGACAATACTTTCTCCGAGATAACACAAGCTCATCAGGTCTCCAAGCCACTTCGAGACCAAGAAAATATCGAAGGCTTCTCAGGTCCTTTGTTTGAAACACAGTCGCCAGATGTTGTTTGATCATCTGTATTCCTAGAAGATCGTCTCATGTAATCAAAATATCATCCACATATACTAACAGAATCATTGTGCCTGTTGGACGATGAAGAGTGAATAGAGAGAAGTCGGTCGAGCTCCGAGTGAACCCAACAGCACTTACGGTTTTACTAAATTTATCAAACCATGTCTTAGGAGATTGTTTGAGACCATAAAGAGGCTTCTTCAGACAACAGACAAGAGACTCCCTCGTGATCTCAAACCCGGGAGGTTGCTATATATAAACGGTCTCCTGTAAATCGTCATTAAGAAAAGCATTTTTGACATCCAGTTGGTGCAATGCCCAGTGACGGTGAACAGCGAGGGAGATCAACACACGAACAATATTGAGTTTAGCGATTGGAGAAAAGTCTCATCATAATCCAGACGTTGAGTAAAACCGCGAGCTACTAGACGAGCTTTCAAACGGTGAACCGTCCCATCCGGACCCTGTTTGACGGGAAACACCCACTTACATCACACACAAGATTGTCCCGGAGGAAGCGAGACCAGATCTTACGTGTGGTTTGCCCAAAGAGCAGACATTTCCTCGTCTATAGCCACCCGCCACCTGGGATGTTGGAGAGCCACCTGCACAGAATTAGGGGTGGAAATAGAGGATAAAGAAAGAGCACTTCGTCGGAGTTCCGAAGAGAGGTGGTGAAAAGAAATATAGTTTGTCATCGGGTGGGCAGTGGAACCTATTGCCAGATTCACATGCTGCAAAACATCATTAGAGGAGGGCATCTCCCGTCGGGTAGTAGACGAAGAAGGACGTCGAGTGTACACACAGATGATAGGTGGTTTAGGTGGGATTGGCGTGGGCAGGAGAGGTGGAAGGTATGAATGAACGGGATTGCAGGCCGCGGAAGAGGTGGAGGAAGTGGAGAATCAGCTGGATGAGAGTAATATGGCTGATCTTTGAGGAAGGTGACATCAGCAGAAGTAACAACCTTGCGATCCTTGGGAGAAAAGCAAACGTAGCCCTTCTGAGTCCGAGAGTAACCCGCAAACATATATTTAGTGGCACGTGGAGCAAGTTTGTCAGTGGATGGGTCAAGATGATGATCAAAGCACACGCAGCCAAACACGCGAGGGGTGATGGAGAAAGAAGGTTTTGAAGGAAAAAGAAGATTGAAGGGAACCACAAAATTGAGAATAGAGGAAGACATGCAGTTAATAAGAGTGCAGGCGGTAGAAACCGCAAAATTCCAATACTGTTTTGGAACATTCATTTGAATCATAAGAGAGCGGGTGACCTCAAACAGGTGACGATTCTTGCGTTCAGCAACGCCATTTTGTTGGGGGGTATAGGCACAGGAGGTTTGATGGATGATCACAAACTCAGCACAAAGGTGTGCAAAGGCATGACTAGTGTATTCACGAGCATTATTGGTGCAGAGGGTTTTAATTGTAGTGGAAAAGTGGTTGTGAGTTTCAATGAAAAAAGTACGGAATACACCAGGTAATTCAGAGCGATCACGAAGGAGATACAGCCAGGTCACCCGAGAGTAATCATCTATAAATGTGACAAAGTAACGATATCCAAAAACACTAGCAATTGTGTGGGTCCCCAAATATCGGAGTGTGCTAGATCAAAGGTAGCAGGACTCCGAGTAGTATATGGTGAGAACGTAGACCGATGATGTTTCTCATAGATACAAGACTCACACGTGAACTCTTGGAGGGACACCTCGGGGAGAGATTTTCCGAGTATGTTTAGAGGAGCATGACCAAGACATCGATGTCAATCAACAGAGCTAATAGAGGACAACACAGTTGGAGGAGAGGGGTCAAGGATATAGATATCATTCGACAGATGTCATTTTCTGACGATAGTCTGTGTCTTGTGATCCTGCATAACACACAAGTTGGAAGAAAAAATTACATCACAATCAAGATCAGTAGTGAGACGACCAATAGAGAGAAGGTTGAAAGGAGAGTCCGGAACATGAAGGGCGGAGCGAAGAGTGATGGAGGGAGTAAGGTGAATATCTGCCGCGCCAGAAACGGAAATGGTGTCCCCACTAGCAACGGTGATGAACTTGTGATGCACAGAGTTCAAATATTGTGGTGGTTTCCGTAAGTTAATGTGGTGAGAGCAATGTTGTCAAGATCGAGATCTTACCTAAGATCGGCCGACAGTGGTAAGATCGTAAAACGTGGGATCGACACAAAACGATAAGATCTTACTTAGTATACAAAATTAAATAAATCTAATTTATATATAAATATATGTAGACTATGTAGTAGACCATTAATCAGAAAGCAATATATATAAAAGAAAAGTTCAACTGCATAGTATGATAGTAAATAATAATAGTACATTACTACATTTAACTCGTTCAAAATAAGTCATCTAAGCTAAAGTCCAAATTGCTTAATGAAGCATCTTCGTCGCCTTCATCTATCCCAAAATCTTGTTCTCCTCCTTCTATGCGAGCAGCTACCTCTTCAACATCTGGAGGCTCTATCTCAAGATCTTCTTCATCATCTTCATCGACAACAATCCACTCATTATCGGATGGAATATCATCAAAATTATTTTTCCGAGTTTTCTTTAAATTGTTATTTGTCAAACGAGAATTCGTCATTACAAAGACAACATCATTCATTGTCTTTTGCTTCAAACGATTTCTTCTTTTTGTGTGTACCTAGAAAAAAAATTAATTATTATACAATAATATTGGTGATTAAAAATATTTAATAAATTGTAACTATACCCTTTCAAATGCACTCCAATTTCGCTCACATCCAGAAGAACTACATGTCAAGCTCAATACACGTTTTGCAAAATTTTGTAGCTCCGGATGTTCTTCTCCATAAGAATCCCACCATGCCGCCGGAGTTTTGATATTAATACCATTTTTGGCTACTATAGAGCCAAAGAATTTTCTCTGATTCTTAAAATCCTCCAATTGGCCATCAATCTTTGAAATTTCATCAATATCTCCCCAGTCATTCTTTCTAAGCAGTCATATAGTCCTCGCTTCACCTCATAATCAGCTTTAAATGACAGACTATAATGAAATTGAGGGTTTAGATAATAGCCTGCAGCATGTAATGGTCTGTGCAATTGTTTGTCTCATCGAGCATCAATCACATCTCAAACTGGTTGATAACTAATCATCACAAATAATAAAATTAGTATATAAGGAAAAAAAATCTCATATCTATAAGACTATAATACTTAAAAAAAGGAAACTAATTGACTTATAATTTTTGCACACCATTAAAGGCATGAGCAATGTATTCTTTTGCGCGATCCATTTCCTCATATATATATCCCATAACAGGCTTCTCATCAGAATCAACCAAACGAAGCACCTTCATTAAGGGATAAGCACCCTTCAAGCAAATGACAATATTCTTCCAAAAATCTTTATCCATGACCACCTCCTCAATTAGCTTTCCTTCACTCGAACATGCAACTCGGCTAGCTTTCCATTCATCTGAATTGAACATTCTTATCAAAGCAAGTTTGTTCTCATTAAGGCAGCCCAAAGTTAAGTATGAAGTGGCGAAACGTGTCATTGTCGGTCTCACTAATTCCCTGTCTTTAGTGAAGGTTTTCATTAAAGATATGAGGGATGTTCTGGAATAAATATATGTCGTGATTCTCTTTGCTTTAGGAATTGTATCATGATGGACTTGTATCTTTTTCTCAAAATCCTCTAACATCAAATCAATACAATGAGCAGCGCATGGAGTCCAATATAATTTTTTTCTCTTTAGCATTAACATTTCTCCAGCGGCTTTGTAATTTGCAGCATTGTCCGTCACCACCTAGACAACATTCTCTTTACCCACCTCATCAACAATATCATCAATCATCTTGAAGATATTTTCTGTTGTTTTGGATATATGAGATGCATCAATGGACTTTAGAAATATAGTTCCCATTGAACTATTCACTAAGAAATTGATCAATGTTCTCCTTCTTTTATCAGTCCATCCATCTGTCATTATAGTGAATCCCATTTTCTTCCAATGAGCTCTATGTTCTGAAATATTCTCCATAGTCAGTTGATATTGTTGTTTCAGATATTTCACTCTGATATCATGATATAATGGAGGCTTAAAACCCAAACCATGCCTTGATATAGATTCACACATCTTATGAAATTCTTCACTTTTTACCACATTGAATGGTAAAGCGTTGTTGTAGATGAATGATGCTATATCATTGCAGGCTTCTTCATGCAATCCCTTCTGGAAAATTGAATTGATGGTACTTTGAGTTGTACTTGCTCCACTTCTCTTAAAAAGTGCAGTTGAGCTTTTATCTTCCCTTTTCCTCTTCAAGTCTCCAACATCCTCTTCTTCTTCCACATGGGGGATTGTTTTCTTCACTAACTTCTCTTGCAACCCAACAACAATCTCCTATATCTCTTTCTTCACTTCCGCAAGAACAGCTCTACATGCTCCAACATCTTTTTGAGTACCCGCCAAATGATGTTTCAATCTATAAATTCCCCCGGTCACTGTTTTCTCACAAAATTTGCACTTTATTTTTTTCGCATCTTCTTCAACTGGGATGCCATACTTCCATCCAATATCACTCTTACTTCCAGGAGCATTTTTGCCCATTTTAGACCCTTTGTTGGCGGTGGCAGGAGCATTGCTACTCCCAACTGCACTACCTGAAGCACCACTCGAAGCCATTTTTAACTACCTACTCACAAAATAAATCAAACCATAAACAAGAAAAAAATCAGGCAAGAAAAAAAATCAGGCAAGAAAAAAGGCAAGAAAATATCACTAGGGCAAGAAAAAATCACTAGGGCAAGAAAAAAAATCAGGCAACAAAAATGGCAAGAAAATATAACTGCACGTCTCTACGTTCTCATTAAATTTGGGATGTCAATACTCTAATATACAAAGTTACTTTATTTCTCAGTCTGATTATACCTGAAATTCATTAATATAGAGGGGGGTATTATAGATTTTTGTGGAGTTTAGAATGAATATTTATTTCTCTAATCTAATAAACATGGTTTCTAAGCTTTAATGCTAAAGGGATCAAACGATTCAATGATGCTGCAATTGGAAGGACTATGGTGTGTATGTAGGTGGAAGCTGCTGGAATATTCTTGAACAGGGGCACAGAAGAAGGTTCCTATATATTTACCCAGGTAACATAATTTTCTATAGTCTTTCATACAAATTTATACATCATACCAATATCGAGCTCTATTTTCTTCAGGGGAAAAAAGACTGTGATGGGTTGAAAGCTACCGAGGAAAAGGAAAAAGAATATCATGAGGTTATTGGAAAGAATGATGAAGAGTCTTGAAATTTCTGTCAAAGAAGTGTTGTCAAGGAAGTATACAAAAGGGAATATGCAGGAGAACTTTCCATCACCTCCGTTTGAATTCGTCTTCAATTCCATCAAAGAAAAAGCATTGTATTTGAATAGTATTGATGTGTGATCTGTAACTTGAATAAAGTGAATCATGTACATATGTTGTTGCAGTACTTATCTGAAAAATAAAATAGTTGAATGTCTCCTCAGAGGCTCTGGTTTTTAGATTATATACTACTCCCAGTATGTGGAGTTTAGGGCTCTCATGAGCCTTGAAAGATTTCTATTATAATTAAGCATGTTAAAGAGCAGGAGGGCGATTCACGAGAAGTGTCCGCATAATCAGGTAGACGGCGGCAAAACAAGAAAATCAAAAGCAGGAGGGCCGACCAAAACAAGAAAATCAAAAGCAGAAAAAAGTACCACTGCACCAGATCAGCGGGAAGCCAGAAAAGCTCGACGGCGGCAAGCAAGCACCAGCGGCGGCGGCGGAATATGGCGGCAGCGGCGTCTCAAGGTCGCGCGCAGGCGGAATGGGGCGGCAGCGGGCAGCGGCTGCTTCGCAGAGCTCGCGGGAGGGGAGTGTCGGGTCGAACCCTAGGGGAAGAGGCGATTTTCTTCTCCAGGCGTGCGACGGGTTCGGGTTAATAACATCGCGCCTAAATATATTGTTTTCGATGGAACGGTAGGATCGTTTAGGATCGTAGGATCGTACGATCCTACGATCCTAAACGGCGATCCTATCGTTTCTATGGTGCACGCGATCTAGGCTTCCCCGAAGATCGTATCCCCTGTAAAAATCGTAAGATCGTACGATCTTACGTGCAAAAATGCATTTTTGACAACGTTGGGTGAGAGGCCCCGGAATCCAAAATCAAGGATGAGCTATGAGCAAGGCATGAGGTACCACCATCGGAAATAGACACCACAGAGCCCGGAGGTCAGCTGAACATCTTGCAAGGAACAGTCCGGAGCGGGCACAAGCAGCGGCTATGAGACAGTTCGTAGCGGTCACGACGTCACGTGACAACGCACCAGCGGCAAGAAAGGCCACGACCAACGCAGTAAGAAACAGTCTTCAGCGGTCACGGTGACAACGCACCAGCGGCAAGAAAGGTCACGACCAGCGGATAGAAGAGAGCCCGCAGCGGATAGAAACAAGCCGCGGCGGTTAGAGGCAGACCGCACCAAGATCAAAAACAGCGAATAGGCACCAGACCGTACGGTTAGAAGCAAACCACAACAAGATCGGTAGAAGCAGTCCACGCGAACAGCCAAGTTGAGCCGAGAAGCGTGAAACGATAAGGCAGACGACAAGAGAAGAGCAGCAAGGCAAGAAAGAACTCCTTGCGACAAGAAGGAGACCGCGCGGCAAGGAGAGAACTTGAGGCCAGAGACAAGACAGGTCGCAGCGGGAAAGAACTCCTTGCGACAAGAGCGATAAGATTCCTTGCGACAAGGAGACCGCGCGGCAAGGAAGGAGGCCGCAGCGATAAGACCGAGAAGAGGTCGTGCGACAAGAAGAGAAAGGTGGTCGCATCGGACAGAGACAAGTCGCAGCGGGTAGAACTTGAGGCCAGACGGTTAGATCTAACCGCAGGAAGAGAGGAAGCCGCAATAGGTAGAGAGCAGCCCGTGCGGTTAAGAAAATCTAACCGCACGGGAGTGGGGTCCACGTGCCAGAGAGATGAAGGCTATAAAAGAGCGTAAAAGAGAAAAAAGAGGTGGATCCACAGGAGAGAAGGAGACGGTTAGAAAAGAAGGAAGCCGCAAACAGTGTGGTTAAGCAGTAAAACAGGCCGCCAGGTTAACAGGAGGATTGAGCGGTTAGAGAAAAATAGGTCGAACCGTTTCGCTCTGATACCATGTAGAGAAAGGTCCAAACCTTGTATATACTTCTTGAATACCAAAAAATAAGTATGAGTACAAATATATAGGAGAGAGGAGAGTGAGATCTAGCTAATACAAATAATGTGGGACTAAACACAAAATCCTACATGGGCCAAGTTAATGGGTCAATACATTATTTTTCCTAGTATTCTCTAACAAAAGGTAATGAGAATACTCAAACAAAATGGTTAGGGAAATGGCCAATTAAGCACAATAATTGGCATATCTCTCATCAACCATTCAATCCATTTCTTCAAGATTTTTCTACAAGGGAATCGAATCAAGAAACTTAAAGGAGAAGAAATTACATCTATCCATGCAGTAAAACTCTATATTTTGCAACTTCAAATCTCAAAACACTTACAGCAAAAAGGTACACAATAATATTATAACTCTTTTAACTTCATGTGAATCCCGGGACCAGTGTGTTGATAATAGTAGTTCATTCACACCTTACCATACCAATAGCAGGCAAAGTGGCACAGTATGACAAAAGTGGTGGCCATATATATGAAATGGGTGTTCCCACTTTTTCAATTTAAATTCCTAATATTTACTGTATGATTATATGAAGCAGTATGTGTGGAAGTCAATACATTTAAACTATGATTTCCCAAAAAAACATAGCACTGGCATGATTTCATAGGAATCCATGTTTAAAATCAATTAGAACAAGGACTCCAAAAGCTTCAATACCTTGATGCAATATCGAGTAGTCTTAAATGCCCAGCATGCAAGGGGTTAAATGAGCCCGATAAAATAATCTTCCTCTCAGAAGTTGCAGTTTTACCTGTCAATTCAAATGAAGTATATGTAGATGTCATATAACTTTGATGATTATCATGGACAAATGAATCAATATAAAGCACTTAACTACCAGAAGAAAAATCATAAATTTTCATGCATATTTTCCCATCAATAATTTGTTCAAGTTCCTGTTCCTCATCAAATTGCATTTCTGTTTCGGCAGGCACTTCGGATTCATGTAGATCAGAAGTAAATGTTGTGGATAGTTTGAAAGTATCAGCAATTGCCTTGCCAAAAATAAGATGAAATATTAGAAATCTGCCAATAGCACAGTGAACTCAAACTAAGGAAGACTTGGCAGACCTTTGAACAGACCATCGGCACAATTTAGTGAAGGAAAAAAATGGAACAAGGCACAAAGATATAGACTGGTGAACCCAAACATTGAAAGAACAAAGTTATCTGGACATAGTTGTCCTCAAAATTCATATAATTCATTCTTTCTATTTTATCTAGGAATTACATACACAAGTAGAAAGCAATCTCGAGTACAATAATGCAGAAAAAGAAAAAAAATGGATCAGACACTTTATAGGTAGTCTAAGTTGCTAATTAAATAAAAAAGGAACATAAAGTAGAAGAAACCGTGAGTTTCCCCTTTTTTCTGCCCTTGTTAATTTTGAAGATTTCTTGTGTTCCACTTGTCTCCAAAGGCTCTTCCATGGATTCTAGGAAATATGCAAGAAAGGGAAATGCCCCAATGGTTGATGAGGTGAGATTTCTTCTTGCCCTAATTTTCTAAAAATCTTAGGAATAATAAAAAGGGCAGCCCGGCACACAAAGCATCCCCACGCAGTTAGGGTCCGGGGAAGGGTCTCACCACAAGGGTGAAATGTAGGTAAATCTTACCTTGCATTTTTGCAAGATGTTGCTTCCAGGACTCGAACACGTGACCTCAACCAATGCGCCAAGGCTCCCCTTCTAAAAATTGTAGTGATGATTAATTGCTTCTAAATTGATTAAATATGATTCTCCTTTTGATAATGATTCCTTTTCCTTAGATATTTGAAATACCCACCTTAGAGTTCTAAGTTCTAGGAGTAAAGGAAATCTAAGAGTATAAAGTTTTAGGGTTTTGATTCCCTATGCCGAAATTCATAAAACAAAAGGAGTTCCATAGCGTTAATACTATTCCATCAAGGATGATGTTTTATTTAATAAGTGTTAGGTGACTCTCATGTAAATTCTCTTTATTTTAGTATGCTTAAAGTTATGACCAAGTGATATATATGAAGGCGGATATAACAAAGGAAAAAAGAAATAAAATAATACATAATATAACTACTACATATCATAACACTCTCCCTCAAGTTGGACATGAGATGTTAATCACGCCCAACTTGTCAACAATCCTTTCAAATATATTCTCACTCAACCCTTTTGTGAGAACATCAACTAGTTGTCTGTAAGAGGGAACAAAAGTACACACAATTTCCTTCTCAACGTTCACCATGATGAAGAAGTATCAATCTACTTCAATGTGTTTAGTGAAGGATTTGTGTTTTGAAAGTTGTCTTTAATTTTATTAAAGTTCATGTTTTGATGAATGTTTAAACTCATTTTGTCCCTAGATCGTTTGATGATGCTTCATGATGGCTCGAGAAGATGCCTTTGGTCTTGAGCTGTAGAACACTTGAATTCCATCACATGATCTTAGTTTTATATGCTCACGATCCCGGTAATCAAAGAGGGACATTGACCACCACCTTGGATTGTCATGTGCATTAGAGTACATTGTAGTTCTACAAATGTTGATAATAGTTGTCGCTTAATCACATGAGTATGTATGCGTATGGTTTCATACATATTGAGCTTGACCTATCTTATGTTGTAACATTAAGTGGAATGTGTTAAGTGTCATTAGTGTTTACAACGTGTCTAGATATGAGATATGTAGATTGAGCGCGTTGGTGTGAGCAATGTGATTATAGTTGAAGACTATCTTCTGATGGTGATAAATACAATAATTCGTTGTTCATACCTGCGCGTAAGGGATGTATATATCGAAATATCGTTTGTCCCCAAACTTGTTTGGATTATGATATTGTCGGGCCCCTTGGTAAAGCGAGTTTGTATAGCATGCAATATAACTGATGTAGTTATAAATACACATCGCTTATGAGACCGAGAATGACAAATATAGTGCGAAATCGACACGGTCCCAGTTCGTACAATATTTATGCTATCATGTGACAAAGAAATAGACACAGGTCATTCATTGCGTTACCTAGTTACCATGTAGTTGGGGCGACTATAATGCAGTGACAAAGCCTCTTATAGTCCATAATATAGGATGTTATATTATAGCCTTGACGACATGGTTCCTCTTTAAGGTCGCACCAAATGAACGGGAACAGCATCCGTTCGGCTTATTTGGGGTATTTGATTTTATTGAACATTTAATCTAAATACTATAGTAAGTGCGAACGCATCATGTCGTGACTCGGCATGCTTAGACAAGTTTTTCTGTGCGACTATTAAAAGAAGAAGAAAATTATGACGAGGCGAGTCGTCGTAATTGTTTTGATAGATGAGCACAGTAATTGGAGTTTGCTTCTGTATATATATATATATATGTATGTAAATATATGTGATATTTTTGTATATATATATATATATATATATATACACATATATATTTGTATGTGATATACTTATAAGTATATATATATCTATACATATAAATATACATATACAATATACATATAAAGTTATATATATGTTGTAAGAATAATAAAAATAAAAATAAAACAGGTGTTATCCAAATGCTGGGCTCCGAGTGAAATAAAAAGGAGAGCATTTCAGGCGCTGTTTTAGGGTTTTTCTTTTTCTTCCGCCATTCCTCTCCCTGACGGCGGGCGATTCTCCAGAGAGCGTCGGAGCTCGGCTGTGCCTCCTCCAACCTCCTCGCAGGCGGCTGTCCAGTCCTTGGTTGCGCTCCTCGTCGTCGCCGGACGATCTCCTTAGGCGCGCCGAAGGTTCGTGGAACCGGTGCACCGTGCGAGCTCCTGGTTGAGGCTTGATCTCGGTTTTTTTTAGTTGAGGCAGGTGCTTTGCCTTGAGGATCCTTTCCAGATCCTGTTTAAGTCTCTCATATTCATCTTCCACTCCGGCGATTAGTGTGGTTCGACCACTTGGAATCGGTGCTTTGCCTTGAGGATCCTTTCCAGATCCTGTTTAAGTCTCTCATATTCATCTTCCACTCCGGCGATTAGTGTGGTTCGACCACTTGGAATCCCCGGTGCTATTGGAAAGAAAAGTCTAAGCCTTGTGTCTCTATTCCTCGTCAACGGAATAGAGAATCGTCACTGTTCGGGTTCAAGGTGAACCAAGAGACGAGGCTATCGGCCTCATTATTGCGGTGGAATCGCTATCATTCTCGTCATCGAAGTTACCTCTTCCGCCTAGAGACTTTGTTCTCTAGAGGTACATATCTAACTCCCTGCAATGTTTAGGTGTGATGAGTTAGGTTTACATTTATTTTGCTTCGCTAGTGGGGCGTATACTTTGGATATCCGATCCCGTGCTTCGTATGGATGTGGCGATTTTTTTTTAATTTTCGCCCCACCATAGCACAAGAAATCCTTCAGTGGTATCAGAGCCAGGTTTGATATCCATTGTTTATGTGGCCCCTTTTGCTAGTTAGCTTTTCCTATTGTTTTGAATTGCTATGTCACAACCTTGTTTCATATTTCCGTAATCCGCCCCTGAATGGATTATAAGGAGATTTTTTTTTTGGATTTATAATAATCTAGGTGAAACACGTTGGGTTGTGTGCATAGTCCATTCATTGTTAGGTTCCCGGCTGGCAGTTCCTTGTTTGTTTTTTATTACAACTCTGGAATGTAATTGGTTTGGAATAGATGTAATATTTTTTTTAGAATGCCGTGAGTTAGGTATTTTGTATATTCTCCATTCTTTAGGGAATGTGAAAAGAAAAATTTAAGAATGTCTTTCCTCCTCATCGTGCCCATCTAAGCTAGTGATATTGGATGAACATGAGTGTGATTTCAATCACTAGACATGGTGGCACTTATGCGAGTTGATATTAGGCCACAAGTGAGTAGGTTGTGTGAGTCACTTCTTGCTGATTTTGTTGGAATGTCACTCGCATGAGTTTTCTTACATGATGAGTTTTCTTAATCAAATCACCAAGATCTAGGCTTGGTCCTTTGAGAAAGTGTTATGTTCTTAAAATAGTTGTTTGTATATTACTATCAAGAATCATAAGTGTTTAAGGTTGACTTAAAAGGTTATGATTGGTGATTGGTACCTACCTGATAATCTTGTGGATGAGTCCATTAGGCTAAAAGGATCTTGATTCACTATTTTAAAGCATTTTATTTTTGGATCTCTCTGATCCATTTTTTTTCTTAAAAGGAAATTTTTCTGAACATGATCTTAACTTTTTTATATAGAGCTATGTCTACATTGCCAAATTTTCTGCGTTCCATGATTGATAAAAGTCCGCTTGCTAACGACGGGTCAAACTACTCTGACTGGATACTCAAGCTTAACATTGTGTTGCGCTTGGAGAATCTCTTACCTATACTGGAGGGTAAATGCCCAGTAGAGAAGGAGATTGGCAAGCCAACTGATGCTGAGAAAGAGGAACAGAAGAGATGGGATGACAGTCAACGTGTCGTGCAGACTCTGATACTGGCCAGCATAGGCGATCAGCTGCAAAGGAAATTTCTCGATACTCCTGCAAAGGAAATTGTAGCACAATTGGAGAAAATGTTCACCGATAGTGCTCGTAAAGAGCGCTATAAGACCACCATCGCACTCACAAGGTGCAAGATGATGGAGGGTGAGTCTGTCTCAGTGCACTTCCTTAAGGTGCAAGGCTATTTGGAGAAATTGGAGAAACTGAAGTCTCCAATTCCTGAAGACATTGCAGAAGATATCATTTTGGGGCCACTGCCTTACTCGTTTAAGGATTTCATCATGCATTATCATATGCGTGAGAAACAAATGACCATAAATGAACTTCATAACGCACTCAAAACAGCTGAGGTTGACATGGGCAAGACAAAAGGAAATGTTGTCTTAGCTGTGGCGTCTGATAGCAAGAAGATAGTCAAAAACAAGGTTAAGTCCAAAGGCCAGACCTCGAAAGGAAATTTTCATCTCAAGGGCAAAAAGGGAGGTACTCAGGATAGTACCTCCAAGGGAAGCAAAGTGAAGAATTCTTCTAACTCTCTCACTGAATGCTTTCATTGTCATGAGAAGGGACACTTCAAGATGAACTGCCCCAAGTACAAGAGAGACTTGGATGAAGGCAAAATCGAGAGGAAGCGTCCTAAAGGTATTTTTGTTATTGAGTTGAGTTTGAATTTAACCACTACTATCCTTGATTGGGTACTTGATACCGGATCATGTGCTCACTTAATCTCAAATGTGCAGTCACTAAGGGATAGGAGATCTCTCCCCAAAGGAGAGGTGGTGCTGAAGGTGGGAAACGGTGCTAGTATTTCTGCAGTTGCGGTGGGCACTTTGGAACTCCCCTTACCTAGTGGTTTATGTCTAACTTTATTTAATGTTTATCATGTCCCTTCTATTTTAAGAAACATTATTTATGTATCATGTTTGGATGCAGAAGGTTTTAGTTTTGTCATTGGGAACTCCCAAATGAGGATTGAGAAGGATGGCTTATTTTATGCAAGTGCTTTCATTTCGAATGGATTGTATTTGCTTAACATTGTGGATGATAAACAAGTATTAAATATAAATAATAAACGACTCAAAATATCTCACTTGAATGAGACTCTCTTATGGCACCATCGTCTTGGTCACATTAATGAAAAACGCATAAGGAAATTACATCAGGCCAATCTTTTAGGCTCTTTTGATCCTGATGCAATTGGGACATGCGAGTCATGCCTAACTGGCAAAATGACCAAGACACCTTTTAAAAAGAAGGGTACAAGAGCAAACAACTTATTGGAATTGATACACTCTGATGTATGTGGTCCAATGAGTGTGTGTGCCAGAGATGGTTTTAGGTACTTCATCACTTTTACGGATGATTATAGTCGATATGGCTATGTTTATCTAATGAAGCATAAGAGTGATTCCCTTGCCAAGTTCAAGGAATATAAAAATGAAGTTGAAAACCAACTGGATAAGAGAATCAAAGTTCTGAGATCAGATCGTGGAGGTGAGTATTTGAGCAATGAGTTCAATACTTACCTAAAGGAGTGTGGTATTGTACCACAACTAACTCCTCCTGGGACACCGCAGTGGAATGGTGTCTCCGAAAGGAGAAACCGGACTCTGCTAGACATGGTTAGACCCATGATGTGTCAATCCGATCTACCTTTATTTTTTTGGGGTCATGCACTTTTAACGGCAGCTTACACTTTAAACTTCGTTCCAACTAAAGCCGTAGAGAAAACTCCTCATGAGATATGGTTTGAGAAACCACCCATCACTTCTTTCTTCAATATTTGGGGCAGTGAGGCATATGTCAAACGTATGCAATCATCCAAACTAGACCCCAAAGCCGATAAGTGTTTCTTTATTGGATACCCAAGAGAAACAAAAGGGTATAGTTTTTGGCACAAGTCAACAAATACTATATTTGTTAAGAAGGGTGCTACATTCTTAGAGAAAGAGTTTCTTGAAAGAATCAAAAGCGGTGACCGTAGGGTGACACTTGAGGAAACTCAAGAAAACCTACAAGAGAGTGATCATGAGATGAGCGTTGATGTTCAAAATGATCACCAAGAGTCACAAGAAGTTCCTTTAGTCAGTGGGAGCATGAGTATTCCACCTCCGCATATGATTACGGAGGAAACTCTTGCTTTACCACCACCTGTTAGTCTTACTCGTGTTGAGCATGAATTGACTCCACCAGAAATAGTGGAGGAAATTCAAGAATCTCAGATTGAGCTAGACAAACCAAAGGAGCTTAGAAGGTCGATCAGGGAAAGGAAAAAGCCTGACATATACATGGGTCTTCATGAGGTGTTCATTCTAGACACAGAAGACCCGTTGACCTATGAAGAAGCAATGAAAAGAAAGGATTCCGTAGCATGGCTTGAAGCCATGAAGTCCGAAATGCAATCCATGTATGACAATCAAGTATGGAACTTGGTTGACCTTCCTGATGGAAAGAAATCCATCCCCTGTAAATGGATTTTTAAGAGGAAGATGGACATGAATGGAAGCATGACAACCTACAAGGCAAGACTTGTAGCGAAAGGTTTTAGTCAAATCCAAGGGATTGACTATGATGAAACCTTCTCGCCCGTTGTGATGTTTAAGACTATTCGGATCATGTTGGCGATTGCCGCATTTCATGATTATGAAATCTGGCAATTGGATGTCAAAACGGCCTTCCTAAATGGAAAGCTAGATGAGGATGTATTCATGAAGCAACCTCAAGGTTTTGAAGATTCTCACAATAGCGGCAAAGTATGCAAGCTTCAAAGAGCCATTTATGGGTTGAAGCAAGCGTCAAGGAGTTGGAACAAACGCTTTGATGAAGAAGTTAAAACCCTTGAGTTCGTTCAAAGCAAGGAAGAGCCTTGTGTATACAAGAAGGTTAGTGGGAGCAGCGTTATATTTTTGATCTTATATGTTGACGATATTCTCCTAATGGGAAACAACTTATCATTAATGGAACAAGTAAGAAACTCATTGAAAACAATCTTTTCAATGAAGGACATGGGTGAAGCCCAATATATATTAGGGATAAAGATATATAGAGACAGATCACGTAGACTTATTGGCCTAAGTCAAAGTATTTACATTGACAAAGTCTTAGAAAGGTTCCATATGGAAAACTCTAAGAAAGGAAATGTGCCAATGAAGGCGTCTATTCAGCTAGGCAAGTCTCAATGTGCCTCATCACATAAAGACATTGAATACATGATGAATGTGCCCTATGCTTCCGCCATAGGTTCCATCATGTATGTCATGATCTGTACGAGACCAGATGTCGCATATGCTCTTAGCATGACGAGTCGATATCAAGCTTCACCTGGTCCAATTCATTAAACGGCGGTCAAGAATATTCTTAGGTACCTTAAAAGGACCAAGAATAAGTTTCTTGTATTTGGTGGACATAAAGAGCTCCATATAGAAGGTTACACGGATGCTAGCTTTATGACAGATCCGGACGATAGAAGATCTCAATCTGGGTTCGTTTTTCTTCTGAATGGTGGAGCTGTGAGTTGGCGTAGTTGGAAACAATCCACTACTGCTGATTCAACCACTGCAGCGGAAGTCATGGCGGCCGCAGAGGCAAGCAAAGAGGCAGTCTGGATAAAGAAATTCCATGAGGAATTGGGAGTCGTGACATCTAGTGAAGGGCCCTTGAAATTGTTTTGTGATAATAGTGCTTCCATTTCACAAATCAAGGAGCCAAAATCACATCACAAGACAAAATACATGGATTGGAAGTATTTTGTCACTCGCGACTTCATTGAAGAAGGCAAGATTGCGCTTTTATGGATTGACACAAATAGCAACACAGCTGACCCCTTCACCAAGCCTCTGTCTCAAGCCAAAGGGGAAGTTCACTTCGAGTCCATGGGGTTGCAAGACCATGGAGAATGGTTTGATGTTTAGATGACGAGGATTCCTATGTTTTGTATTTCTTTTATTAGAAACTTTAAAAACAAGTGGGAGATTGAAGGATTTGTGTTTTGAAAGTTGTCTTTAATTTTATTAAAGTTCATGTTTTGATGAATGTTTAAACTCATTTTGTCCTTAGATCGTTTGATGATGCTTCATGATGGCTCGAGAAGATGCTCTTGGTCTTGAGCTGTAGAATACATGAATTCCATCACATGATCTTAGTTTTATATGCTCACGATCCCGGTAATCAAAGAGGGACATTGACCACCACCTTGGATTGTCATGTGCATTAGAGTACATTGTAGTTCTACAAATGTTGATAATAGTTGTCGCTTAATCACATGAGTATGTATGCGTATGGTTTCATACATATTGAGCTTGACCTATCTTATGTTGTAACATTAAGTGAAATGTGTTAAGTGTCATTAGTGTTTACAACGTGTCTAGATATGAGATATGTAGATTGAGCGCGTTGGTGTGAGCAATGTGATTATAGTTGAAGACTATCTTCTGATGGTGATAAATACTATGATTCGTTGTTCATACCTGCGCGTAAGGGATGTATATATCGAAATATCGTTTGTCCCCAAACTTGTTTGGATTATGATATTGTCGGGCCCCTTGGTAAAGCGAGTTTGTATAGCATGCAATATAACTGATGTAGTTATAAATACACATCGCTTATGAGACCGAGAATGACAAATATAGTGCGAAATCGACACGGTCCCAGTTCGTACAATATTTATGCTATCATGTGACAAAGAAATAGACACAGGTCATTCATTGCGTTACCTAGTTACCATGTAGTTGAGGCGACTATAATGCAGTGACAAAGCCTCTTATAGTCCATAATATAGGATGTTATATTATAGCCTTGATGACATGGTTCCTCTTTAAGGTCGCACCAAATGAACGGGAACAGCATCCGTTCGGCTTATTTGGGGTATTTGATTTTATTGAACATTTAATCTAAATACTATAGTAAGTGCGAACACATCATGTCGTGACTCGGCATGCTTAGACAAGTTTTTCTGTGCGACTATTAAAAGAAGAAGAAAATTATGACGAGGCGAGTCGTCGTAATTGTTTTGATAGATGAGCACAGTAATTGGAGTTTGCTTCTGTATATATATATATATATATATATATATATATATATATATATATGTAAATATATGTGATATTTTTGTATATATATATAAATATATATATATATGTATATACACATATATATTTGTATGTGATATACTTATAAGTATATATATATATCTATACATATAAATATACATATTACAATATACATATAAAGTTATATATATGCTGTAAGAATAATAAAATAAAATAAAAACAGGTGTTATCCAAATGCTGGGCTCCGAGTGAAATAAAAAGGAGAGCATTTCAGGCGCTGTTTTAGGGTTTTTCTTTTTCTTCCGCCATTCCTCTCCCTGACGGCGGGCGATTCTCCAGAGAGCGTCGGAGCTCGGCTGTGCCTCCTCCAACCTCCTCGCAGGCGGCTGTCCAGTCCTTGGTTGCGCTCCTCGTCGTCGCCGGACGATCTCCTTAGGCGCGCCGAAGGTTCGTGGAACTGGTGCACCGTGCAAGCTCCTGGTTGAGGCTTGATCTCGGTTTTTTTTAGTTGAGGCAGGTGCTTTGCCTTGAGGATCCTTTCCAGATCCTGTTTAAGTCTCTCATATTCATCTTCCACTCCGGCGATTAGTGTGGTTCGACCACTTGGAATCGGTGCTTTGCCTTGAGGATCCTTTCCAGATCCTGTTTAAGTCTCTCATATTCATCTTCCACTCCGGCGATTAGTGTGGTTCGACCACTTGGAATCCCCGGTGCTATTGGAAAGAAAAGTCTAAGCCTTGTGTCTCTATTCCTCGTCAACGGAATAGAGAATCGTCACTGTTCGGGTTCAAGGTGAACCAAGAGACGAGGCTATCGGCCTCATTATTGCGGTGGAATCGCTATCATTCTCGTCATCGAAGTTACCTCTTCCGCCTAGAGACTTTGTTCTCTAGAGGTACATATCTAACTCCCTGCAATGTTTAGGTGTGATGAGTTAGGTTTACTTTTATTTTGCTTCGCTAGTGGGGCGTATACTTTGGATATCCGATCCCGTGCTTCGTATGGATGTGGCGATTTTTTTTTAATTTTCGCCCCACCATAGCACAAGAAATCCTTCATTTAGTGTGGTCATGTTGAACAAGCTTGTGGACGATACTGATAGATGACTTATTGTCACAATACAGTTGGATGGGACCGGCATAAGGCCTAGGTCACTCATCAATGAACATAGTCATAAGCCTTCACAAATCCCATGAGCTATAGCTCTAAACTCGGCTTCTGCATTGGATCTTGCCACAACTTGTTTTTTGCTCCTCCAAGTAACAAGGTTACCCCCAATAAGAGAACAATATCCTGAAGTTGATCGTTGATCCTCAATAGACCCGGCCCAATCAGTATCAGTGTAAACTTCAATATTGAAATATGAATATGGAGCAAACAAGATACCCCTTCCTTGTGAGGATTTGAGATACCTAAGAATTTTGGGAGCTGCATCTACATGACGCATCTTTGGAGCATGTATGAATTGGCTGATAACACTTACCGCATAAGAAATATTCGGGAGAGTGTGGGGAAGGTAGATCAGCCTCCCCACTAATCTCTGAAACTCAGAGATGTCTTTGATCACCTCTCCATCATTACGCACCAATCAGTGGTTTGCTTCAATTGGGGTGTCAGATGGTCTACATCCACTCATCCTCACCTTCTCAAGTAAGTCTAGACTATATTTTCTCTGAGAGATGAAGATTTCTTGCTAGGACCTTATGACCTCAATACCCAAGAAATACCCGTGTTTTCCCAGATCCTTGACCTTAAACTTCCTGGCAAATTTCCGTTTTAGATTCTTGATTTCTTCCACGTCATCACCTGTTATGACTATATCATCAACATATACAATGAGGGCAGTGAGTTTCCTGGTCTTATTTTTGATAAGCAGTGTATGACTAGCATTGCTCTCGTGATATCCAAATGACATCATAACTTTGTGGAATCTCCCAAACTAGGCTCATGGGGATTGTTTTAGCCCATATAAAGCCTTCTTTAATCTACAGAATTTCCCTTCTGCACCTTTAGGAGTGAGACCTGGTAGAATAGACATGTAGACTTCCTCATCTAGGTCCACATGTAGGAACACATTCTTCACATCAAGTTGCCAAAAGTCCCAACCTTCGCAGGCAACACAGGATAACAATACCCTAATAGTGTTGATCTTTGCCACCAGGGAAAATGATTTCTGATCTTGGAAGCACCGGTACGGGTACGGGTACCGGATACGATACGTACCCGGTACGACGGTACGACAAAATTTAAAAAATAAGGATACAGGTACGTCATGATATGTTATAACAAATATAATATATATTTATATATCACAAGTGCAATAAATATTTCTCAAAACATCGAAACATCAAACATAAATCATAACTTGAAGTACGAGTTCACAAATCAGTGCAACATAACATGAAGTTTTCAAATATTAAGCATTCGTAAATATTACAAAATTTAACATCTTATATGTTTAACCACAAGAGAAAATTAAACTTATGTCTACTTATCAGTCTTTTTGTTCTTCTTCATTGTTGGAGATCAACTTCATTGTTGGAGATAAGCATCTTCAATCTCCGATTATTCTAGAGACAAGTTAGTCGTTTGTTAATAACTTGCGTTGAATCAACACGTTCAATACACGTACTTGTAACAGAAATGTACCAATACCAGAAACATACTCGGTACAGATACACAATTTAATTGGACGTACCAACGCTTCTTAACATAGAACCAACCTTCGTTCACTCTAGAAAAACATACCCCTATCACGATATACAAAATGATGTGCTAAGTCCAAGTGTGTCCACATAGGTGTATCCGTTGAGTATCGGGTACGTACCGGTACCGGATACGTATCCGGTACGGGTACGCTGCCTTCGGAGAAGTATCCGTGCTTCATAGTTTCTGATAGTATATACCAAGGGTTTGTGTATAACCACTTGTCACCAGCCTTATCTTACACCTTCCGACAATCCCTTGAGAATTCTGTTTAATAGAGGGCACTCAACAATCTTCTTTCCATATGGAAGACGCAACAAATCTCATGTATTATTCTCCTCAAGGGCAGTCATTTCCTCAACCATCGCCTCTCTCCACATAGTGACCTCCAGGACCTGCTGCCAAGATGCAGGTATGGAAAGAGAAGCAAGAGAAGACACAAATGCCTTGTAGGAAGTAGAAAAAGAGTCATAAGATACATAATGTAAGAGAGGATAATTGGAGGATCGGAAGGCCCTGAGTCAGGATCCAATGACGACTCTGGTGACATAGTCGGATCATGTGTTCATGTCCTCTTTGTGCGCTGAGTATATATCTGCAAGCTCGGAGCAGTAGATGGAAGAGGTAGGGAAACAGTAGGAGGACTCACTTCCACTGGTGTAGACTCCCCCTGAAATGAGAGATACGATAGAGGTATTGGAAGAGATACAGAAGGAAGGGGTAAAGGAGGGTCACCCGAGGTAGGGTGACTCGAGATAGGGTCACCCGAGGCAAGTTAGTATACCTCGGATTCACGGAACGTGACATCCATAGTGACAAATACTTTCTCCGTAGGTAGGTGAAAACACGTGTACCCCTTCTGTGTGGGAGAGTAGCCAATAAAAACATACTTGAGTGCACGAGGATCGAATTTGGTTGGACGAGGGTGGTGAATGTGAACGAAACAGACACATTCAAACACCTTAGGGGAAAGCTGAGTATGAGGCACATGGAGAGTGCTAAGAGGAGCAGCATTCCTAAGAATGTGCAAGGGCAAACGATTAATAAGATATGTCGCAGTGAGGACCACATCTCCCAAATAGAATTTTGGAAGATGCATGGTAGACAAAAGGCAACGAGCAACGTCCAGCAGATGATGATTTTTCTGCTCAACAACATCATTCTGATCTGGGGAATAAGTGCAAGTAGTCTGGTGGAGAATGTCATGATCAACAAGATATCGCTCAAACTGCAAATCCATGTATTCACGGTCATTGTCACTGCGAAGAGTTTAATGGTAGTACGAAATTGAGTGAAGATTATGTTATGAATTTACGAAAAATGGGAAATACATCACTTTTGTTTCCCAACAAATATAACCAAGTAGTACGAGAAAAATAATTGAAAAAAGTAACAAACCACACACAACCAGGGATAGAAGGTATTGGGCAAGGCCCCCAGATATCAGTATGAATAACTGCAAAAGGGGTTGAACTAGGAAACAAAACATGATTAAACTTAGTACGATGATGTTTGTTAATAGTACAAACATCGCACAATAAAATAAAAAAGCAACATATATAGCAGAAAAAAGGAATTTAATAACAGGAGTAGACGAGTGGCTCGGGCGATAATGCTAGGAATACAATGGATGGGTAGTGCTGGAATGAAGAGCCAGAGGAGGTTGATCTGGTTTGGAGTCGAGCATATAGAGTCCATTGACCATGCTACCAGAGCTAATCACCTTTCCCGTCGTCAGGTCCTGAAAAACACAAGAGGAAGGAAGAAAGGGCATAGAACAGTGCATGGAGTTAGTGAAATGTCTAATAGAAAGTAAATTATGGGTGAAATTGGTAGCATAAAGGACAAAGGATAAGGTTAGAGAGGAGCGGGAGATGGAACCCTTCCCGGTAATAAATGAAAGGGAGTCATCTGTAATGCTCACCTTATTGCGACCAAAGAATGGAGTATATGAGATGAAATCTGAAGCGGACCCGGTCATATGATATGTGGTCCCAGAGTCAATGATCCACTGGGTGAAAGGGTGAGAGGTTGCAGAGAGGGCACCTGGAAGTCTCGTGTGAGCATAGAAGGAAGAGGTAGAAGGCTCTGAAGAAAGGCCCTGCATCAAGCGGCGGAGGGCAAGCAATTCATCCGTCGTGAATGTGCTAGGAAGGGCAGAGCCATTAAAGCTGGAATAGCTAGGAAGAATGTCCGCAGTAGCATCAATGAGATGAGCAACATAAGGAGAAGCATGATGACCAGAAGATCTCCCAGAACCACAGCCGCCACGAGGTGGAGCACCTCCTTTGGCGGAGGAAACCCATGGAGTCTGAAGCAAGTGTCCCGAGTGTGACGATTCTTTCCGAAATAATCACAAAGGAAACGGTCTTTATCGGAGCCCTTCGAGTCACGGGATGGATGACCACCAAAAAGAGAAGGGGAAGCAGCAGCAAGATCAGAACTCTCAGGCGCAAGATCCGGAAGTAAGGTCTGGCAGCGATCGAATCCTACTGCACAATGTTGTAGACCTCAGGAAGGGACGGTAAGTGTAGACACCCCAAAATCTAAACACTGATCTAATCAAAGTCCTGATGCATACCATGAAGAAATTCAAAGATTTGATTGCGATCTTCTATAGCACGAACTAACGCCTTATCGACAGGGCTAACAAAAGTAGGAGGATCAAAATGATCATATTCCTAATACAACTATGTGAACTCCAAGTAGTACGCAGAAGGAGGGCGATAATCCTGTCGGAGTAAGGATATCTTTCATCACAACAACAAAATATAAGTGGCATTGTCTCGACGAGAGTATGTAGACTCCGCTCGTCGCCAAATGTTTGCAGCATTGTCGAGAAATAAATAATTACGAGCGATGGAATCTTGCATTGAATTAGTAATCCAAGACATGACAAAGGAGTTCTCCGACTCCCACTATATCCATTCGGAAGAGGTATTGGTTGGTTCCTTCATTTGGCAAGTGATATACCCAAAGAGTCTACGGCTTTTAAACGCCAACGTGATAGACCGGGACGATGAAAAGTAATTAGAGTCATCCAGACACATGGTAGTAATCTGAGAAGTATTATAATCATGGTTCCCACGGAGAGAACTCACTGGAGGGACAACCGCTGACGAGGGAGAGGGAGAATCATCATCGCTAGACATAGTGGCTCGAGAATAGAAATTCGGAGACCACCCAAGACTTAGGGAAACAATAAGCTGCAGATTACACCAAAAGAGGAAGAAAATCCACTCCATGCGATCACCAAGAAGAGTTGATGGCACCAGAAGGAGCAAATACTTCACTACATTGAGGATCCGGCGCCGGATAGGGGGTGAAGAAGAAGAGAGGGAAGGTGAAAGAAGAAGAGGCATGAGGTAGAAGGAGTGGAGAACTCGAGCGGAAGAGCGAGCGAACACGAGTGCGGAAGGGAGTGGAGCGGAAGTGAGCGGCGACCCGAGCGGAGCGGAAGTGAGAGACGACCCAAGCGGGGCGGAAGTGAGCGGCGACCCGAGCGGAGTAGAAGCAAGCGTGAACCGAGCGGCGAACACGGGGAAGTAGCGAGAAGCGAAGTCGGACGGCGGAATGGCTAGGGCACCAGGAGCACGCGCTACTCTGATACTATGTTGTCGGATAGAAAAATGATTAATTGATTAGGAAGAGAGATCCCCTCTATATATGTAGGCGGATATAAAAAAGGAAAAAGAAAGAAAAATAATACATAATATAACCGCTACATATTATAATAATAGTCCGTGTTTTTTCATGTTAAAATTCAAAAAGAAACACTCAGATACTATTCCATCAAAATCTCAAATAGTTATATTTGATGTTCTTTAACAAATTCTGCAATTTTATTGCCATTTTCTTTAATAAGTTTTTAAGATCTTAAAATATCATAACGAATTATGTCATGCTTAAAAGAATAAAAAGAAAGATGTTTACATGTTTTATTTAATTCACTTAATATAATGTATGATCACTCAAAAATTTTGGAAAGGAACTTCAATGCTAAATTTTCCATGAATGATTTTTGTGCAAACCATGTGTCTTTATATATTTTTCATGCGAGTCTAGTTAACTAAACTTATTTTAGCTAAAGGCCCTTTATTTTTATGAAATAAATGACCAAACCAATAACCTTATTGTTGTTAAGAAGGTCTTTTAAGTATTGGGAGTTTAATAAATGTGATATTTAGAAATTTAAAGGGGCAATCAGCAACCTTTATTGCTGATTGAAAACCTCTTGAGCCTTGGAAGCTTACTAATCTAAATGATTAAGGCTTCATTTGGTTCGGCGGTGGCGGGTCGATCCGGCGGGTGGAAACGGAGTGTTCGAACCGGAGGGGGGAGGTGGCTGCTCCAAAAGGAGCTTTTTGGGGCGTTTCTCAAGGCGGGCGGGTGGAAACGGAACAAGCGCCGCCGTAGGTTCATTTGTTTACCCTCCTTCCGGCGGCGTTTGCTCAAAACGGAGCAGCAAAACGCTCAAACAAATAGAGCCTAAGTCAGAGACATAAATTAAGAGTCCAATCAGTAAACCTTATGGTTGGGTGGAAGATTTTCACGTCTTGGAAGCTTAATAAGTTCAAGATAGGGTCAATTACATGAGTTAAAATATCAATCAGTAAACCCCATTGCTGTTGGAGGGTTCCTTAAGCCCTAAGGAGCTTATTAAATGTGATATCCATAAAAGACCAATCAGCCATATATCCATTGATTTGATGTTGTTGATCTTCTTGACATTCCAAAACGCTTAAGCAAGAGAAATCAAAAAACAAAACTTTTGATTTGCAGGGATGTTTGCTTAATTTCTTCCTGTAGTTGTCTGTCTGTAAGTGTAAACTCACCAGTAAAAGGAATATGTAGGCCTGCATTATAATGGATTAATGGTTATTATGATTTGCCTTGTCCCAACTATTTTTGGTCAATTTTATAAATCCCCAACTTTTTATGATCAATTTTATAAATACCCAAATCAATGATTTAGTTGTGTGTGTTATTGTCTATGTTTGCGTGTGTGTATGTGTAGTTTTTGTGTCTGTGTGTTTATTGTTTATTGTGTGTTTACATTGCTTTGTTTTCTAAGGATAGGCAAAACTAAAGATGAAGGGATAGTCTTTATGTGGGACACTACGGATGTCATGCTCTTCTGTGATATATGCATTAAAGAGATAGAACTTGGAAATTGACCAACCACGCATTTTAATAAATAGGGGTGGAGTAATGTTATGAAAAAAATGGAAGGACTAACTGGAAAAAATTATGATAAAATTCAACTGAAGAATAAATAGGATCACTTGGAGTGAAAATTATGGACGGAGTTGAAATGTTGTGAGACCGGTTTGGATTGAAATGCATCAAGAAAGACTATAGACACCTCAGACGAGTAGTAGGACGAAAGATTGAAAATATTCATTTATTAAAGTAAATTGTCTTTCTAATTTTTTTATTTTACAATGTCTACTTTTTAGATTGTCCTAGCGGAAGAGAAATTCTGATATGCAGTTAAGGGTAAACAAAGGTACCTCAAATTTGATTCACAGAGTCAATTAATAAAGGAAAGCACTATAAGATATAAAACACTAAAAGCTTGCATTATGTCTGTTACATTGAAAATATTAGACAATTTTAGTACATGAAGTCCAAAGAAACAAGTCCAGCTACTAAACTAAAATATAACTGAAGGAAAAGACAACCTAGATTGAAGAACTGTGACGTTTATCCTAAGCGTAGCTTATCCAAGTACAATATTGTAATTCTTCATGGAAAAAGATGAGTCACTCTTAAAGGCAGTGTTGTTATGCCTAATAATATCAACTCAAGCACGCTTATGAAGTTGAACTATCGGCACTGCTAATACTCCGGGTGTCATGCTGTGAAAGATTTGGTTATGAGTAAAATTTTAGGAATGAGTTATATTTTGAGCATATATCTCTATGATATGATTGAGAAGCATCAGTAGCTTCTTAGGGGGAAAAATATCTGAAGATTCTCAAACTGATGGTACCTTTTCAAATGTATTTCTGATTTTGATTTGCGTCAAGCTAGAAATACATCATAACTGATGGTAACTTCTACTCTCATCTTCTAGAAACCCTAGAAGATGAGAGTAAAGATCTAGTTACCCAAGTGGTGTCTCTCATAAAATAGGTGGACGCCTTAGGTACCCAGATTTGTTTAACATCACAAGAACCTTTCTTCTTGCACGAGTCCGTAGTGTGATCAAACTTATAACATTTGACACAAGCAATAAAGAGAGATGAGGCTCTCTTCAACAGTTTTTGAGGACTCTTACTGGAAGAGGAGGTAGTATTGGAAGAATGAGTAATATTTTTATTGTTAAAAGTCACTTTTCGAGAGGTTTTGTTATCGCCGACGATAGTGGATATCGCCGGATGATAGCTTCCAGTGACGTATCCAAGTCCAAACTTAGCAGATCCATGACACTGGTTGGCTAATATCATATCCAGGGATTTTTGGCCAACGCCAAACTTTTTAATTGCCATATTTAGATCATTAACTTTGGCTTTCAAGGCGGTGTTCTCTGTTACTAACATGACACACCAGTTTGAGATTGCCTTCTTGCCATTTTGTACTTGAGATTGAGAATGTTTTAGCGCTCTCTCTAAGCCTTTTTTTCTCTTTGATAAGAGTGTCAATGTTAAAGTCAGACTTAGCGAGAATGTTTTCTAATTCTCACTCTTGTCAAAGAGTGATCGCACTCTTGACTGTAGATATTCTCCTTTCCAAGCACTTTCAATTCATTAGTCAATTTTTTGTTTTCTTTTAATAAATTTTATTTTCAGATTTCAAAAGATCAACATCTTCAAGACTATTTTTAAAAAACTTGCAAGTGCGTAGAAATTCAGTATAGAGTTCATCATAAGTTGGAGGAGTTATCTCAGTGTCGCTTTGGACACTGCATTCGTCTTCTGATGGTGAAACGCTCTTCCTCATCAAGCACATGTTGGCTTCCTCATTTTCTTCTGAATCTGAATCGCTCGTACCTCCAGATGAGGTATCGTCTCAAGTCTTTGCCTTCAAGACCTTCTTGCTCTTCTTGTCTTGCCTCTTTTCCTTCTGCTCTTTCAGATATTTAGGGCATTAGCTTCTTATGTGTCCTTTCCTTCTACAGTGATAGCACTCCGGTAGCGGACGCTCATCATCATCCTCAACTTCTCCTTTTCTTTTACCTTTCTTGTAAGAGAAATATTTTTTGTTGAAAAATTTCTTGAAGGAGTTTCTCCTCTCCGGATTCCTCATGAATCTCTTAAACTTCCTTACAAATAAACTTTCTTCACTCTCTTCATCATCTTCATCGGTATCGCTTTCCACTTCTTCCTTCGATTTTAACGTCAAAGTCTTCTTCTTTGGTTCCAAGTTGTATTCTTGATGTTGAATTTTTAGCTCCATCTCATGAGTTTTGAGATTCTCAATGAGTCTCTCAATTTGTAACGTTTTAGGATCATGAGATTCCAAAATGACGGTCACCTTAGGATTGACCTTCGGGGGAAGTGATCTCAAAATTTTCCTTACTAAATCACCATTGGAACTGGTCTTTCCAAGGACTTTTGAATCATTTACGATCTTCGTAAATCGTGTGTACATTATGTCAATGTCTTCATCCGCTTTCATTCTGAACTTCTCAAATTCCGACTCCAGTTGGAATAGCTTTGAATCTTTTACCTGCGAAGTACATTCATGAGTAACTTCTAATAAATTCTAAATTTCAAAAGTTGTTTCACAAGCACAAACTCTATTAAACTTTGTTCTATCTAATGCACAGAATAATGCGTTCATTGCCTTAACATTATTTTTACATCTAAGTTTGTCATTTTTATCTCACTTGTCTTTTAGTCTTTCCATGGTTATGCTACCAACGACTATTGTCGGTGGAGTGTAACTGAGTTCTACCATTTTCCATATATTGATTTCTAATGCTATTAGAAAACACTGCATTCGTGTTTTCCAATAGTTGTAGTCAGTGCCCGTGAATAGTGGTGGTCTACTAATGACTTGACCCTCTAAAAAAGCGTGAATGTGTTACGACATGACTCCCGATGGTGAAACCGATTTGGAGTAACCTTGCTCTGATACTAAGTGTTGGATCGTGAGGGACCCTTAGAAGGGGGATAAATAAGGGTTAACAAAATTTAATTCTTAATCAATTCTACTTGGTGAAATAATTACAGAAATCAAAACCAATTTTTCATAACCAAAGATAAACACTTAGAAAATCATAAGAATACAAATGATTATGTTTTATTTAATAAGTGTTAAAAAAATACAATGTATCTCTATAAAGCTAGAGATCGAGGATATGAAAAATATAAACTCATTTTGATTTCATCGGTCCTTCTACCAAAATCGGTCGGCTATAGTGTATCTCTCCCTAGATCTTGCTACTAGCCTCCCCCTAGATCTCATCACGATCTAGTCGCTGCACACAAGGCGGCGAAAACTCCCTAAGTCACACAAGGACCTAGACGTCACGCACAAGGCGGCGATTTTCTCCTAAGTCACGCAAGGACTTAGACGTCACGCACAAGGTGGCGATTTCCTCTAACGATTACAATGGTGAAATGAAGAATTATAAAGAATAACTTTCAGAATAAAAACTCCCTCTAAATGAATTGCTGAAGATGATGACGAATCATTGCAAAGGTTGCATGAGATGCCGCGTACGAGTCGTCACTTTTTCGCTCTTGAACCTTCTTAGGAAGATGGAGTTTTCTGATGTTGGAGCTCTCTGCACAAGTTGCACGGGAAGGAACACTACAGATTATGAAAGTCGTGCTCTCCACAGAAAAATGAGCCAAATTTATACTTTGGCGCTATAGTCGGCGATACTAGTTATCGCCGGCCAGCGATATCATATCCGGTTGTCACGTGTCTCATGATTCTGAGGATTCTGCGAGATGATCCGGTCGTGGCCAATCGTGCGCTATCGCTTGGGCGATATCAATATCGTCGAGCGATATTGACTATAACTGTACGTCGTGCAAATCATGCGGTAACTGTCCCGTGAGCTATCGCCTGGTGGCGATACTGAATATCGACAGGCGATATCACCTTAACTTCTCTTTCCAATCCCGAATCCAAGCCCAAATGATTAGAGTGTTAGACATGTTATATCTGCACACCATAAACACACTATGATCAAATACAAACGAGATTTATTATTAACAAACCAAGAAGCGTGGAACGCATGCTCCAACAAGTCGATCATCCACGTGGAGTTCGAGCTTGCGGGAAAGCTCAATGTCAAGGATGGATGAGTGTTATAGATCCTTCGTCAGTTATCTCCTATTATGTTATGGTTATTATTTATGTGTTGAGTGGAGTCGTTGTATCGAGTCATGTAGCATTTAAGTGTTTTCAATATTTGTTTTTAAGTTTGTGTTGTTTACCATTATGCTATTGGAGCCTATATATATAGGGCCCTTGGGGTCATGTAATGGGTATGCAAGAAATATAGTAAGCTTCTCTTTCTCTCCCTTATTGGGTCTCATCTCTCCCTCTCCTAAGTTCTTTCTCTTTCCTCCACCCTCAAGGGTTTTCATTCTTCTCTCACCTCCTCTGTCGGTTCTAGGGTTAACACCATTTACTCTTGCATTCTCCACCCGCCGCTCTCCGACAAACCACCAAAAGAGGCATGTAACATAAAGAGGCACGTAATAAGTCATTCATATATCTCAAAAGTACAATAATGAGTAATCATACCCTTCCCCTTTCAGGAGTAGAACCTTTCCTGCAGCAACCACATTTTTCAGGATGAGGTCCCCTCTTGGAATTGCTTAATGCAGACATATATCGAAGTGCTTTGTCATCCTTCTCTTGACCTCCTCTTGCCTGGCCGATGCAATGTCTTAAAGTACTTCAATGTAATCGAGGGAGAGCTTTTGGGCTTCTTCATTTTCGAGGCGTCACTCCTCGTCTCCTTTTGCCGCGACCACCCTTGGATTCCTGACCTCGAACTCCACTGGTACGAGGGCCTCAGTGTAGAGACCCAAATCCTGGGCTCTTCAAAATTAAGGATCGGACAACAGTATTGAATAAAAGGGTCACAGTACCAAGTACAAAGAACATTCATCAAAGCTTTTATTGCATTTGTTATTATATTACAGGCAAACCAACACATACTATATGGACTTTGTACAAAAAATACACGTAGATCCAGTCTATGTTGTCAAGGCACGCGCCTAGGCGCGCCTGAGGCGTCGGGCGCACCAGGCGCAGCCCACCGCGCCTCAGCAAGGCTGAGGCGGGCGATGTGCCCCAGGCGCGGCCCAGGCGCGCCTGAGTCACTCAAGGTGTTTTTTTTCAAATTTTTTTTTTGAGATGGCCAACAACTGATCTAAGACGCACTCGAGGCACCCCCTAGGCGCACTTGGGCGCCCAATTCGCCGAAATTGAGCGAATCGGGCGCCCAATTCGCCGAAAATGAGCGAATCGGGCGCCCAATTCGCCGAAAATGAGCGAATCAGGCGCCCAATTCGCCGAAATTGACCGAATCGGGCGCCCAATTCGCCGAAATTGACCGAATCGGGCGCCCAATTCGCCGAAATTGAGCGAATCGGGCGGCAAATCAGCGAATTGGGCGCCCAATTCGCTGATTTGACGCCCAATTCGCTGAAATTCAGCGTATTGGGCGCCCAATGCGCTCAATTTCAGCGAATTGGGCGCCCAATGCGCTCAATTTCAGCGAATTTTCGCCCAATTCGCTCAATTTCAGCGAATTGGGCGCCCAATTCGCTCAATTTCAGCGAATTGGGCGCCCAATTCGCTCAATTTCAGCGAATTGGGCGCCCAATTCGCTCAATTTTCTTTTTCTCCCATTTTTGCGCCTCATGTGCCTCAGGTGCGCGCCTGCGCCTTGCGCCTAGGCTCCAGGGGCCCTTTGCGCCTCGGTGCGCCTTGCGCCTTTGACAACATAGGATCCAGTACAGCGAGCTCTGTGCCAATCCCGAGCTTCGATTATTGCTTTTGCCAGTTCAGTTTCTAGGCTCCTGGATGTTCCACCTGAGGTTGGTTCCGGTGTCTAAAAAAAATGGATCCACAAAGGGTTAGTCATAAAATTATGACTAAGTGAGAAAAGTATTTCGTGAAACGTTATACATGCAAACAAGGGGAATGATAACAATATGCATACAGTACAAGAACATAATCACTTAACTATTCTCACCACTAATTCTTAAATTACCCCTTAATTTTAGTTCCATAAAATGGGAAACGCTCCGGTGATGCAAACTTAAATTGGCCACCACCCACATAAGGGCTTCCCACTTAAGGGCTTTCCGTAGGCTCACCCCTACGTGGTGAATCCATCCGTAGATTCCTCTACATCATAGGATTCGAAACCATCACATTTCCCCATGCAGCGTTTTAAATGAATTTTATCTTGACGCGTAATTAAGAGTTTAAATAGATCCCCTCAGAAATATATCTATATCGCTTTTATGTTTTTCCCTCGCCCACCTTTATTTCTTAGCGATATTTCATTAAGGCGAAACCCATATGCACAGGCACTTATTTATTTCATAAAATGCAGCAGAATAGGAAAGTAAGTGAGTTTAACTAATTCAAGAAATAAGAAACTCACAGCAGTTTTTCCCTTATACATATTATCCTGAGATGTCATCCTTCCTTGTTTAAGTCCTGGTCGCGGAAACCACTGTAATAGCATGCAGGTTTATTTGGGTTGCGTCTCTATAATATTTAAGGGATTTACGAAAAGTCAGAAAGTCAAATAATAAATCGAAAAAAACTAAAAATACTCAGAAATGATCGTTAGAAAATAATTTCAGCTCATATACGTTGTTGGACAGCCATAATGGTGCCTCGAAATGGGCTAAAACCAGCCCCCAAATAGACTTCCCGTCCCCTTAAAGTAATGTCCAGCAAGGTACAAAAGTGAGCTAAGACTCCATATAAAACAGCTATACAACAGCTAATAAAACAACGCAAAATAAGTGTCAAAGCGGCCCGAAACCAGCACGAAAGAAAGTCCAAATAACCATGCAAATAATGAACTAAGAAAGAGGGAGGAGGAGGAGAGAGCAGCAGTAGGACAGCCAAGAGTAACAGCAGCAGGACAGCAGCAGCTTACGGCACAATTTAGCAAGGCAATAGAGTAGCCAGCAGTCTCGTGAGCAGCAAGAAGCAACAGTTCAGGCAACGGTGAGCAGCCAGACAGCAGCAGGAAACAGCCAGACAACAGCAAGAAGCAGCCCGACAGCAGCTAGAAGCAGCCAAACAGCAGCTAGAAGCAGCCAGACAGCAGCAGGAAGCAGCCCGACAGCAGCTAGAAGCAGCCAGACAGCAGCTAGAAGCAGCCAGACAGCAGCTGTTGCTCAGGACAGCAGCACAATAGCAATTGGTGACAGCAGATAAGAGGGAGAGCAGTTGGAGAAGAAGAGGAGAGAGGCATCCGTTTTATAGAGAAGACAGGCGGTGAAGAGGCAAGAAAAAGCCAAATGGTAAAGAGCCAGCAAGAAGTCAAATTGGAGTAGCTAACTCGCATGGGTGTCACATCTCAAATAAGCCAACAGCCAAGTGGCCAAACACCAGCCAAGTGTTAAAGTATTTATATCTCAACAACCAAGTGTCAACAAGCCATCCAACACAAGCCTAACTCAGCCAACACTCAGTCAGCACACACTTCAACCAAAACAGCCAATATAAAGAATAAGCCCAGCAGGTTAATTCAAAGAAGAAATCAGCCCAACAAGGCTGCAAGCCCATGAAAGACCAAATAAATAAAAGGGCAGCCCAATCTTATCCAAGGGACCAAATAAACGAAATTCCGTCAAAATATTGCGAAAAAATTAATGTGCATTTTTCATCATCGGGGAGATTAAAAATAAGCGCGTGAAAAAATAAATATTTTGTTTTACGAATTTTTGGTTGTCACACTCAGACTCGTGGGACAGCTTGAAAGGTGTCTCTCACGTGGTCGAGTTAGGAGTGGTTCTCAACAATCAAAGGATCGAAGGGAGTTGTTCTGTCCAATTCCCCTTTAGATTCTCGACACTTTTCTTCAGGAAGTTGATGACGAGCTTGTTTGCGGCTTCCACTTGACCATTGCTTTAGGAGGTGTACCGAAGCGAATCGAATTTCCGTTCCCAACTGTTGGCGAACTACAGACCGTTATCGGTGATGATGACGAGGGGAATTCCAAATCTGCAAGCGATCTCGCCTCATATGAAGTTCTTCACGATCTGAGACGTGGTCTTGGTTAGCGCTTTGACCTCGATCCACTTAGAGAAATAGTCGATCATCACAAGAACGAACCTTCGTTGCCCGCTAGCTTGAGGAAAGGGGTCAATCAGATCCATCCCTTAGATAGCGAACGGCCAAGGGGAGTTAATGGAAGGAAGCTATTGGGACAACTGAAGCTAAAGCGGAGCGAAGAGCTGGCACTTTGGACACTTCTTCGAGAAAGTTTCGGCATCCTTTCTGTGTGTTGGCCAAAAGTAGTCGTGTCTGAGAATTCTTTGTTCCAGAGTGTGAGTCCCAGAGTGACTTTCATACTCCTCTGAATGAATCTCTTCCAGAACCCGAGGAACCTCAAGCTCGATACACATCTGGCCAATGGAACCGAGATGATCTTCTGATACAACTCTCCCTCGTACAACAGATAGTATGTTACCTTGTATATGAATTTCCTCTAATCCCCAGCTTTCGCCTGGAGCTGGCTTATAGCTAGGAATGCTACAAAAGGATCCAGCCAAGAGGATTGTTGTTCGATCTCCAGCATTTCTCCTTCTTCAATGGAGGGTCGCCATAGCTAAGTGATAGTGCCCCTGGCCCTCGGGCCGTACTTTGTCAATCGATCCGCTGATGAGTTCTCTTCCCAAGGCACGTGCTGCACGAAGAAGGATTGGAAGCCTAAAAATTAATCTTTTCGCCTTCACGAGATATTGTTATAGAACGACATTCCTAACCTCGAACTCCTCGCGACTTTGTGAAGCAACCACCATAGTGTCTGTGAATGCTTGAAAATCGTGAATCCTCAACTCCTTGGCGAGGTGCAGCTCTGCCACTATGGTCTCATACTCAGCCTGGTTGTTTGTGACGGGGAAGAGGATCTCGATCGCCTACTCGATCCTAGTTCCCTGAGGGCTCACGAGCATGATACCCACTCCTACGGAACTTTTACCAGAGGCTCCGTCCACGAACATCTTCCAGGGAATTACTTCGGACGGCTCTCTGTCTTCACCTGCCTCTGTCGAGAAATCAACTAGGAAGTTCACCATTGTTTGTGCATTGATCGCAACCCTTGGAGAGAAGAAGATGTCAAACTCACTGAGTTCTACCGACCACTTTGCCAACCGCCCTGAATGATCCACCCTACTAAAGATACCTCGAATAGGATGATCGATCACCACACTGATGGAATGCGGTTGAAAATAGGGCCTGAACTTCTGGGCTGAGGTCACCAAGGTAAAGGTCAGCTTCTCCAGGATGAGGTACCTCAACTCCGCCTTTCGGAGTACTCTACTCACATAGAAGATAGGAAGTTGCCTCTTCCACTCTTCTCGAACAAGCACCGAGCTCACCGCCTCTGCTCCCACTCCCAGGTATAACAACAGGTCTTCCCCCTCTTTTAGGCCTTGGAGTAGAGGTGCATACGTCAGCCGTCTTTTGAGCTAGTCAAAGGCTTTTTCACACTCGGTTCACTCGAACTGCTGACGACCTCAGAGAGTCATAAAGAATGGGGAGTACTTCTTTCCGGCTTTAACCAGAAAGCGACTAAGGTCTGCCAACCTTCTAGTTAGCCTTTTGGACTTCCTTGATGCTCTTCGGGCATGCCATTTCCACGATTGCTTTGACCTTGTCGGGATTGAGCTCTACCTTCTCAGGGGTGAGAAGATACCCCAGAAACTTTCCTCTGCCCGTCCCGAACACGCACTTTGCCGGATTGAGCTATATCCTAGATTTTTGCAGTGTCGCGGCGGTCTCCACCAAATCTCTGATGTACACTGGAATGCTCTTGCTCTTGATCAAGATATCGTCGACGTACACCTCCAGGTTCCGCCCATTCTGCTCCTTGAAGACTTGATCCAGCATCCGTTGATAGGTTGCTCCTGCATTATTTAACCTGAAGGGCATCACTTTGTAGGTGTAGCGGCCATCACTCGCGATGAAGGAGACGTCGCGACGATCATGGGGTGTATCTGGACAGGTACTTCGCCGGATTGAGTTGTATCCTGAATTTAAGCAGCGCCGCGAAGGTCTCCACCAGATCTTTGATGTACACGGGGATGCTCTTGATCAAGATATCGTCGATGTACACCTCCAGGTTTCGTCCCTTCTACTTCTTGAAGACTTGATCCAGCATCCGCCGATAGGTTGCTCTTGCATTCTTTAACCTGAAGGGCATCATTTTGTAGGTGTAGCGGTCATCAATCGTGATGAAGGAGATGTCGCAACGATCAGGGGGTGCATTTGGATCTGTTGTATCCTGAAAAAACATCAAGGAAACTCATCACAGAAAAACTGACGGTTGAGTCAACCAGCGCGTCGATTCGAAGCAAGGATTAGCAATCATTCGGGCAAGCTTTATTGCGTAAAAAGAAGTCGACACACATCCTCACCCCCCACCCCCCACCCCCCACCCCCCCCCCCCCCCCCCCCCCCCCCGTGGACTTCATCATTATTACCACATTGGAGACCCAGTATGGGTATTGGAGCTTTGATACAATGCATGCCTCCAGTTATTTTTTTACCTCCTCCCTGATAGGCTCGGCCAACTTAGTGTTCGCTAGCCTATGCTTCTGCCTGATGGGCTTGACCTCTGGGTCAAGGTTGAGGTGATGGCACGCCACGTCCGCATCGACCCCTGGCATATCGACGGCGCTCCAGGAGAAAATGTCCACGTTCTCCTACAAGTCGAAGAGAGGGTCATCTGAGGTGATCGCCCTTACAACCTCCACCTTCAACCCTTCAAAAGTCTTCTTGAAGAAGACGTTCACGGAGCTCTCATTGTCCATGAGGATCTGGTCGACAGTGAAGTCTTCCACGACGGCCTGGATGACAATAGCATCATAGAAGGGGTTGTCATTCCCTAACATGTCTTCTGAGGAGAAGGTGATCTCCTCTAGTGGCTGAGGAGCTTGAGAGTTTGAAGCAACACTCCTGTGGTATATGGTGTGGAGAGTTCCCTACGGGAGGATCCCACACCTGCTCCCCTGTGGATCACTATGACTCCTCTGCCTCCTCCTTGGCCAATTCCTCCACGAGCCCTTGGTAAACCTTGTCCTCGTTCCTCCTCCGAATGGGAACTTGTTGCCTCTTCGGGTCCTCCAGACCCCTTTTCCTCAGGACTTCTCTTCCGACTCCCTCTCCTGCCCTCTGCCTTGCTTCCAGGAAGTATGGACACGTCATGGTAATGTTCCCCTCGACTTGATGAAGCTCACAGTAGAGGGGAACCTCTGTTGGCATGTTCCTCATCCTCTGGTTCCTCTTTTTGTTCAGATTGTCCTGCCTGGCAACCGTCATCGCCTCCCTCTAATATCCACCTCCTTGACGCCCTCCTAGCTGGTAGTGATTATTCCTCCTCTCCGGGGAGTACCTTCTCTCGGGACCCACTTGCTAGGGTCTTCCTGCTGGCCTCCACGGGGGTCGGTTCACCGGGAACTAGAACCTCCGTCCCCCTTCCTGATTCTCTGGAGCCACAAAGGGCCTCCTTTCTCCTTGCCTACGAGGCTCCTCCTGCCTCTTATTCTCCTCCTTCCTCCTCGAATCTTCCTTCCTTCTCTCCTCCCGCATCCTCCCTTCTCTCTTCCTCTACCCTTGCTTGGGTCTTCACTCGGGTGCCTCTTCTTCCTCCTCATCCTCCTCTTCGATTACCTTGGTCAGCTTGGCCAAGAAACCGCGGTTTCTTGACTCTCCTTACACAAACTTGTTTGCTCTCTCAATCAGGTCTTCGTAGGATGTCGGGGGGGTTCGTGCTAATTTTCAATTTGAAGAAACCCTACTTCAGGCCGAACATCAGGGTCAACTGCAAGGTAAAGTTATCCACCTCCTGGATGTTAAGGACTTCCTCCTGGAAACGGTCAATGTAATGACCAAGAGTCTCTTCCTCACCCTGTTTCAAATGGAAAAGTGCAACTGTCTCCTTTCTCTTCTTCGTTGTGGCGAACCACCTCATAAGCCCTCGGCGTAGGTCCTCGAACCAGTAGATTGAACTTCCCGGTAGCTGGTGGAACCAATCTCTGGCCTTTCCCTCGAAGGTAATGACGAAGAACCGACACTTGAACGCATCCATCATATTACGGATCGACACCACGTCTTCGAATTACTGAAGATGCCTAACTCCTGAGTAGTAGCTTAGGATCGGATCCCTAAAACCTTCGGGAACTGGGGCTGACAACACCTCCTCACTAAACAGGCTCCTTCCACCCTGGTGACGACCGACGAGTTGGCGAGAAGCTCCCTGCTTGCCCGAGCGAGTATCCCTGATCCTCTTCTGATATTCGCCTTCTCGGATCCTGACTCCTTGAGTACTCTCTGAGTAGTACATTGACTGCGCATGTCGCTCCTCTGCCATCAGCTCCTTGTCTGCTCACCTAGACGGCGCCACATCCTCGGAAGGAGTCTCGCGACGAGGCGAGGTCACGGTGATCTCCATCCGAGAAGCTAGGAACGAGCGCACACAGGAAGCACTAGTACAGGTATGGGTACCGTACCCGGTACGGCGGTACGACAAAGTTTAAAACACAAGGTTGCGGGTACAGGATGATAGATTATAACAAATATAGTTTATATATATCACAACTGCAATAAATAGTTCTCAAAACATCAAACATAAATCATAACTTGAAGTACAAGTCCATAAATCAATGCAACATAACATCAAGTTTTCAAACATTAAGCATTTGTAAATATTACAAAATTTAACATCGTATATGTTTAATCAAAAAAGATAAAATTAAACTTAAGTCTACTCATCAGTCTTTTTCTTCTTCTTCTTCATTGTTGGAGATCAACACCTTCAATCTCCAATTAGGCTAGACATAAGTTAGTTGTTTTGTTAATAACTTGCGTCGTATCAACACGTTTAATAAACGTACTTGTAACAGAAATGTACCAGTACTAGAAACATACTCGGTACAGATACACAACTTAATTGGATGTACCAACGCTTCCTAGTATAGAGCCAACTTGTGTTTACTCTAGAAAAACAAACTTCTATCACAATATGCAGAATGATGTGTTAAGTCCAAGTGTGTCCATATAGGTGTATCCGTCGAGTATCGGGTACGTACCAGTGTCAGATACATATCTGGTACGGGTATGCTGCCTTCAGGGAAGTATTTGTGCTTCATAGGCTCATAGTGTCCTCGACACGGTGCGCGAGCCCACAGAACTCAATCCGGATCACATACTCGCTTGGCCCCTACGAGTTACCCGCTTGGCCCCTGCGAGTTACCTGCTTTTCCTTCTTGCTCGCCTTCATCCACCATCTTGCTTCCTTGTTGAACTTTCCTCTTCTAACTGCGATTCACGCTCACCATATCAAAGTGTTGAAGACAGGAAAATCCCTACTTCAAATATTAAGATGTAAATGCAGTCCGAGGTTACTGGTCTTGCGATTCGGCCGCTCGGTTCTGCAAACAAGAGCAATAAAGAGAGAAAAAGTTAAAGGACCCCAGACACTGCAGCCGGAAGATCCCACCATATATCCAGAAGTTTCAAGAGAAAATTTCCCCTCCACAACCAAAAACGGCTGAGCTAGGTACGAGTAAGGCACCACTTAGAGAATTAAATTCTCTGAATGGGGGAGGGGTCAAGATTTCAATGTGTCATTCCCAGTACCCCTGGGGTCCTATTTATAGACAAATCCTGGTGTGTATGCAGACGAGAACACCCAACCCCTGCGAGGATGCCTCCCTGAACCTAACGATCTTGCGACTTACGGTTGGACGAGCAATGTCGATGCTCGCCAATGCCTTGTGATCTGTCTTGGGTTAGTGACTAACTGGGCGAGAATAGTCGATGCTCGCCCATACTATTGATAGTAGCCCATTTGCCGAGTATTCCCGGTACTCGCTCCTAGCCATAAATGCTCTTGATGTCTGATTGTTGACTTTGACTGGCCTCGAACTTTGACCCTTCCTGATCTAGTGCATCTTCTTCAAGGGAAAAATAATAATCGAGTGTAAGGGGGTTTTCTCTGTCAAGTACCTTTCTCAGGGGATTGTTAAAAGATGCAAAGAAAAACTGGTGGCAACTGGAAAGAAGTTATACTCAAACTCTTGTGATACATTATCAAGAAATCTTTTCCCCCAAGGTAAAGATAAACTTTATAAGGGTATTACTATCGTGTGTTGTTTGCAAGGGCTGGAACCTCAGGTGGTTAGAAGTGAAGAATGTGTTTCTTCATAAGATCTTAAAAGAGGAGGTTTGCATAGCTCTACCACCTAGCTTTGCCCCTACGGGATTTGAGGGGAAAGTCTGCAAGTTGAAGAAAGCCTTATTTGAGTTGAAACAACCTCGTATAGCTTTGTTTGGGAGATTCCAAAAAGTCTATGACGTCCTTTGAATACAACCAACGTAATGTAAATCATAAATTGTTCATCAAGTACAAGGTGGGTAAACTTACTATCCTCATTGTCTATGTTGATGATATTGTTATAACAAGGAATGATGCAGAAGAGCCACAAATGCTAAAATAAAAATTGGCAAACGAGATTGAGGTAAAAGACCAGAGAAAACTCAGATACTTCTTAGGCATTGAAATTGCAAGCTCTGAGAATGGAATCATTATTTCTCAAAGAAAATACATCATGGACCTTCATGAGAAGACAAAAATGAGTGGGTGTAGACTTGCCGACTCTCAAATAAACCAAACCACAAATTAGAGAGAGATGATGGGAAAGCAATTAAATATATCACTGAATTTTAGAGATTGGCAAGAAGATTAATTTATTTGTCTCATAAACACTTTAACATCTTTAATCAGTCAATACATGCACTCTCAAAAAACCGGCTAGGTTGATAATGCCTATAGAATCCTAATGTATCTCATGTACTCACCAGGAAGCAGTATCATATTCACTCTTAATTATGGACTGAAATTTGAAGTTTATACAGATGCAGAAAGAGATGGGTCTACCAAAGATCGAAGATCCACTTCACAATATTATTCCCCTGTGGGGGGGGGAAATTGTCATCTAGAGGTGCAAAAAACATGTGTGGAAAAATCAAGGACAGAAGCAGAGTTCAGAATCATGGGCCATGGGGTTATTGAAGGCTTACAGTTACACTCCTTGATGAGTGACATTGACCTTACTAAAGATGAACACATCAGGATATGTTGTGACAATAAGTCTGCAATCAACATCACTCACAACCCCATCCAGCGTGACTGCACTTAACGCATTGAAGTGGAGTAGTGTACAGACATCTTATCAAAGAGAACATTGAGAGAGGGGTTGTTTGTGTACACTTTGTTCAATATAATAGATAACTTGTTGAAATTCTCACGAAGGGGTTGAGTGTGTTTTTGGAAAAATTATTGATAAGTCGGGCATCATAAACATTCCACACCCAACTTGAGAGGAAGTGTTAGGATTTATGTAAATTAAATGTATGTGTACGGGTCCTCTCTATTAACTACATGCCTCCCTTATATAAAGAGAGGTGGTTACTTGGTAATTAATTTAAGTTGTTTCTTTCTCTAAACAGGTATTTCAAAAGATATATGAGTGGTAATTAATTTAAGTTGTCACTTTCTCTAAACAGGTATTTCTATAGTTATATGAGGGGTGTGCAGTATTGGCATCTATAAATAGTCTGCAATCTATTTTTTGACTAAGAAGAATAAGGGACTTCTTTATTTCTCACCAATATCAACCCCAGTAAATATGAGTAAAACATAATCAGTTTTTGTTTTACTAATTATAAACCCTACTTCTAAGAGATGCCTTTATTCTCTATTTTTTAACTTATCTCAGTGGATATTTCATTGAATAGAACTATGTTAAAAGAAAAACAAATATCAAGGTGCTTTGCTGGGGATGTCTATATTTGGGTTCAAGATTTTGGTGATAGGGCGCAAGAAGACTGCAGCATTTACTCTATAAATAATTCCCCATGCTCAAAGTATAAATAGTGAGGAAACTTTGTATCAAAGTAGATTTACGTTGTCTTGTGACAGTACATTTGAAATCACCTTATGTGCACTATTTATTTCATTCACAAATTCCAAATTGCACTCCCAACATAATTCATTACAAAACAAATCTGGTGCCGAAAAACTAAGAAAAGAGGATACAATTCTAACGGTTGAACCTCACCTTGGAATGCAAACTGGAGGGAGGGATGTCATTTCAAACTTACCCTTTGCTTATAAAGGAGAGTTCTGAGGCATATCTACAGTTTCAGGATGCTTGTAGCAAGGATATACCATTGAACCAAGTTACATATCCATATTTGTCAGGGCACACTAAAGATATAGTATTAAAAAAACAAGAAATTGTCTAGCATTTGTTATACAACAGGTCGAAAAGTATGTACCATTGCGGAGAATTGGGCAGCAAGGGATAATTAATATTTTATACCTTTAGAAAGAAACGGCTTGAAATTATGTCTTCTTCCTCCCTTGTACGCATTCCCTACTAAATTGAATACATCAAATTTATTGTTCCAGAAGAGTAGGAACCCAACTACATAATAAAAAACAAGAAAACATGCCTCAATATTTTACTCACTTTAATCAAAGAAATGCTAGACGTCCAAAGACGATCAGAAGTTCGTGTTGACAGGTAAAATCTGGACAACAATTCCAGTAAATCAACTAGACAGCTCAATGAAGAAAAGGACAAGATCAGCATGCTATACTTTAACAAATATAATATATAAATGTCTAGTCAAAAAAACTGCAAAACTTAAGTTAATGGTTTAGTTCATTAAACACAAGGAATCAGGAGAACATATGAAAAACAAAATAGCATGCATAATATAATTGTAGAGAAACATGTAATAAAGATATGATTTTATTAATTTCTTGATAAAAATTAGATGCAAAACATATGTATTTGTATATATATATATAGGAGAAGTGGGGAGAGCCTAAACTCTATCCCAAGATGTGGAACTAAATCCTAAGAGGATTTTACATGGGCCTTTATGATGGGCTTTCTTTATACTTTCTTCAACACTCTCCCGCAAGCTGGAGCATACAAGTCGTCGGAGCCAAGCTTGGACAAGAACTGGGAATATAAAGGTCGTAGTAGAGCTTTTGTAAGGATATCAGCGATTTGTTCTGTAGCTGGAACATATTTTAAGTCCAATTTCCTAAGATGAATCTTTTCCCGAATAAAGTGACAATCAACCTTTATATGTTTGGTACGTTCATGGAACACAGGATTCTTGGAAATATGAATGGCAGTTTAACTCGTAGAACAAGGTGGCAGGAGGAGAGTTTGACACCCAGGTTTTTCAGAAAGCTTTCTAGCCATGTAAGTTCCGAGACGACAGAGGCCATTGATTGATATTTTGCTTCTGCAGATAAACGTGTGATGACAGATCGCTTCTTGCTTCGACAAGCAACAAGATGTCCACCAAGGAATGTGCAGAAACCACTTGTAAAACGATGATCATAAATGGATCCAGCATAATCAGCATCAGAATAAACAATGAGAGATAAAGACGAGGAGGGCTTATATACGAGCCCTTGTCCGGGAGTAGACTTCAGGTATCGGAGAATGCGCTCAACTGCCTGGAGATGAGAAGTTCATGGAGCATGCATAAACCTACTAACAACCCCAATGGCAAACGATATATCGGATCTTGTAACTATCAGATAAATCAACTTTCCCACAAGACGACGATAATATTATGGGTTTGGTGTGAGTGTATCCGAGTCGGAGGAGTATGCACAGAGCTTGTGGTTGACATCCATGGGTGTGTCGGTTGGTTTGCAACCAGAGTAGCTCGCGTCATGAAGAAGATCAAGGCAGTACTTTCTTTGAGATAGGACAAGACCATCGGGTCGACGGGTTATCTCGATGCCAAAAAAGTATCAGAGATTCCCCAAATCTTTGGTCTGGAACACGGAGGTCAAGTGTTCCTTGATCAGATTGATGTCTTTCGAATCATCTCCAGTAATTAAGATATCATCAACATAAACCAGGAGTATCACTGTGACTGTCGGTTGATGAATAATAAAGAGTGAGAAGTCAGTCGAGCTCCAGGTGAATCCAACATCACAGATAATTTTACTGAACTTGTCAAATCAAGCGTTGGGAGACTGTTTGAGACCATAAATGGATTTTTTGAGATGACAGACAAGAAACTCCCCTGTGATCTCAAACCCGGGAGGTTGATTCATGTAGACAATTTCTTGTAAATCGTCATTGAGGAAGTCATTTTTGATATCCAGTTGATGCAATGGTCAGTGACGATGAACAGTGAGGGAGATCAGAACACGAACAGTATTCAGTTTGGCGACCAGAGAGGTCTCATCATAATCCAGACTTTGTTGTTGAGTAAAGCCACGAGCCACAAGGCGAGCCTTCAGACGTTGGATTGTCCCATTTGGACCACGTTTGATGGCAAATACCCACTTACAGCCCACACAGCTCTGAACGGGAGGAAGAGGTACAAGATCCCAAGTTTGGTTTGCCCAAAGAGCAGACATTTCCTCCTCCATATCCGCCTGCCAGCCCGGATCTTGGAGAGCCTCCTGCACAGAGTTAGGGGTATACATAGAAGATAAAGAAAGAGCAGAGCGCTTAAGTTCCGGAGAAAGACGGTGTAAGGAGACATAATTCACCATTGGGTGAGTTGTAGAAGACGTAGTCGGATCATTGGAGCACAGAATGTCATTAGTATCAGGTAACGGGCTCGGGGCATCAGAAGGAGAAGGTTGGCGAGTGTACACAGGAATCAGAGGAGGTTTGGGCAGTTGTGTCGGGAGTTGCGTGGGTAGGAGAGGTGGTAGTGGCAAAGTAACAGGAACGGTCGGCCGCAGAGGAGGAGACGGTAGTGGTAGTGAAGGGTCAAAAGGTTTAGAATGATATGGTTGTTCCTCAATAAAGGTGACATCGGCCGATATAACAATCTTCCAATCAGTGGGAGAATAACAGATATAACCTCTCTGAGTGTAAGAGTACCCAACGAACATATATTTTGTGACACGCGAGGAAAGTTTGTCAGTATATGGCCCAAGGTTGTGAACATCGCAGACGCAATCGAAAACACGAGGAGTGACTGCAACAGGGGTGTGGAGGGACAAATAAGGTTTAAAAGAGCTTGAAAATTGAGAATAGAGGGCAGAAAGTTAATGAGATGGCAGGTCGTAGAAATGGCGAAATTCCAGCATATGGTGGGAACATTCATTTGAAACATAAGGGTGTGTGCGACCTCAAGAAGGTGACGATTCTTGCGTTCAGCGACACCATTTTGTTGAGGAGTATGGACACAAGAGGTTTGATGGATGATGTCGAACTCAGTACACAAGTTTTAAACACATGACCTGTGTATTCCCGAGCATTATCGATGTGAAGGGTTTTAATTGTAGTAGAGAATTGGTTGCAAGTCTCAAAAATAAAGACACGAAAGACACGAGGCATTTCAGATCGATCATGAAGAAAATACAGTCATGTCATATGAGAGTAATCATTAATGAAGATAATGAAGTAACAATAACCAGAAACACTGACAATTTTATAGGGTCCCCAAATATCTGAACGAACTAAAACAAGGGGAGCACCACTCCGAGTACAATGTGGGGAAAAGGTAGAACGATGGTGTTTATCGTAGATACATGACTCGCATGTGAATTCAGTGAGGGGCAAATATGGAAGAGCTTTCTGGAGGATGCGGAGAGGTGCATGCCTAAGATGTCGATGTAAATCAACATAACTAATAGTGGAGAGAATCGTCGGGTAGAGGTCTAAAATGTAAAGCCCATTAACCAATTTTCCTTTACTAATTACAGTCTACGTTCGGCGATCCTGCATAACACAAGAGGTAGAAGAGAGTCACATAACAATCAAGATCTTGTGTAAGACAGCTAATAGATAGGAGATTGAAAGGAGAGCCCGAAACATGAAGAACCGAGCAAAGAGTGAGGGATGGGGTAAGGGTCACGTCGGCTGATCCAACGACTAGAATAGAGTCCCCATTAGCAACAGTAATGAACTTGGGATGCGCGGAGTTCAAGTATCTTGAAGGTTTTGTTGGGATAATATGATGTGTTGTCCCGGAGTCCATAACCCAAGAGGAACGATGGATAAGACATGAAATACCCCCATCGAAAATAGACACAACGGAGTCAGGAGAATGGTCGATCATCCCTTGAAGTTACTGAAGTTGGGTGCACAAGGCATTAATGTCAGCGTCAATGCTTTGTGGAGTGGAATGTGAAGCCATTGAAGAAGAGAACCACAGACTAGCTGTGGCGGCTAAATAGTTAGCGCCGGCAAGAAAAAATATTACGGTGACAAGATTCTGCAGCAATAGCGTCTAAGCGAAGCAGGTAGCGGTTGCGGGAGGGAGCACAGCAAGATCTGCGGCAAGAGTCGCGGCGAGATTAGCAGCTATGAGTGTCACAAGGTGCGGCTAAGTCGGCCGCGGCAGCAAGCAGAATCCGCGGATAGGCAGCAAGCAGAATCCGTGGCTAGGCAGAGCAACGACAAGTAATGCAACCAAGAAGACCATCGGTCCGCCACTGAGTAGCAGGCGACCACGCGACAAGCGGAAAAGAAGCGGCGGCCTGTAGAAGCGGTGGTCAGGAGAAGGAGCAGCAGCCTGGACAGAAGCAGTTGTGGTCTGTATAAGTGGCGGTCTGGCGGGAAGCAAGCAGCAGCGATGAGAAGAGCGGCCTGAGTAGAAGCGGTGACCTGAGGATTGCGACACTCAGGTGCGGCCTGGAGACACACAAGTGCAGAAAGAAGAGGAGGAAGGTCGGCGGACAAGCTGCAGCGGCAACCAAGAGCCTTTCCTTCGAGAAACCGGCGAGCTGGAAAACAAGTAGCGAGCGGGCAGAGGGTAAAGCCGCAAGAAGTCAGATGTGCGAGGAGGCAAAGGAGACCGCAAACGAGCATTGACGGGAGACCGCAGAAGATGAATGCGAGAATGGAAGCTCGACAAGCTTGGCATCGAGCAGCGGAAGCCAAGAGATATGTGGATAGGAAAGTCTAGCCGAGGCTGCAGAATTTACACCAGGAGGGGCCCAGTGTCAGAAGCGGGGAAAGATTATAAAAACCGATGAAGGGTTGGGGAGAGAAGGAGAATCACAAAGCAGGGGGGAAAATGGAGAGGAGGCGGATAGAAAAGAGCAGACCGCACAAGGGTGCGGTTAGAGAGGAAAAAAGTCACAGAGCTGTCGTTTGAGGAAATATTGTCGTAGGACCGTCGGCTCTGATACCATGTAGAGAAACATGTAATTGATAGAAATAAAGATATGATTTCATTAATATCTCAATAAAAATTAGATACATAACATATGTATTTGTACATATATATAGGAGAAGGGGGTGAGCCTAAACTCTATCCCAAGATGTGGGACTAAATCCTAAGAGGACAAAGACATGAGCCTTTATGATGGGATTTCTTTATACTTTCTTCAACAGTAATCAACATAATTGGTAAACTTTAGCAATTCAAAAATAGAAGGGAAATTGATTGCAATGTTTGCACCAATATAGAATAATTATTAATATAGTTGATAAACATACTATTGGTGATAATGACACAACGGTATATACTGTATGAGGACCACAAGTGTTGGAATATACCCGGAGTGGCCCGTTTGTCACATTAGTCCTACATTGCTCATGTGTTCTCCTTTTGTGCTTTATAGGGTTTAGTGGGTCTCTCCAATTCAAAATCAGCCGTTCGAGCAAAGAAGCCTACAAAGCCCTATAAAGCACGGGAGAGAGACACGGGTAAGAAATATGGGACTAATGCGACGGACGGGTCGCACTAGTGATATTCCAATACACGTTGACGCAAAACGATCCTATATGGCAGGGATATAATGGGCGATCACTACATGCAACTAATATGAGATCCGACGACTTTTAAACTTGCAATAACTTTTTTTTACAAAATCAATTACAAACGACAACCACAATAGTTAAAGCATTTAAGAAAGGAAACAAGAGAGATAGTACATGAGCGAGAGTGCACAAAATCAAAGTACTAGTTGAATGAGCAAATAAAAGACTAAAACAATTGAAAACAAGCTTATAAGTCACTATCCCTTCAAGTAGAAAACAAACACTAGACTCAACGAAAAATAAATAGCACAAACACCTTGAACTTTGCAAAATAACGAAGAAGGGAGGGTTGAAGGTGCCTTTGAAGGGTAGGAGGTAGTCGGAGGAGCCTCCCGGCGTTGAGTTCAGACTCCTCTGTCGATGAGGATGAGGTCTGATTCGTAGTGTAACGTCTCATTTCGTGCTAGACCCCTCGCGCGCGTTTTGAGTCAAGAAAGCTGACTCAAACTCGGGGTGCACTGGTAACAGGCGTCGAGTGATACTCGACTAATAGGGCAAATTTCACTTAGAAGAATTCTGAACTCAACCAGGCGTTGAGTGTGTTGAGTGGTCTCAACGTCATTCCAATTTAACTTAGAAAATTTGTTCTGGATCCACCAGGCGTCGATTGTGTTGAGTGGTCTCAACGCCATTCCAATTTAACTTAGAAAAACTGTTCTGGATCCACCAGGCGTTGAGTGTGTTGAGTGGTCTTAACGCCACTCGACGAAATTTAAATTAGAATATTTCTTGATTTAGAAAGCGTCGAGTGCGTTGAGTGGTCTCAACGCCACTCGACGAAATTTTAACTTAGAATATTTCTGGACTCAGAAAGCGTCGAGTGCGTCGAGTAAACTCGACGACATTCGACGAATTGTCATGTATACTCGACGATTTTGACTGGATTTTAAAGGCGTCGAGTGATCACGACGAATCTCGACGATTCATCGAGTGCGTATGGTATACACTGCGATTTTGACTTAGAACATTTCCGGAGACTGTGTTGTGGGATCATGTGTACGGGCTGAACTAGGTTTTCGAGAAATGCGTCAATTGACTTATTAGGACCCGGTCTTTTCGACAAGACTTAATTTAAATAATAATGGACGGTCCAAAACTAGGGTGACACGTGACAGACGGTCTAACCCTAATTCTTCCTATAAAATGAGACTTACGAAAAACCATAGCCGTCACTTCACTTCTTGCCGAATCGTTACCTGTGCCGAAACCGTCGGAAGAGGGAAAGCCGTCGGTGACGGATTTTGCTGGAGGAAAGATTGTTCCTTTCCGTGAAGAACAACGTCAACAAGGAGAAGATGCCGCCGAGAAGGATAACAAGATCCATGGCCGGAAACGAGGTGAGCTTCCTACCCTCTCCCTTGGTGCTAGATCTGTAGTTATTATTTAGGAGAGATGTCGACTCAAAAGAGTTTGACTTGCGAGATGAAGATCTCCTAGGAAGAGACCATGCTAGGACCTTGTCCTAGAGATTTGATGTCTTCAACCTCTCCTCTCTTCTTTGTGAAGATGATGGACTTGGTTTCGTGAAGAGGAATGGTCTATTGAGGGTGAATAAGGGAGGACGAAATTCTGAATATAGTCTGGAACAAATAACTAAAGGAAGAAGATGAACTGATGTCGTTCATCTTGCTTTAAGTTGCGTGCAAAAATTTGTTTTCTGTGCGCAGCAAACTTCAAAGCCGTTTTTGGGTATGATATGGCCAGATCTGGGTTTTTGACTAAACACGAAAGTCGTAGTCCTTGGAAAGACCTTTCCAACGGATGATTACACGTTTTCATACGAGTCTTGTAGCTTCGGGAATGTCCAGTCGAAGTTGTTGTACAGTCATGTCTTAAGTACATGTTCTCGGGTTAGTGTAGAACCGGGTTTGGATTTGGTAGAGAGTTCGTAGCAAAATAATGTCGAGGTTTTGGTAAACTTAGTCTATACGTAATCGTGATAAACAAATGGTTTGGTGAAACATGATTGTACAAACGGTTTGAAAGAGTTTGATAAACAAATGGTTTGGGTAAGTTAGTGAACAAATGAATTGATACGTTTGGTTGTACAAATGATATTCTTGTGAAATCCGGTAGGGATGTGCATGAATATAATCAAGAGAATGAATATGTTTTGGAAAGAAGGTGTGATGTCCGACAATTGAATGCATAACTCAGTTATGTTATCATGTTTGATGTGTATGTGAAGTATCATTATATTGTTGTGGTTATCATATGGTGTTACACTTGTTGTGAATGCTTGAACATATGGAAAGGAATTGAATGTGGTTAATGCATGGTCATGTGATATGATGATTAATGGAATGTGTTTAGTAGTTCACTGTTTAGAGTTATGTCTCCCTACGAGTGGCAGTGTGGGATTGGTGTGTTGTATAAGGTGGCTTGCCACCTGTATAAATGATGAACTCTTATGTGGTATGGAATGTGGAAGGGTTGGAGTGCGTGTGTGTTTTGTCGCACTGGAACGATGTGTTGATAAGGGACTCAGTGTGGAGCCCTTAAATGTGAAATTGCATGTGTTGTGAGTTGACACGCGGTGTCATAAGACTCCCCTCGGTCGTGTTTTGTGTTTCGGGAGGGGGGTCTTACAAATAGTATCAGCTTGCAACGATCCTCAACTAAAGAAGTCATTGAACAATGGTGACACCCCCGTTCGATTGGTCAATTTGCGGACAAACTGACATAGCGGAAGCAGTGGTGTGCCCATGTGTAATTCACACTAAGTATGTCCAGTCGTTACCCTACGTTTAGCCAACCTGAACTTAGGTTTGTACCTTTATGTGTAGATTCTGGCGCGTGTAAAGCCAGTAGCGGGCACTCCCGCCCCTTCCGTCCCTACCCAGTTCCAGCAGTCTGAGTTGGGACAGACACGGCGATCTTAGACGCCTTCAGGTCTCAACAGGCCCCTGTGCAGCAACAAGCCCCGGGCTCCAACTGGTTGAGCACCTTTGAAGCCCTCTCCCACCCACCTGCTTATCTTGGGACGGAGTCGGCTGTTCGTACTGAAGAGTGGCTCGACATTGTGCAAGAGTTAATGGCTGGAATCAGATGTCCAGCCAATATGGTTGTGACCTTAGCGGTGTCAGTCTTGGAATTGCATATGAAGAGGTGGTGGAAGTCCCTCATGGGTTCCACTTTCCAAGGCCGAGTGTACACGGAGATCAGTTGGGATGAGTTTTCTGGAGCTTTCTTGGAGCATTTCATTCCCTCGACCGCTCGAGACGAACTTGAAGAAAGATTCCTGCAGTTGAACCAAGGATCTAAGTCCATGACGGAATATCAAAGGGAGTTTCAGCACCTCGCTAGGTTCGTTAACGCCTACGAGTTGGATGACCGCGGTTATGCAAAGCGGTTCTACAAAGGCTTGCGAGATCCCCTAAGACAAGCCCTTTTGTTTATAGCGGACTTGAGTTTGGCAGAGATCATCGATATGGCGAAAAGGCTGGAGGCCGATCACTTGGGAGTAGTAAGAGACCAGCCGAGGGCGTAATGGAAGCAGGCCCAAGTTATAAAAGGAGGCAGGACAACAGAGGAAGAGGAAACAATAGAGGCGGAGGTCGCTTCTGCCAAAATTTTAGAATGGAGCGTCCGGCCCCGCAGCCAGCACTACCTCCACCGCAACAACTGTACCTGCAGCCTAGGGAGCAGCACGAGCGATTTTGCTTCTAGTGCAATCAGTCGGGCCACATCCGGCGCTTTTGCCCACAACTAGGTGGAGATGCTCCCCCTGCTCTTCCACCGGCAGCCCCACGAGGACGGGGACATGTGCGTGGTCGAGGACGAGGACCACGAGGAAGGAATCCTGGACCTGCTCGAGAGCAGATGTTTGCGCTGGATATGGCCCAGGAGCGGAATCCTCGGGATGTGATTGCAGGTATGTCGTGATTTGGTTAATATGTTATAAGTATTTCTCTTCAATTGCCTACGATATGCTAGGAGGCTATCTTTGAGTCTTTATAATTGATACATAGGCACTGTAATGGTTAGTGGGAAACCAACTCATACCCTGTTGGATACCGGTGTCACTCACTCATTCGTTTTTGCGGACTTTGTTAAAGACTTAGAAGGAGTGCAACACTTCACTGGTACCACTCGGAGAGTACGCCTTTCGGATGGCTCCGGGATGACCTCGTCCACCAAGTGTGACATGGAAGTATGTATTGGAGGAAAGATCTTTGAAACCCTTGCAACGGTATTGAGAATACCAGAATTCGATCTTATCTTGGGCATGTCGTGGTTGGATTGGCACCACGCCAAGATAGATTGTGCGGCGAAACAAATCACCTTAAGGCATGGAGACTCTGAGGTCATTTTTCAAGGTATCAAATTTGCACCTCGTATGTTATTGTCTTCGATTCAGGCCCTTAAGGCTCATATGGGAGGGGACGAAATATATATGATATGTTTTGAATTAAAAGAGATGGCGTCAAGCGTGAAAGATGTGCGGGTAGTGCGGGACTTCCCTGACGTATTTCCTGAGAAGTGGTCAGGATTACCCCCACATAGAGAGGTGGACTTTCAGATTAAATTAGTACCGGGTGCCAAAACAGTCTCTCGGACCCCTTACCGAATGGCTCCAAAGGAACTCGCCGAGTTTAGGGTTCAGTTACAGGAGTTGGTAGAATCAGGGTTTGTTCGCCCAAATTCATCATCATGGGGAGCCCCAGTTTTATTTGTCAAGAAGGACGGAACATTAAGATTGTGCATAGACTATCGGGAGCTCAACCGACTGACGGTGCGGAACACCTATCCCCTGCCCAGATTGATGAGTTATTCGATCAGTTGGTGGGAGCGCGTTGGCTTTCCAAACTGGATCTGCGCTCGGGGTATTACCAGTTGAGGATACAAGAGGAAGATGTCCCAAAAACAGTGTTTAGCTCGAGATATGGTTTGTACGAGTTCACGGCGATGTCGTTTGGACTCACAAACGCCCCTTCTGCGTTCATGAGTTTGATGAACCGGGTGTTCAAGCCGTACTTAGATGTCTTCTTCATCATCTTCATCGATGATATTTTGTTCTATTTGAAGACAAAAGAAGAGCATGCAGAACACTTGACCTTAGTTTTGAAGAAGTTAAAAGACCATGCCCTGTTTGCCAAGTTCAGCAAATGCGAATTTTGGCTCTGAGAAGTTGCCTTATTGGGCCATGTGATTAGTGGAGCTGGACTAGCCGTGGACTCGGCCAAGGTGCGTGCCATGAAGGAATGGTCGCCTTTGAAGTCAGCGGTCGATGTACGGAGCTTCCTTGGACTTGTTGGGTATTATCGCAAGTTCGTGAAAGGATTCTCGAAGATAGCTCTTCCCCTCACTGCTTTGACGAAGAAAGGTGTGTCATATGAGTGAACACCCCAGTGTGAGGCTGCATTTCAAGAGCAAAAAGATAGACTTACCACTGCACCCATCCTAGCTCTTCCAACAGGGAAAGAGGGATTTCAAGTTTACATTGATGCCTCCTATCAAGGGATGGGGGCAGTGTTGATGCAGCACGGGCATGTGATCGCTTACGCTTCAAGGCAGTTGAAGAAGCATAAGGTTAATTACCCAGTGCATGATTTAGAGTTGGAGCAGTGGTGTTCGCCTTAAAAGTTTGGAGGCATTATTTGTATGGCGTCCACTGCGAGATCTTTTCGGATCACAAGAATTTGAAGTATGTTCACACTCAGAAAGAGCTGAACTTGAGGCTGCGGCGGTGGTTAGAATTTGTGTGATTATGAATTTACATTGAATTATCACCCTGGGAAAGCAAACTCCGTAACAGATGCTTTGAGCAGAAAAGTACCAGAGTCGAGCCCCGAGTCTCGGATGATGAGTATGAAATTGGCTCGAGTGCTCGAGGAGATGGAGATCACATTGATGTGTAAGGATTATTCCGAGACATATACTGAATATCTAGCTGTCATGAGCATAGTTTGTGACATTCGAGATCGAATTCAGGCAGAGCAAGGGAAGGATGCTGCTCTGGCCCTTGTGATTAAAGCTTTTGAGGATGGCTCTACTGAAGAGTATATAATGAAGGACCGCCTCGTTCATTTCCGTGGCAGGCTCTACATTCCCAAGGGCGGTGAAATTCGGGAAGACATCTTGAGAGAGGCACATTATTCCAAGTATTCGGTCCATCCCGGGATTTCCAGATGTATAGTGACTTACGAAAGACCATGTTCTGGCCAGGAATGAAGAGTGTTGTTAAGTATTATGTTACACACTGTGAGGCTTTCCAGAAGGTGAAGGTGGAATGCAAGAGCCATGGAGGATTATTACAGTCATTGTCCATCCCCGAGTGGAAGTTCGAGGATATCTTCATGGACTTTATTCACGGGTTGCCTCGCTCGCGCTCTGGGAACGATTCAGTTTGGGTAATTGTAGATCGCTTGACTAAGCTCGCCAGATTTATCCCAATGAAGAAGGAGACGCATGTGGATGTATTGATTCGTCTCTTTGTGGAACAGTTTGTACGGTACCATGGTGTGCCTAAGACGATAGTCTCCGACCGTGATGGTCGCTTCACCTCCAATGAATGGAAGGCAGTTCAAGCGTATTTGGGCTCTCTCCTTACCTTTAGCACGGTCTTTCATCCTCATACGGATGGTCAGTCTGAGAGGACCATCAGAACTATGGAAGATCTGTTGAGATTGTGTGTACTGGATAGAGGAGAGCCATGGGAAAGGCTCTTGCCACTGGTGGAATTTTCGTACAACAACAGTTATTAAGCTAGCATCGAGATGGCACCCCACGAAGCACTTTATGGGAGGTGTAGAACTCCATTATCATGGATGCAGGATGAGGATCCAAAGATTTTGGGAATCGAATATATTGATGATACTGATGCTGCTATTAGATTGATACGGGACCGCATGCTTGAGGCTCAAAGTCAGCAGGCAAAATACCATAATAAAAAACATTGGATGGTGGAATTTCAAGTGGGTGACAAAGTATTCTTGAAGATCAGGCAGACGCATGGAGTGTCACGAGTGCGTGGTATGAAGAAGCTCAGCCCAAGATATCTGGGGCCCTATGCTATATTGGAAAGAATTGGCCATGTGGCCTATCGGCTGGAGCTACCACCAGAACTGGAAAATTTGCACGACGTCTTCCATGTGTCGTCGCTTCGAAAGGCACTATTACGGCCCGATCAACATGTTTACACCACAGATGAAGCAGTGGCAACTGATAGTCTCAACGTCATTCCAGTTTAACTTAGAAAAATTGTTTTAGATCCACCAGGCGTCGAGTGTGTTGAGTGGTCTCAACGTCATTCCAGTTTAACTTAGAAAAACTGTTCTGAATCCACCAGGCGTTGAGTGTGTTGAGTGGTCTCAACGCCACTCGACGAAATTTAACTTAGAATATTTCTGGATTCATAAAGCGTCGAGTGCGTTGAGTGGTCTCAACGCCACTCGACGAAATTTAACTTAGAATATTTCGACGAATTGTCATGTATACTCGACGATTTTGACTGGACTTTATAGGCGTCGAGTGATCACGACGAATCTCGACAATTCATCGAGTGTGTATGGTATACACGGCGATTTTGACTTAGGTCCCGTTTGTTTTAGCGTTTCGGCACCGGTGCGTTTGGGTGAAATGGAGTTGGCCCTTATTTACCGTTTGTTTTTCCGCCTCCGTTTCCTTCCGCCCTGTGTTTCTCCCGGGTTCAAACAGACCGCGGCTCCAAACTTCAGGCTTCACTCTGTTTCTCGCGTTTTCTCCTGGCGACAAGGGCTAGGTTTCTTTCCATCTTCTCGTTCTTCTTCACCGATCGGCGCATCTTCCCTCCTATTTCCCGCATTGTCCCTCCTCTTTCACAGCATCGTCGACGTTCATCCACGCACCATTCTCGCGACCCCTGCAGTCCCCGTCGTTGTTTTTCCACCTCTTCCGTCGACGACAACCTTCTCTTCTCACCGGCGGTGAAGGGCTTCTATGCTCCAACAAAGGTATTTCCCGCAGTCCTCTAGGGCTTTCTTCTTCTTGTATGTGCTTTTGCAAGACAACTCATAACTCCCTTCTCCTCCTTGTTTTGTATCCCAGTGAGCCCAAATTTCAAGCGTGTGATCTTCTTTCTTTTATTCTGCAGATCAACAAGCAGGTATACCTATCATTCTCTTTTTTATTTCTTGGTGATTTTGGGAAATTTTTGCTACTCTATTTGTACATGTGCTAAATTTTTCTTTGGTGATTTTGGATATTTCTTGCTTCTATTCTGCTACCTATCATTCTCTTTTTTATTTCATGTGTGTGTTGTATGTGCTGAATTTTTCTTTGGTAATGGCCATCGCCGACGGTTAATAAAATATTTTTTGCTTTTTTCCATTTAATTATTTTTTAATGGTTTAAATATATGTATATATATATAATAATTAGAAAAAAGAATAGAAAATATTATATAATAAAAAAAAATTCAACCGCAGGTCTCCGTTTCCAATCGCAGTATTGCCAAACAGTTCTCTGTTTTGAACAGCTCTGGAAACGCAGACTATCCAAACAGATCTCCATTTCCAACCACCAGTTTTCAACAGCTCCATTTACAAACCTGCATTTACAACAGCTCCTTTTACAACCGCAACCGCTCTACCAAATGAACCCTTAGAACATTTTCGGGAGACCGTGTTGCAGGTTCATGTGTACGGGCTGAACCGGGTTTTCGGGAAATGCGTCAATTGACTTATTAGGACCCGGTCTTTTCGACAAGACTTAAATTAGGCTTCATTTGGTTCGGTGGTGGCGGGTCGATCCGGCGGGTGGAAACGGAGTTTTCGAACCGGAGGGGGAAGGTGGCTGCTCCAAACGGAGCTTTTTGGGGCGTTTCTCATGACTGGCGGGTAGGAAACGAAGCAAACGCCGCCGGAGGTTCATTTGTTTTTCCTCCTTCCGGCGGCTTTGCTCAAAACGGAGCACCGAAACGCCCAAACAAATGAAGCCTTAAATAATAATGGGGCGGTCCAATACTAGGGTGACACGTGACAAGCGGTCTAACTCTAATTCTTCCTATAAAAGGAGACTTACGGAAAACCCAAACCGTCACTTCACTTCTTGCCGAATCGTTACCTGTGCCGAAACCGTCGGAAGAGGGAAAGCTGCCGGTGATGGATTTTGTTGGAGGAAAGACTGTTCCTTTCCGTGAAGAACAACGCCAACGAGGAGAAGATGTCGCAGAGAAGGATAACAAGATCCATGGCCGGAAACGAGGTGAGCTTCCTACCCTTTCCCTTGGTGCTAGATCTGTAGTCATTATCTAGTAGAGATATCGACTCAAAAGAGTTTGACTTGCGAGATTAAGATCTCCTAGAAAGAGACCATGCTAGAACCTTGTCCTAGGGATTTGATGTCTTCAACCTCTCCTCACTTCTTTGTGAAGATGATGGACTTGATTTCGTGAAGAGGAGGTCTATTGAGGGTGAATAAGGGAGGAGGAAATTTTGAATATAGTCTGGAACAAATAACTAAAGGAAGAAGATAAACCGATGTCGTTCATCTTGCTTTAAGATGCGTGCAAAAATCTGTTTTCTGTGCACAGCGAACTTCAAAGCCATTTTCGAGTATGATACGGCCAAATCTGGGTTTTTGACTAAACACAAAAGTCGCAGTCCTTGGAAAGACCTTTCCAACGGATGGTTACAAGTTTTCATACGAGTCCTGTAGCCTCGGGAATGTCCAGTCGAAGTTGTTGTACAGTCATGTCTTAAGTACATGTTGTTCTCGGGTTAGTGTAGAATCGGGTTTGGATTTGGTAGAGAGTTCGTAGCAAAATAATGTCGAGGTTTTGGTAAACTTAGTCTATACGTAATCGTGATAAACAAATGGTTTGGTGAAACATTATTGTACAAACGGTTTGAAGGAGTTTGATAAACAAATAGTTTGGGTAAGTTAATGAACAAATGAATTGATACGTTTGGTTGTACAAATGATATTCTTGTGAAATCCGGTAGGGATGTGCATGATTATAATCAGGAGAATGAAATAGGTTTTGGAAAGGTGTGGTGTCTGCCAATTGAATGCATAACCCATAGTTATGTTATCAAGCTTGATATGTATGTGAAGTATTATTATATTGTTATGGTTATCATATGGTGTTACACTTGTTGTGAATGCTTGATCATGTGGAAAGGAATTTGATGTGGTTAATGCATGGCCATGTGATATGATGATTAATGGAATGTGTTTAGTAATCCACTGCTTAGAGTTGTGTCTCCCTACGAGTAGCAGTGTGGGATTGGTGTGCTGTATAAGGTGGCTTGCCACCTGTGTAAATGATGAACCCTTATGTGGTATGGAAATGTGGAAGGGAGAGTGTGTGTGTTTGCCGCACTGGAATGATGTGTTGATAAGGGACTCAGTATAGAGCCCTTAAATGTGAAATTTCATGCGGTGTGAGTTGACACGCGGTATCATAATCCTGGGTTAAGGATAGTGTGGCAGGTCTACGGGCTCGTCAGTCGTCACACCAACGGGAGTTGACAGATAGACTTGGACGGTTGGGCTTTGGTACTCGATGCTTACTTCCCGAGGCACCCTCCGTTCCAGTGGACGGTTTGGCTGTGTTCTTTGGTGACACGCTCACGAAGACCCTCTGTGCCACGATATAGGCCAGTTTGGGCTGTGTTTTTGGTGCACATCTACCCGAAACCCCTCTGAGCCGTAGTACGCATGTGAGCTCCGTTGTTGTGTTCTTAGCGTTGAGGTGTATAGAAGCCTAGGCTGAGTAGTGTGGATGTCCGCCTAGTAGTGGAAAGCACGTTCCACTATCACCCTCTGCCCACGACGGATGGCGGCTGAGAGGTTAGCTACCTGCTCGAAAAGTGGAACTACAAGTCCGTGTCGACATAGCAGTGTGCGTGTGTGAGCATGGGTGAGTCATCACATTGCATTCATATCATTGCATTGCACCGCATAAGATCCTTATCATATAAGTTTGTATGGGCACTCTAATATGATGAGTTACTTTACTGTTAAGCTGATCATTAACTTATATGTCTGTATGGACATTCATATAAGTTGAGTTACTTTCCTGTTGCAGGTTCATATTTGTACATTATTGTTGATATTAGAACTGCTAGTGTAGATTGATATACTCACTTGTTTTACATGTTGGATGTGGACACGTCAGCGATCCGTGGACTGGTAGAACGTGCGAGTTACCAGAAAAGGAAGCGCTAAATTAGGATATCGCTCAGCGATAGCGACTATCGCCCTCCGATAGCGGCCGTAAATTTGGAAATGGCTCTCCTTTCCTTTTCGGCGCGGGACATTGGCGGTGGCAGTACCAAATTTGGATATCGCCGCGCGATAGCCCACTCTCATCCGGCAATAGCGCTAAAATCAATTTAAGCGCGATTTTTTCCTCCTGGTGGCATGTCTTCTAACCTAGAAGGTAAAGAGGTTATTTGTGTCGTCCTTGTTGCTGAGAGCCATTATCTAAGAAGAAGTCTTTTCCTCTTGCAAAAACGAATATCTTTGGAAACGGAACGCCAGAACGAGATTCAGAAGACGATGTGTGCCCGAGCCACGGAAATCAAAAGCACCGATCATCTACCGCCTCCAGGGATATTTTTTTTGAGGGAACTATTTTTTTGTTCTATTTCTCTTTCTTTTTCATTGATTATTGTATTCTGTGGGGAGAAATCCTCTGGTGTGGACGTCGAATTCCTGGGAGGAGTTCGTAGGAAATCAACCTGGGAAGTCGTCGAATTTTTAGGAGAAATCTGTGGAAATTGTCCTGGGAGGACGTCTAGATCTGAGAGATCTAGTAAGTTCGTCGAACTTATTGGGAAGAAGTGAGAGAGTCAACCGGTCCTTAGGTAGGGTTGGTATAGAAACCACAAGAAATATTTGATTCATCGCCTCCGACCTCTGGCGTCATGGAGATCTAGTTTTGAACTTTGCAAACTTTTTGTTTTGGAATAAAATCATGTTTTCTTGTTCCATCTTTAATCATATGTACTTAATGTTGAAAATTTAATTTCTTTTGTGTGCTTTCTGTTATATAATCTTCAGAAATAAGGAACAAAGTTTTTGTCGATATAGTCGGCGATATCGCCCAGTGATAGCTCCAGAAAAATTGTTTCTTGCCTCTGAATAAATTTTAATCTCTAGTAATTCTCTGCAAACCTTATTCAACACCCCCCCCCCCTCTAAGGTTGGCCACCGGATCCAACATGTTCGAGCATCCCTCCATACTCGACAGGTGGGCAACAAGGGAAGTTACTCGCCCAAGTTGTGCGAGATCTTCCCATAGTTGCGTAGTCTCCAAGGGAGGGGCGGGCTATAAATAAGCGCCCCCCCCCCCTCCTCCTTATGGATTTGCCTATAAATAGGACCTCAGGGGTACCATGAATTGGGCTTTTGGCTGAGCTTCAGAATCCTATTTTTGAAAACTTGGTCCATGAGATCTTGATCATCCCCTTGATCGCCATTTTTTAGATACTCGTCAAGTTAGTGCCTTCCCTGTACCCTGCTCGACCATCTTGGGTTGTGGAGAGAAAATTTCTTCTAAGCTTTCAGGTACGTGATGGAACCTCCCTGCCGCAGCATCTGGGTTCTTTAGTGCTTTATTAGTCTCATTGTCCTTGCCCCTCAATCCACCAAGCCTGACCATCGGACCAGTAACCTTAGCCTGCACTTAGATCCAAATTTTTGGAGTAGGGATTTTCCCTACTTCAGCACTTTGGTGTGGTGAGCGTGGATCGCAGGCAGAGGAGTAAAGTTTTGCGAGGAAGCGAGATGGTGGAAGCTGGAAAGCATGAAGGGATAGTCTGCAACTCGACAAGTGGAGGTGAGTATGTTACAATGACGTTTTTTGAGGATTTCACGCAAAGAATAGAGGGGACTTTGCGAGCAGCGTTGCTTGCTCGCGCGGAGGTCACGGCGACCTCGCCACTTTACTCCGTCAGAATATGGTGGTCCCTCCAGGTGACCAGGAAAGGAGCATATGGCGGAAGAGCCGGAGAGACTAGTGCAGTCGCAATTTTATCCGGCGAATTCTCAGGGCATCATATTCCGAGATTTGGAGAATCCGGCGAGATTCTAGGATTCTCGCCCAGGTGGCGAGTATGGAATAGTTTCTTACCAAGTCAAAGATCGTCGCCAATAAGGAGGGAGGAGTTTGTTCTGCGATGAGATCCTTTCTGCACCAGTTCTGGAGGAGTTCAGGGAACCCATTTTGAGTTATTACTCCGGGAGAGATGATCCAATTCGTCATCTCCAGTGGTTTGAAGACGTGTTTTCATCCGAAACATGACGGATCCGTTCAAGTACAGGCTCTTCGTCATCACCTTCCAGGGGAAGGCCAAAGATTGATTCCATCAGCTGGCTAGAGGTCTCATCTACTGTTTCGAAGACCTGCATTGATGAGTAACGATGTGATTTGCCACAGCAAAGAAGAGGAAGGAGGCAACGGCCCTCTTTTATCCAACGCAAGGAGTGCGCGAGACGTTGGTGAACTATATCGACCGCTTCCGGGAGGAGGTTTTGGACATTCGGGAGGTGGATGGTTTCACCTTGCAGCTAGCCCTGACGTTCGGACTAAGAGATGGCCTCTTCAAGTATTTGTAGAGAATTTGGACAGAACCAAGTGACATTGAATTATACTGATGAATTATAGTGGCAAGGCCTCTTCACCTTGCATCATACTAAATTAATTCTATACACCTAATAAAGATGAATTACAATGAAGTATAAATGGATGCCTAGATACAAAACTAAGTGACGTTGACCAAATAACATTTCCTATGGTAAAGAGATTTTGTTTATATGATGTTAATGAAAGAGAGATAGCTAAAAATCACTCTACGCTTGTAGCAATGATGAAAACTTAGTCAGGTATAAAGTCGCCAAAAAAAGAAACTAAACGGGCAGTAAATAAAGCAAGAAGTCAAGGTTATGAAGAATTTTATAAGCGACTAGATACCAAAAATAAAGAACGTGACATATATAAAATTGCTCAAGCTAGAGAAAGAATGACAAGAGATTTAAGTCAAGTAAAATGCATAAAAGAATTAGACGGATACAGTTTTGACGGTTGATGTGGATATTAAACAGCGATGGAAAATATACTTTTATCAACTTTATAATGAAACAAAGGACAATGAATTGAACTTGGAAGAGTTAAGTAAATCAGAGAAGTATAAAAACATAACGTTTTATCGTAAAATTAAAGTATCAGAGGTAAAAGATGCTTTAAATAAAATTAAAAATGGAAAGGCGGTTGGGTCAGACGATATACTCATCGAAGTATGGAAATATTTAAGAAACGAAGGAATTTTGTAGCTTACATATTTTTTCAATAAGACACTGAAGTCAAAGATGTCAGACCAATGTAGAGAAAGTATCTTGGTACCTTTGTATAAGAATAAAGGAGATATACAAAATTATGTTAATTACAGAGAAATTAAATTGATGAGTTATACCATGAAACTATGGGAACGAAATCTCGGAGAATCAATTTGGATTAATGTCAGGGAGGTCGACCATGGAAGTTATACATCTCTTGAGGAGACTCGTTGACAAATATCGAGAAAAAACATGATTTGTATATGTTGTTTATTGATCTTGAGAAGGCTTATGATAGAGTTCCAAGAGAGATCTTATGGAGAGTCTTATAAAAAGAAAGGTGTAAATATATCATATATTGACACAATCAAAGATATGTATACAAATTCAGTGACAAGAGTGAGGATACCTGGAGGATTAACACAGGAATTCCCTATCACTATTGGCTTACATCAAGGTTTGGCTTTAAGACCTTATCTATTTACCCTTATCGTAGATGAGCTCACCAGACATATCCAACAAGCAATACCTTGGTTTTATTGTTTGCGGATGATATCGTTTTGGTTTATGAAACACGCGAGGGTGTAAACGCAAAACTTGAATATTGACGAGATACTTTAGAAAAGAAGGGTTTTAGGTTGAGCAGGGCAAAAACGAAGTATATGGAGCTTAAATTTAGCAGTACAAGGACAAACGACTTCGTTATTAAGTTGGGTGATCAAGATATTTCCCGTAGTGAGTGCTATAAATATCTTGGATCAATAATTCAAAAAGACGGAGGTATTGATAAAGATGTGACACATAGAATCCAAGCGGGTTGGTTGAAGTGGAGAAGCACGTCAGAGATCTTATGTGATCGTAAAGTACCACTAAAACTTAAGGGCAAGTTTTACCGTACTGCAATTAGACTGCGATGCTCTATGGTTATGAGTGTTGGGCAGTGAATTATGTACATGAGCAAAAAAAAATGGGAGTTGCGGAGATGAGAATGCTTAGGTGGATGTGTGGACACACGAGATTGGATAAAATTAGGAATGAAAGTATCAGGGATAAGACAGGAGTAGCACCAATTGCAGAGAAGATGCGAGAAGCTCGTCTAAGATGGTTTGGACACGTACAAAGGAGACCATTAGAGGCACCTGTTAGGCGTTATGAGAGTCTAGTCACTAGGCATGTTAAACAAGGGAGGGGTAGACCAATGAAGACTTAGAATGAAATTGTAAGGAAAGACATGATGTGCTTAGGCATTAGTGAGATTATGACAAAAGATAGGGCACAATGGTGACAAGGATCCATATAGCCGTCCCCACTATAGTGGGATAAAGGTTGAGTGTTGTTGTTGTTGATGTTAATGAAAGAAAGAATTCTTAAGTCGTTAATTGATTGTCCTCTCATGTCTATGATTAATTTAGACCGCGAGAGTTTCACACTAGTCCAAACTCCATGGTCCAAAAGAACAAAGACTAACTTTAGGATAATCTAAGTGAGTGTTCATCTCAATATATAGAAACCTCCTAAAAATAATTTTATCGTTCTATAAATTTTAACGCATAGATTTGTCTTTATGATGACTGATGAGAGATTTATGGTGTCATAATTCTAAAGCTTACACACAACTATCTTTATCAGTGTTTGGTTTATTCACATTTCAGACAATAAAAGTCTTAGAAAATATGAAAATCACCAACTGAACTCAATATCCTGAAAATATTGATTCAGTGCATTAAACTACGCTGATAAATCATAGACAATCAATAATCAGGAAGAAAAACTTAAGATAAACAATGAAGCAGTTGATTACATCCAAACAACAACTAATATAAAAGCAAATTAACCAAACAAGAAATGCTTAAAATTTAGAGTAGAAAGGAGAGAAGAATAATGATATGGAAGAGCATACTAAAATGATGTTTCTTCCTCCTTGGTGTCTCTTGTCTTCCTTTCTTTTACTTGGAGGCTTTTCTTTTTTTGTGTGGGTTTTCTCTATCAAGACAAACGAATCAGATCTCTCCCCTTCAAAATGAACTGAAGTATTTATAACGTTGAGTGAGTCGAGAAAAAATAGGTGCATAGGAGTAGTTGACATTGGCGTGTTGACAAGCTGTGTCGATGAATAGTTGCGTCTTATGAAATATAATCGTTCTCCTTGATACTGACACAAGTGGACGACATGGGTTGGTCAAACAGGTCGGGGCTAAAAGATGAAATCGACAAGACTAGCTGACATGGGTTGGTAAGGAACCCGTCTAAACCTTTTTAAGCATCCAAAGAACATCGAAATAACTCAAAATTTCATATGCTTGCTCCTATATTTGTCAAACAAGCATCAATACCAAATAAAACATATAAAACAATTTAGTAAAATATATGATCATTTCCTTTGATGAAGTATGTACTATAATAAGTTTAATTAAGCTTCATCGCCTCTATTAAAGGAAGAGAGTAGTCACACTCAATCGAGAAGATGATCAGGTGGTGGTGGCACCAATCATTTCATTTAGGTTACAATTGTGATTCTAGCATACCAAAATCTCACAAAGAAATAGGAATTCAAATATTGCTTCCGTCCATTCAGCCTTTAAGAATACTTAAATAGGCACGCAAGATGTTACCCAGCTTCATACTGCCACAGGGGAAATAAAGTCTATAACCGAAGCAACACTGGGAATTCAAAATTGAACCAGCAGACTAGCTACCGCCCCTAGGGCGATCATAATGTACTTTATACAAGCAAGGTTGGTACAACTGACAAGCGCTACGTTTTATTCCACCCATGCCGACGACAATCCCTGTCGGATGCACAAGCACAACGAGGACTTTGTATCATTAATTTTAGTACTCTTTATATCACATTATTATTTCACTTGCCCAAGTAGCAGGTCCCCCTAGTATATAAAGGAGGAGGCCAAGTACTGTTGGCACCTTTTGTAAATTATATTCTATCAAATGAATAAGAGCTAAGCAACCCACCCAGCGCTCCTCCCAATGCCAAAGACTGATAGCTTTGTCTATCAATTAGTCGGCCTACCTCCTTTCGTTCAGTTTCGTTCAGTTCCTATCAATCCCTCCCACAATGATCTCGTGCTCGCCACCATGATTTTTTGTGCCCGTCCGCGACCTACACAGTCGGCCCTCGGCTGCAAGATCCCTCAATCGATCCATCAACTACCTCCTGCATAGATTATATCGATCGTCTTCCCATGCCAGCTCGACATTCCGCTCATGTTTTTCTACATGTATCTTGGGGGATTAGTCCACAGTAAGCAGTCCTTCTCCCTTGTATGCCAGTAACCTGTCATATGGCTCACGACAATGACATGTCACCTACCATCGAAGCACTCTTTAATCTTATAGACCGCGTCTGAACACACTCTTCAACCTTCAGGTCACCAAGGCTCCTCTCTACGTGCCAGGCGACTACACCTATCCCATCGGCGTCTTCAGTGGCCTCGAACAGCAACTTGACTGCAAAAGTCATGTGGCACTGCGGCGGCGTATCTCTCCGCACCAACATTCTAACGCTTGATGTGACTGATACAATTGTGTGGTTAGCCCACGCGGAGCAACATTTTGACCTACAGGGCACCCTAGAGATTCAAAAGGTTCATCTAGTCACCATATATATATGGACGGTTCGACCCTTCATTGGATTTGTTGGATATGACAATTCAACCCCTCACTCCCTTGCTTTTCCCTAAAGGATGAGTTGATTCGTTGATATGCTTCTCACTCCCTTGGTTTTCCCAAAAGGATGAGTTGATTCGTTGATATGCTTCGCTCTGGTCACCCACATTCAAACGATTGAGCATCATTCCCCAGGTAGAGTCAGCTGACACCTACATCAATGATATCATCTAAATTGCCACCCATGTTGATGTAATCTAAAAATATGATATTTTAATATAATAACAACAACACGAGCCTTTATCCCACAATAGTGGGGTCGGCTATATGGATCCTTTGTCGTCATTGTGTCTTATCTTTTGTCATAATCTCACTAATGCCTAAGTACATCATGTCTTTCCTTATAGTTTTATTCCAAGTCTTTATGGGATTACTGTACAACCCCGTATTCGCCGAGTGGGGTCGCCAAGCAAGTGCAAGGTGTAATCTAGAGAATGGTCCGAGACAAGTCAGCTCAAAGGCCAAGGGGGCAAAGGGTCGGGTGCGGTGGGAGGTCGGCACCCGCCCCGGCCTCATTTTCAAGGGGGCGGGTGCGGCGGGAGGCCGGCACCCGCCCCGGCCTCATTTCCAGGGGTCTCGGCGGGACAGCTCCCAGGGGTCTCGGCGGGACAGCTCCCAGGGGTCTCGGCGGGACAGCTCCCAGGGATCTCGGCGGGACAGCTCCCAGGGGTCTCGGCGGGACAGCTCCCAGGCGTCTCGGCGGGGAAGCTCCCAGGGGTCTCGGCGGGACAGCTCCCAGGGGTCTCGGCGGGACAGCTCCCAGGGGTCTCGGCGGGACAGCTCCCAGGGGTCTCGGCGGGACAGCTCCCAGGAGTCTCGGCGGGACAGCTCCCAGGGGTCTCGGCGGGACAGCTCCCAGGGGTCTCGGCGGGACAGCTCCCAGGGGTCTCGGCGGGACAGCTCCCAGGGGTCTCGGCGGGACAGCTCCCAGGGGTCTCAGCAGGACACTTCCAGGGGTCTCGGCGGGACAGCTCCCAGGGGTCCTGGCACCCACCCCGGCCCCTTGGGGGTTTCTCCCGGCTTGAGCAGCTTGCCCGGCTTGAGGGTCTTGCCCGGCTCGACGATCTCGCCCAGCTTGAGGGTCAGCTATCTTGCCCATGGTGGGCTGCGAATAGCTGTTCAAAACAGCGGAGTTTGGCTGTTGGCAGACCATCCAAGAGTATTTCAGTAATATTAGAACAGCGGAATTACGCTTTTGGCAGACCAGATACTGAAAATCTATAAATAGACCCTTGAGGTGCCTTGGAGAGGGATCTGTGATCACCAATCTTCATCTTCTTCCTTCATCCTCCAAGGCACTTAGCTCAGCATTGGCTAAGGAGGGGGAGATCTCAAAGGTCTTCCGGGTGTGAGGTGGGACCTTCACGCTAGAGTCAATGGTCATTTTCCAAATTCAGGTCTCTCACCAAGGGACGGCTTAGGAGAAGTAGGTGTAAGCTGCACCCCTAGGTCCGAACTCTAGGTGGACCCGAATCTCGGTTTCAACATTTTGGTGCGGTGAGCGTGGAGCGGAATGTTGTCGAAAGGCCCAGAGACGAAGACGAATCTCTGCGCCCAATGATGATTTTTATTGGCGAGACCACCTGTCTTTACCGACTGCCCGGAAAGGAAAACCGACCCTCAATTGGCCCGGAAGTTGAACAGCTTCCGAAAAACAGGCAGGCTGAATTCGATCCTTTCCGCCCGCATGTAGCAGGCGAAAGCCACCAAGATGGCGACGGAGTTGGGGTTGAGCTGGGTCGACACTACCTTGTAATAGCGCAGGGCCTGGCGCACTTCCGGCCAGAGGGGTAGGCGGAACCCTACCTCGAAGTGTTCTAAGGGGATGGCGAGCTCCCCTTCCGGTGCGAGGTTGACCCTGTCATCGCTCGCAGGGTTTTGCGTGACGAACCCCGGCGGGATGTAGTTCTCAGTTATCGTGAGGTATTCCGCCTGAGTGAGCCGGCAGGGCGGGAAGTTGTGGTCCAAGAAGGTCTGTGCGCACTTTGAGAGGCCCAGCGGGTGGTGGTAGGCGGTCAGGGCGGTGAGCCCCTGGTTGGCCAAGCGCAGCTGATCTCGCACTCGCGCAATGTGTCGTCCAGGGGATGTCTCCTCGCACTCGACCTGGCGCTCCTGTTCGCCGAGAAGGTGAGTGTAGTCCCTCTCGATCACCGACATCCGTCGCTCGACTGACTTTTCAAGCCTCGTCAACGCCAGCGAGTCGGCTTGGCGCATCGCGATGAGCTTCGTCAGGACTTCAGTTATCTGCTTTTGTCGGGTTCTTCCGCTCCCATCGGCGTCTAGATACTCCTCCATGTCGCTGGGATAGGGCAGGGGGGAGATCGCCTCCTCTTCTTCATTCGCTTCCGTCTCTACAGCCGTCGGATCTAGAGAGAAAATTTTTAGTCAAAGTCAAGCGAGGGCGAAAAGACTGGACAAGGACCGCTTACCTATAACAGGTGGTGGGCTCTCGGCAAAAGATCGGCGAGAAGGGCCTGGCTGCCCTTCCGCGCTTTTCGCGCTTTTCCCAAAAAGCAGATAAATCGGCTTTCCCCGTCCCGGGCGGTGCCTCACGTGCTCCAAGGTATTGCTCACGACCAACTGGAGGGCGGCGGTGTCTTCTTCCATCAACGGCCGAGGCCCTGGCGCGGGTGCGTCTGGTGTGGTAGTAACCCTCCCAGGCGAGGGGGGATGATCGGTTACATCATTAGCAGGATCATTGGGCGCGGGAGTCCAGGGGCTCCGGCGGGCGAACCTTGGGCTGTCGAGAGCGGGGGCTGCGAAAAAAAAACGAGTCAGCAAGAGGAAAGAGGGTCACGCAAGATAAGTGTCGAAAAGTGGTTACTGGGATGGATCACGAGCTGTGCTTGGGTAGTCGGGGGGATGGCATCCGAGACCAGCTGCGGGTTCTCGCCCGAGGGGTGAATCGACTCAATGTCTGCCGGAGGGTTCTCGATAGCAGTTCCCGGGACCTATCGGCAAGAAAGGAAACGTGTCAGGCGCAGCAAAGCAGGATTACACCAAAAAGTGTGGTAAGAAGGGTACCTTCGGCACGGAAGAAGGGTTTTCGGCGCGGTCGGGAGTCGGGGAAGGAGAGGCCAAATCTTTCTTCGAGCGGTCTCGCCTGACCGACTTAGCCTTCCTTTTCTTCTTTGGCCGAGGAGGCGAGCTAGCCGGCCTCTCGCGCATGAGCGAGGGAGCAACCCCGGCGCAGTTAGCACGGGCTTTCGCCTGAGCCGCGCCAAGGCGGTCTTGGAGTTCTTTCGAGAGAGGCTTCTCGTTTCGCTTGGCGCACATCTTGACAGCCTTGCGAGAGCTAAAACAGAAGGTGACGACGACAACGGTGGCCTGAGAACTGGCCCGACGGCATATTTATACGGGACCGGGGTGGGGCCCACCCAAGATTCCCTTCCAGGTCAGCAAGCACTCAGCGAATATCTGGGGATTAGACGTGTCTTTCCGAGCACAAGGCTAGCTCGCAAAGAGCGGGGATTGTGTACAACCTCATATTCGCTGAGTGGGACCAAGATACCCCAGGGACCCGGATTAGGCTAGCCTTAGGCTAGCTCTGGGCTAAAAACGGACCAGAGAGGTAAGAAGGCGAGAGGGTTCCCGCCCAGGCCAGGCGAAAGGGCTTGCGCCTCGAGTCGGCGGGAGCCTTTTGGCTCTTGGCGTTAAGTGAAGCTTCACCACTCAACGCCCCCTCTAGTCTTATGGCTCCCGCCCAGGGTAGGCGGGAAGGTTCGCGCTCGAGACAAGCGGGAGGCCTACAGAGATCAGCGGGAGGGCTCCTGCCAGGTAGGGTCCATAGGTGAAATTACTTGGATGCCCCTAGGTCTGCATTTTCTGCCAGGTATGGCCCAAATGTGAAATTACTTGGATGCCTCTAAGTCTGCACTTAGCTCCTCAGAACAGCGGAGTTTTGGTTGTTGGCATACCAGCCCAGGGTATTTCAGTAATTTTAGAGCAGGCCGGATTTTGAAAATCTATAAATAGACCCACAGAGTTCCTCAGAAGGGAAGTTTTTGATCATTTCTCAAATCCTCTAGTACTTTCTCAGGTACTCCTAGCCCAACAATTGGCTTTGGAGGGGAAGCGCTCAGAGATCTTTCGGATTAGTGGAGGGACCTCCCAGCTGAGGCTCAGGGTCAGTTCCTAGTTCTTTGTTACCAGTCAGGGGTCGGAGTTTGGGAGAAATATGTGTTAGCTACACCCCAAGGTCCGAACTCTCGTTGAGGCCAGTCTTTGGCTTCAACATTTCTAGTGCGGTGAGCGTGGACCGCGGCTCATACAGAAGTTCCTGAGCAGTTCCATGGCGGGAGATCATGGAGGTGGTGATGACCCCAACGAGCTCCCTAACCCAATACCCTTTGTAGGGATGGAAGAGTTCATGACATCCATCCAAGACATCATGGAGATGCTGCGAAGTATTGCTCCTCGGGGTGACTGCTCAACTCCCACCCCCCAGGAACTAGCTCCCAGGGGTCTCGGCTAGACAGCTCCCAGGGGTCTAGACGAGACAGCTCCGAGGGGTCTCGGCGAGACAGCTCCCAGGGGTCTCGGCGAGACAGCTCCCAGGGGTCTCGGCGAGACAGCTCCCAGGGGTCTCGGCGAGACAGCTCCCAGGGGTCTCGGCGAGACAGCTCCCAGGGGTCTCGGCGAGACAGCTCCCAGGGGTCTCGGCGAGACAGCTCCCAGGGGTCTCGGCGAGACAGCTCCCAGGGGTCTCGACGAGACAGCTCCCAGGGGTGTAGGCGAGATGACCCCAGGATGGCAAGGCAGTGCTACGTCACGGCTGTCAACACCATCTCTTGGCTAGCCAGGGCAGAGGAGATGGAGAAGATCATGGAGAGCTTGAGCAGGATATAGGTATCAGAGGAGAAGGAGGCGAATGACGATCATCATACCTAAGTAGCCTGAAGAAACCTTGTTTTGTGGTTCGAAGATACGGTCTCTATCAGGCCGATGACGGATGCATTCAAGTGTCGCCCCTTCGCGATCACGTTGAAAGACAAGGCAAGGAACGTGGAAGGGGTGTCCATCGGCCACGCTTGGAGTGACGATAATCTGAAGCGCTTTTATTCATAGGATGGGTAAATTTGCGTATACCATTGTAATCTGTTATTTTAAGAATTGTTTCCCTGCAGGTTTTAATGCGTTTTTGGTTTTGACGGCACCACGTAGACCGTTGTCCAGGCTTCCATCAAGCTGGCAGGGTCATAGGATCGCTTGGGGGGAAAGGAAAAGAGGTTGATAGTTTGCAAGACCCCGAGAGGATCCCGCTGCGCAGGCTCTCATTAGCTAGCAGGGCTGGAAGGCGCACTCGGCCCCGGGTAGACCCGCTGTCAAGGCTCTCACTAGCTGGCAGGGTTGTAGGCTCGCCTGGGGGGTAAGGGAATACCCCGAGAGGATCCCGTTGTGCAGGCTCTCATTAGCTGGCAGGGCTGGAAGGCGCACTCGGCCCCGGGTAGACCCGCTGTCCAGGCTCTCACTAGCTGGCAGGGCTGTAGGCTCGTCTGGGGGGTAAGGGAATACCCTGAGAGGATCCCGCTGTGCAGGCTCTCATTAGTTGGAAGGCGCACTCGGCCCCGAGTAGACCCGCTGTCAGGCTCTCACTAGCTGGTAGGGTCGTAGGATCGCTTGGGGGAAAGGAAAAGAGGTTGATAGATTGCAAGACCCCGAGAGGATCTCCTCACCCAGGCTCTCACCAGCTGGGTGATTCGAATGTGTCTTGGTGGAGAGAAGGAACCAACCCCCGAGAGTATCTCCTCACTCAAGCTATCACTAGCTGGATGGGTCGAATGTGCCTCGGTGGAGAGAAAGTTCCAAACCCGAGAGGATCTCCTCACTCAGGCTCTCACCAGCTGGATGGGTCGAATGTGCCTCGGTGGAGCGAAGGTTCCAACCCCGAGAGGATCTCCTCATCCAGGCTCTCACTAGCTGGATGGGTCGAATGTGCCTCGGTGGAGAGAAGGTTCCAACCCCGAGAGGATCTCCTCATCCAGGCTCTCACTAGCTGGATGGGTCGAATGTGCCTCGGTAGAGAGAAGGTTCCAATCTCGAGAGGATCTCCTCACTCAGGCTCTCACCAGCTGGATGGGTCGAATGTGCCTCGGTGGAGAGAATGTTCCAACCCCGAGAGGATCTCCTCACCCAGGCTCTCACCAGCTGGGTGGGTCGAATGTGCCTCGGTGGAGAGAAGGTTCCAACCGCGAGAGGATCTCCTCACCCAGGCTCTCACCAGCTGGATGGGTCGAATGTGTCTTGGTGGAGAGAAGGTTCCAACCCCGAGAGGATCTCCTCACTCAGGCTCTCACTAGCTGGATGGATCGAATGTGCCTCGGTGGAGAGAAGGTTCCAACCCCGAGAGGATCTCCTCATTCAGGCTCTCACTAGCTGGATGGGTCGAATGTGTCTAGGTGGAGAGAAGATTCCAACCCCGAGAGGATCTTCTCACCCAGGCTCTCACCAGCTGGGTGGGTCGAATGTACCTCGGTGGAGAGAAGGTTCCAACCCCGAGAGGATCTCATCACCCAGGCTCTCACTAGCTGGATGGGTCGAATGTGCTTCGGTGGAGAGAAAGTTCCAACCCCGAAAGGATCTCCTCATCCAGGCTTTCACTAACTGGATAGGTCGAATGTGCCTCGGTGGAGAGAAGGTTCCAACCCCGAGAGGATCTCCTCACTCAGGCTCTCACCAGCTGGGTGGGTCGAATGTGCCTCGATGGAGAGTAGGGGCCAACCCCCGAGAGGATCTCCTCACCCAGGCTCTCACTAGCTGGATAGGTCGAATATGCCTCGGTGGAGAGAAGGTTCCAACCCCGAGAGGATCTCCTCATCCAGGCTCTCACCAGCTGGATGGGTTGAATGTGCCTCGGTGGAGAGAAGGTTCCAACCCCGAGAGGATCTCCTCATCCAGGCTCTCACTAGCTGGATGGGTCGAATGTGGCTCGGTGGAGAGAAGGTTCCAACCCCGAGAGGATCTCCTCATCCAGGCTCTCACTAGCTGCATGGGTCGAATGTGCCTCGATGGAGAGAAGGTTGCAACCCCGAGAGGATCTCCTCACTCAGGCTCTCACCAGCTGGATGGGTCGAATGTGCCTCGGTGGAGAGAAGGTTCCAACCCCCGAGAGGATCTCCTCACCCAAGCTCTCACTAACTGGATGGTTCGAATGTGCCTCGGTGGAGAGAAGGTTCCAACCCCGAGAGGATCTCCTCACTCAGGCTCTCACTAGCTGGATGGGTCGAATGTGCCTCGGTAGAGAGAAGGTTCCAACCCCGAAGGGGTCTCGCCACCCAGACTCCCATTAGCTGGCATGGCAGGTTGACCCCTCGAAGAGGCCAAATATTTTCGGCTCCAAGAGTGCTACACTCAGCGAATACGTTGGGTTGGACGTTTCTTTCCGAGCATGGAACTTGCTCGAAAAGAGCAGGGATTGTGTACAACCCCGTATTCGCGGAGTGGGGTCCTCAAGCAAGCGCAAGATGTAATCCGGAGAATGGTTCGAGACAAGTGAGTCCAAAGGCCCATGGGGCAAAGGGTCGGGTGCGGCGGGAGGTCGGTACCCGCCCCGGCCTCATTTTCAAGGGGGCGGGTGTGGCGGGAGGCTGGTACCCGCCCCGGCCTCATTTCCAGGGGTCTAGGCGGGACAGCTCCCAGGGGTCTCGGCGAGACAGCTCCCAGGGGTCTCGGCGGGACAGCTCCCAGGGGTCTCGGCGGGACAGCTCCCAGGGGTCCTGGCACCCACCCCGGCCCCTTGGGGGTTTCGCCCGGCTTGAGCAGCTCGCCCGGCTTGAGGGTCTTGCCCGGCTCGACGATCTCTCCCGGCTTGAGGGTCAGCTATCTTGCTCATGGTGGGCTGCGAATAGCTGTTCAAAACAGCGGAGTTTGGCTGTTGGCAGACCAGCCCAGGGTATTTCAGTAATATTAGAAATAGCGGAATTACGCTTTTGGCAGACCAGATACTGAAAATCTATAAATAGACCCTTGGGGTGCCTTGGAGAGGGATCCGTGGTCACCAATCTTCATTTTCTTCATTCATCCTCCAAGGCACCTAGCTCAGCATTGGCTACGGAGGGGGAGATCTCAAAGGGTTTTGGGTGTGAGGTGGGACCTCCATGCTAGAGCCAAGGGTCATTTTCCAAATTCAGGTCTCTCACCAAGGGATGGCTTGGGAGAAGTAGCTGTGAGCAGCACCCCTAGGTCCGAACTCTAGGTAGAACCGAATCTTGGTTTCAACAACTACCCCTCCCTCGTTTAACATGCCTAGTGACTAGACTCTCACAACGCCTAACAGGTGCCTCTAATGATCTCCTTTGTATGTGTCCAAACCATCTTTGACGAGCTTCTCGCATCTTCTCTGCAATTGGTGTTACTCATGTCTTATCCCTGATACATTCATTCCTAATTTTATCCAATCTTGTGTGACCATGCATCCACCTAAGCATTCTCATCTCCGCAACTCTCATTTTTTGCTCATGTACACAATTCACTGCCCAATACTCAGAACCATAGAGCATCGCAGGTTTAATTGCAGTACGATAAAACTAGCCCTTAAGTTTAGTGGTACTTTACGATCACATAAGATCCCTGACGCGCCTCTCCACTTCAACCAACCCGCATGGATTCTATGTGTCATATCTTTATTAATACCTTCATCTTTGAACTATCGTCCAAGATATTTAAAACACTCACTACGGGAAATATCTTGATCACCCAACTTAATAACGAAGTAATCCGTCCTTCTTATACTGCTAAATTTAAGCTTCATATACTCCCTCTTTGTCCTACTCAACCTAAAACCCTTTTTTTAAGTATCTCGTCAAGATTCGATTTTTGCGTTTACACCCTCGTGCGTCTCATCAACCAAAACGATATCTGCAAACAATAAACACCAAGGTATTGCTTTTTGGATATGTATGGTGAGCTCATCTAAGATAAGGGCAAAAAGATAAGGGCTTAAAGTTGAACCTTGATGTAAGCTAACAGTGATAGGGAATTCCTGTGTTAATCCTTCAGATGTCCTCACCCTTGTCACTGAATCTGTATACATATCATTGATTATGTCAATATATAATACATTTACACCTTTCTTTTCTAAAACTCTCCATAAGATCTCTCTTGGAACTCTATCATAAGCCTTCTCAAGATCAATAAACAGCATATGCAAATCTTGTTTTCTTTCTCGATAGTTGTCAATGAGTCTCCTCAAGAGATGTATAGCTTTCATGATCGACCTCCCTGGCATGAATCCAAATTGATTCTCCGAGATGTTAGTCTCTTGTTTTAATCTTCTTTCTATTACTCGTTCTCATAGTTTTATGGTATGACTCATCAATTTAATTCCTCTGTAATTAACATTATTTTGTATATCTCCTTTATTTTTATACAAAGGTAGCAAGATACTTTCTCTCCATTGGTCTGGCATCCTCTTTGACTTCAGTATCCTATTGAAAAAATATGTAAGCCACAAAATTCCTTCATTTCCTAGAAATTTTCATACTTTGATGGGTATATTGTCTGGCTCAAACGTCTTTTTATTTTTCATCTTATTTAGATCATCTTTTATCTCTGATACTTTAATTTTACTATCAAACGTTATATTCATATATTTCTTTGATTTACTTAACTCTTTCATGTTCAATTCATTGTCTTTTGATTCATTATAGAGTTGATAAAAGTATCTTTTTCATCGCTCTTAAATATTAACATCATCCGTTAAAACAATGTCTTATCTTTTATGCATTTTACTTGAATTAAATCTTTTGTCTTCATTTCTCTAGTTTGAGCAACTGTCTGTTTAAATGTAGTTTTACTTACTGTCTGTTTAGCTTCTTTTTTGGCGATTTTATACTTAGCTGAGTTTTCATCATTCTTGCAAGCGTAGGGTGATTTATAGCTGACCCTCTTTGCTCTCACTTTGTCCTGCACTTCCTCTTTCCGCCACCAAGATTTTTTATTCGCACGACCTTTTGATACTCCAACCACGTTCTTTCTACTAATCCTTAAATGTGAACTGTGAAGACATAACTTCCCATGAGACATTAAGATCAACATAAGCGTCATCAACTATTTATTCTATAACTGACGCCTTGAAAGCAAACTATTTTTCCATCTTCAAATTCCACCACCGAATTTTTTTCAACATTTTTGTTCTTGTCTTAAATTTATTATATTTAATTTGTACATCTAACACCACTAACCTATGTTGTGTTGTCAAACTTTCTCACGATATAACTTTGCAATCCTTACAAATCATTTTATCCATTTTGCGATTTATAAAATAATCAATCTGACTTATTTGGTCCACTTTTAAACGTAATTAAATTTTATTCCATCTTATGAAAAAGCGCATTTGATACAATTAGCTCATGTGTTACGGCAAAGTCTAAAATGGTTCGTCCTTATTTATTCCTTTCTTCATATACATATCCTCCATGAACAGCTGTGTAATCTACATTTTCCTTCCATATATGTCCATTTAATTCTACTTTTATGAAAATCTTCTCTCTTTGTGGAATTTTTCTTATTAAATCATCTAAGCCTTCTCAAAAGTGCACTTTAATAGCTTTATTTAACCCTACTTGTCGAGCGTAAGCACTGATCAAATTAATAGTTTTTTTTCCTATGATCAATTTAAGAGCTAATATTTTATCACTTTTTCTACTTACCCCAACAACTTCATCCTTCCAAGTAGTATCCACAATAATATTTACTACACTGCTTGTTTTATTTTTTTTTTGTGCACCATAATTAAAAACCTGAATTATCTAAAAATTTAGCCTTCTCACCCACCCATCTAGTCTAATGCAGGCATAAAATATTTATCCTTCTCTTAATCATCGTATTCACTACTTTCATCGTTTTCCCGTTAGCGTACTTATTCCAACTTCCAAACCTAAGTCGATCATAATTCCTATGACATACTTCCCTAGGACGTCTAATATGTGATGACTTTTGTCTATCTAACACTACACCCAAGTTAGACTTGGAGGTGCAACGGTCCTTGTCAAGATATGATATTTTAATATTAAAATAAATTTATAATCAAATTTAAATTACATGACTCAAGCTAGACTCGCTGAGGGATAAAGTTATATGATTAACCTAGACCTTCATAAGACTACCTGCAAGCAGAAAATGAAGTTAGGAACAACAAAGGCTTTTCAAAATGATCGGCCACAAGTAAATGATAATTTAGAGCAAGCTCGGAAACTTTTAAAGACCAAATAGATTAAGCATAAAATTATACTAGCATGACGAGAGAAAAGTAGAGGAATACCACTGGCACAAAAACACCACGACGCCTACAACCTGTATCGAATCTGCTAGGGAAATGGAGGCTGAAATGGAGGACCGAGTTTTGGCATCGGTTTTAGGGCTTTAGTTTGGCCTCTGGAGGGTGGGAGAAGGCCAGGAGACTGGAGAATGAGGGTGTAACGCCCCGGTCTATTGTGGGTGCGTTATAGGTCTGCAGACCAGTGACCCCAACACATCTCCACGGATCTGACTGGCCGCAACCTCTAATTCCAGTGGCAGGTTGTTGAGGCTAGGGCTTGAACCCTAGACCTCCTAGATAAGGGAGCTCTAAACTGGTCCTCATCACCAAATTTTTTTTATGGGACATAGGACTTAATGTGACGAAATTTTTCAGGATGTCAAATATGGGATGAGGAATATACCAGGCCACAATAAGAAGGAGAATATTAGGAGCGACGGCGTCAATATCCATCTCTCCCCCTGATGAGAGATGAGAGCCAAAGAATGGTTACCCTTCAAAAAATGTAACATCCATGGTACAAAAGAAGTGTCTAAAAGAAGGGTAGCAGCGATAATATCTTTTCGTAGTAGAGGAGTATCCAACGAAAATGCATGTGGGAAAAAGTATCAAGTTTATTGTGATTGGGTTTATGAATATAAACAAAATAGACTCATACATACACACAAGGGAGAAGAGAGGTGTGGAGGATACATTTGGTAGACAAACGAGAGATAGAGGAGACATATTACAAAGCACTGGATGTGGAGTCGGATAATGAGGTATGTCACCGTGAGGACACATTCGTCTCAATAAGATTTGGGAAAATTCATTGTAATAAGAAGACATTGTGTACCTTCTAGAAGGTATTTGCTTTTTGTTCAATAACAACATTTTGGGTGGAGATATGTGTGCAAGTGGTTTGATGGAGTATACCATGATCAGCAAGATATAACTGAGTGACCAAAGGTGACAAGAAAACATCACTTTTTTGTATTAATAAATAAAACATGAGTAGAGCAAGAAAACAGTCAATAAATGTAACAAACTAATGGTGACCAAATAAAGGGATTAGAGGAGAAAACTCTCAAACATATGTATGAATAACATCAAAAGAAAACATATTAGGAGATGAAATATAAGTCAGACTATGTCGTATACGATTAAAGAGTTCACAAAAATCACAAACAAAATTGCTCATAGAGCTGCAAAACATAGAAAACATCTTGAGAAGGAATCTTATGAAGATGTGTCTGAGAATGTCATCATTGCACATCCACAGAGAGAGTAGGAGCACTAGAGAGAGCTCGGTGAGCTTGTTGATCCAAGAAGTCCAGGCCTCTGTAGTTCCTACCACTATCAATACATTGCTTTACTGCAAGATCCTTAAAAACAACCATTAGGAAGGAATGTTGCGAAGCAGTTTAAAGATGTGGTCAAGTAACTAACTTATAGCAAATTTTAGAGAAATGTGTGAATATGTAAAACAAATGTGAGGGGCATGACAGAGAAACATAATGGTTCCTTTGCCAGTAATGGATGAAAAAAGTCATTGGAGGTGATAAATTTATCCCCGCGAGAGAGATGGGTGTATGAGATAGAACCTGGGACCTGGTCATCTGATCAGTCGCATCAGAATCGATGATCCACTCAGATTGGATTATGAAAGCAGATTGTGCGTTCAGAGTATCTGAGGTCACAAAGACAGTGGTGGAAGTGTTGCTCTGAGTGCATACTAGACGTCGCGGGGTATCAAGTTCTTAAGTGGATAAACCGTCGGAGGAGAGCATACCAGTAATGGCTTCATGAGCTTCATTCGCATGAGCAATAGAAGTATGAGAAGGCTGGTGAGGACTACCGCGTCCACGACTACCATTGCCTTTTCATGAAGGAACGAGATGAGGATGTAGGTGAAAACAAGAGTCTCAAGCATGACCCTATTTATCACATTGATCACACAACCGAAAAATGGACCTAAAGGAGGAATGGCTTGATGAATGCCAGCAAGAACGGAACGATCGGACACCCAGTTGGAATTAAGAGAACATCGGCAATCTTCATCACCCAAGACCATGTTGAATGTTTCCCAAAGCGAGAGAAACGATGGTGATTCAAGCATGTGTGCAGACCATGTCACGGTCCATAGTGAGGCCCATAAGAAAAACATGGACACGGTAGCGATCTTCCTCTGTCTTCAAAGTGCGGGCGTCGGTTGTGCATGCTAGAGTGAAGTTCTTAAAGTAGTCGAGTTCTTGATAAAGATACTCGAACTAAGAGAAGTAGACGAAAACGCTAAAGAAGCCTTGTTCGAGATCAAGAAGAGGCCAAGTGAGATCATGGGAAGATGTTGACGCCGGTTCAGGAGAGGATCCGAGAGGAGATGCTCGCGGGAAGATGCTAGCAGGCTAGAAAGGTGACGTACGTGAAACGGAGCTCGCATGAATATGCGAGCTCTATTCTGATCAGGATCAAAAGAAGAGGAGACACTCGCTCTGTTCTGCTCCGATAAAAAGATGTGCACGCGGGTTTGGGAAATGTGGAATCGGATGCAACGGGGAAGAGGTCTCCACAAAATCAAATCAATGGCGCATGAGCATGTGCAAGGTAGCAAATAGTGGGCAAAAAAAAAAGTCAAAGAGTTGAATGCAAGAGAGTCGCGAAAAAAAATTGTTCTTGATATGATATCGAGTTGAGAGTTTGAAAATATCTATTCCTCAAAAATTACTAAAACATTATATTACTTAAACTTTATACATCAGGAGGAAAAACCTTAGACTACCACCACAGGTGTAGGATTAAAGAGAAGAAAGAAAAATAATAAAACTGTTGGACCTTCTTATGGGCCTTACATTGCTTTATATACAACTAATCAACCGTTTTCCTTTACAAAAAAAGAATGGTTTTCAAAAATCAACAAATAATCTATAGAATCTTATTACATCTTGTTATTTATCAATAAGCACTCAAATATTGCATAGCAAACATATTATGTTACAAGTAGATCAGTCCAAGAACGATAAAATACTATTTTCAAATAATGCAATTGTATGGTTGTAGAAAATTCGGAGAAAATCTCAAAGGGTGCACCTATGATCTCCAATTTTTGGGCGTGCACTAGCCAAAGTCCCAGTAAAGCCCACACCAGCAACGGTCCAACCTATGCATGCAATGATATATTTGTTATGTAACGACTACATCTGCAATACATACTCAAGCATGCAATTGTGAGATCAATGGTAGACCATAGAATGATAAAAGTAAAATGGTATCTATAATCTACCATGCCTTTAGAAAATAACTCTTAGATCAATATTGACTAGGAGAATAAAATTTAGTTCGCATCACATAATAAACGCAAATTAATGTTGGTAAAAACTTTCAGAAATCAAAATAAGTCTAGCAAGAACTAAGAACATAGGAACCTCAAAGAATCAAACTATTTTGCTGCCAAGTAGACAAGCAAATCTAATAAAAGGCAACAGTTGCCCCCATTTTGGATTAGGGATGAAGATTTTGTTATGGGTCCCCACCATCCGTCGCCAGTTGCGCATATTTCATTTGTCTTTATGTATGTTATTTTAAGTGTTAGAGTCGAGTCGTATTTAAGAGTAATTAGAGTGATCAGGTTTTAATATTTTGAGCACCTACTTTTATTTTTGAGTATTTACATCGGTGTCACTTTGTCTTTAAATAGAACCTTTAGGTCATTGTATGAATTATGAATGAAATTAACCAAATTCTATTCATCTCTAGTTCTCTCTTCTTCCTCAATTTCTAAGGTTGGGGTTGCGCATGGCTCCACTTCTTCCTCTTCCCCACACATTCTCTACGGGTAGAGATCGGCTACCCTTGTATCTCTGCCTTCACCACCACCTCCTACGAAGCCCCGAAGAAGGCTTGTAACATCTTGGTATCAGAGCTAGTGATCCTCCCTTCTCTCTACGGCAAACAAACAGCCCCATCAACTCATCGTCTACACCCCACCCTCGTCCTTCTACAACAGCAACTGAACCGCCTTCCCTCGTCGTGACAGACCTTCTGCTCTAAGTGCCTCCATGGTCCTCCTTCGCTCTCCCATAACCAGCAGATCTACATCCCTGGATCGCACCAAGCCATCGCTTGATCCACCGTCAAGACCAGATCTGTCCACCCTCGTCGCTCTGATAACGACACGCTAACGCACTTCCACCGATGTCGGCGTACCATGTTGAAGCCACCCATCGCAGCTTCAACAACCATGACGCCTTGATTTCTCCTCGTCCACTTCCAGCAAGGCCACAGACGCTACCAACGCCAATCATCAGTCATCTTTGATTGCACGAAAGGAGTCTAGCGCTGCATACACAATATCTTTGTTGAGCCCCCCCACCCCCACCCCACCCACACACACACGTCCCCCAAGCACCCTGCGCAGCAATCTCTTTTTTCTTATTTAAGCAATCCTTCTTGGATTGATTAATTGATTCCGTTGGTGTAGAGATGAGAAGAGACAAGCAACTTGCCCTTCGTTCGATGTTCCAACATTTATTGGATATGTCGACGTCTTATGATGTTGCGCTTTCGTGGCTCACCGTCAGCACTGACAGTCTACTTCAGAGGCCCGATTCCACTAGAGCAGTCATTGATCCTACTACAGTAGTCATTTGTCCCACCAACGCCCAAAGAAGCTCCACCGATCTTCGATGTTCTTGTCGTTCCACCATCACCTCTAGTTGTTCTTGCCCCGCAATTCACAAAGTCGGCATCATCGCCTCCAAGCCCGGAAGTGGTGCCTCCAAAATTTATGTAGTCGTCATTAGTCCACGCGGTCTCCATCTCACAGCCGCCGCTCCGGCCACCAGCTCCACTGGCCGCTCTGGAAACATTACTTCTGGCAACCCCCCCCCCCCCCAGTCGGCGCTGCCACTTTTGATCATCGCAGCTCATAGTCCGCATAGTCCTCCGTCGCCCTCAACTGTTCGCAACCACTAGGCACACTTGGCCTGACTCCATATTTAATGCACGACAATCACAATCGCCCCTTCGCAAGCACCTCTGACCCGCCACATCCCGGTAACATCGGTATTTTAAATTCACATTGCATAATTTTAAATTTTAGAGTTCGATCGCGAGTATAATCGATCAAATCAACTTGTGTCGAGGTAATAATTCTTTTTGGTTAATTTTATTTCCGCTAATCAGTTATTTAATTTGCAGGAACTTTAATAGCATTAGTGTAGTTAGGATTAAATGTTAAAATTGTAAATATAGAATGTTTTCAATTTTCCTCTCAATATTAACCACGATTTCAGCCCCCTCCAAGATTCCTAAATCATGCATAACCTTTTATCCCCCCCCCCTGCAGGCGCTTGACAGAAAGAAACCGACGCTCGTCTATTTCTCCTTCACAACCCGAACGAGAAAAAGATTAGGGCCTTCCGATTTCTCCACCTGAACAATCGACGCCTCCCCTCTTCAGTGCGAGGAGACTGGACGACACTTCTATTGGCTTTCCGGATGCACGGAAGCCTTTCCCCAAGTCACTGAAAGCCATTCCCAAGCACGGAAGGCTTTTCCATGTCAGGTAGCCGCCAGAATCTTTTTTTGACAGTTCTTTGATTTCTCCTCCCCTTCTTAACCAATTTCTGTTAGGGTGTTTTCATTTTCACTCTTTCCTCAATCAGAAGTCGATGACCTTTTCCCCTTCCTTGATTGCCCTAGTTGAGGCTGGCTTTTTTGGTCACGATCATTTGCCCTCCAGCAAAATCTCTACAGGTAATGATGATCCCCTCTTGAAATTTTATCTTGCTCTTATAACAGTATTGTTCAAAGTTTCCAATTAAACCATATTAAATTAGTGGATCTCCCATGTAGTCATGGGAACTACAACTTCCAATTTAGACGAGGCCTTTACAGTTTCAGAATTTGCAACCCTCCATTAATAATGAAGTGGTAAGTTTTTCATCTCTTCATCATAAATATGTATAATGTCTACCCCCTTAGATTCCGTGAGAAGATTTGGCAAAAGAGAGCTTTGTGGTTAATCAGTGGAGAGATGTTCGTGTTTCCAGTGTAACCTAGTCATCCATAGCGCAGCAACGCGTTTATGAGCGCCGCAACACCGAGGTAAAAAACTCTGTTCGTTTTGTACATATTGTATTACATAAAATGTTCTTTTATAGTTATGAGAATATTTAGAAACTCACATGTATTGATATGCAATAATAGTGATGATAAGAAACTGTAGAAAACAGGGCTTTTCTAACAGAAACTATAAACTCCTCAAGCGTCCAGCTAATACAAGCATAAAAATAATGTATTTTTCTTTCAGTTATATCCCCATGAAATTTATGAAAATATACAAAACATGTAATCAAGTAAATCTTTGGAATGAGAGGAAATACTAAATTATATGAATATATATACATGGTGATTAACTGGTAAGAGGCACGGCCTAAGGCGTTCAAATGAATAAGTATGCAATCCAACATAGAATCCAAGTGTACGCCGAAATCTAGAAATCCATATAGTTCAACATTTTAGAACTTGAATGAAAAATGTATAATATGATTACACTAGAACAAACAATTATGGCTCCATTTGGTTCGGCGGTGGCGGGTCGATCCGGCGGGTGGAAACGGAGTGTTCGAACCGGAGGGGAGAGGTGGCTGCTCCAAACGGAGCTTTTTGGGGAGTTTCTCAAGGCGGGCGGGTGGAAACAGAGCAAACGTCGTCGGAGGTTCATTTGTTTACCCTCCTTCCGGCGGCGTTTGCCCAAAACGGAGCAGCGAAACGCCCAAACAAATAGAGCCTATGTTTACAATATTTTTGATAGAAAAGCATGCATAGAATTGTAGTACATGTTCCCACTGTATAAAATGTTGTTTTAAAAAGCATGCACATCTATGTTTCTTTTAAATTATTTTTTAATATCAAAAGGAGGAACGGTTTTTTCTTGCTCTCCAACAGGTTGACCCATTTTTGGGCTTTTCTTACCGGGGTCACAGGTGAGGAGTTACGCTTCGGATAAGCATTTGCGGACCTCCATTTATAGCTTGTTTTTTGTTCAGTTGCCTTTCCTTTCAGTTATTGTACTATTTTCTTTCATGAACTCGGTGTAACCAAAATATTTAAGATTTTTTATGCATCAAACAGTATTTAGTATTCCAAAAAATCCAAATGTATGGTTCATTTCTTTTCTAATTGGCTGTGAATTCAGAAAAATTAAGGTATCCTTTTACCCTTAGCTTTGATTAGAGTTTCTAATTTATTTGGTTTTATTTTTTTCCCAGTATCTTTTGTTCTCTTCGTGGTCTGAATTTTGTCACTCCTATATATAAAGGAGTGTTTCTTGTTCAATAAGATTTATTTTGATTACTTCCTATGGTATCAGAGTTACGAGAACCCTAATTGCACTTGCATGCTCGTTCGTTGCTTTCGTCAAAGCTCGCTTGTTGCTCGCAAGATCGTCGTTCGTCACTCGCCAGACCGTCGCTCCTTCAGCTTCCGCACAGCAGCGGCTCCTAGCACTAACACCGCTCGACCGCCCGTCGCTCCTTCCGCTTCCTCCCAGCACTGCCTTCCGCCCCTTTCGTCTTGTCCCAGCAGCGTCTACCTCTTCCCGTCGATTTTCTTTTGGACGCAGGAAGTGTGCGACAGTAAGGATCTACTACCTGGCGTCTGGTCTCTTCTAATTGAAGGGATGAACCCTCCATTGATATTTCTCCTTGTGTTCTTGGCTCGCCTCCTTCGTCGGGATCATTTGGGTTCTTCTCTTTCTATGAGAAGTTAGTATGGGTTGCACCCCGTTCTTCCCATTGGCTTGTTCTCGTGGTTTCTATCCTCAGGTTGCTATGGAAGGGAGTGTGGATTCTTCAAATATGTCCTCTAATGTGTGTTGAGTGTTCCCCTATATCGGCATTGGAATCCAGACGTGTTATCCATGATTATGAGTCTCCTCAAATTACCACCATGAAATTTGATGGCACCAATTATCTTTCATGGGCTCGTTCTATCACTCTTGCCCTTAAAAGTCGTCGTATGTTCGGGTATGTTACTGGGACTATAACAGCCCCCGCCATGACTTCTACAGATTGGTCTCAATAGGAATCTGAAAACTCCTAGGTGATGTCGTGGATGCTCAATTCCCTGCAGGAATGCATAGCTCGGAATTAGTTGTTCTTAGACAATGTCGCGGATATTTGGAAGCGTGTTGAGGTTACTTATTCCTGTCGTGGGAAAGCCGCACAAATTTTTCAACTCCGTCGACGGATATTCCTCTTGAGGTAAGGCGATCGTTCCTCCTCTTCCTATTACATAGAGTTTACTCAACTCTAGCAAGAGTTATGATCACTTCGATTATCTTACCCTTGTCTCTCCTGAAGATGAAGTGTTTGTCTGGACTCGAGAGGAACGCAACCGGATCTTTGAATTTCTTCATGGTCTGCACCGAGATTTTAATCTTATTAGTGTCTAAATTCTTGGGCGTTCTCCTCTTACCTCTCTACCAGAAGTATACAGTATTGTTTAGCAAGAATTTAATCGCCGCCAGACGTTACACCCCTACTCTGCCTCGAAGGGCTCTGCTTTTGCTACTTAGTTTTGCCTTGGTGGGCGTCCTTCTCATGACTACATGTCCAAATCTGCAGAGAAGGATCATCTGACGTGTGATTATTGCAGGAAGACCGGTCATACTAGACACACTTGCTTCAATCTTCATGGCTTCCCTTCTTCCAGAGGGGTTCCTGCCTCTCGTGATGGTCATGGTTATGGTCATTCTCAAGGCCACCCTCCTCTATCCAGATCTGCACATCTCTCAGATGCTTTTGAAGATATTAATCTCTGATATTGTCATGTTCTTATGTTGCTTCTTCTGCTCTCTCTTCTGAATAAATTCAAGCCCTATGTTGTCTGATACATGGCCAACCTTCTGAGACCTCTAGTTCATCATCCTCCTATGCCCACCAAAGGCCCTCAGGTGCTCATTCTGCTATTAGTCACCCCTCCACCCAGTGGATCATTGACAGTGGAGCCACTGATCATATGATTAGCTCTGTTTCAGGTTTTATCTCCGACTCTTCTCTGTCTATTTGAGATAAAATGAGCGTTGTTGATGGTTCTTTTTCCCCATTGTTGAAAAAGGAACCATTCTCTGCTCTTCCCTCACTCTCCCTTCTGTTTTTTATGTTTCTAAGTTTACTCGGAACCTTCTTTTTATTAGTCAATTGACTAACTATATGAACTGTTTAGTGACTTTTTCCCCTCTTCTAACTTTCAGGACCTTAAGACGGGATAGGTAATTGGCTCTGATAGTCTGTATGATGGCCTTTATTTGTTTGACCCCTCCAACTCGGCTTCTCCTCCGCGGGCTCTTTGTGTGGCTTCATCCTCTGTTTTGGATTCCTGGCACTGTCGCCTAAGACATCCTTCTATCCCTGTTATGAAACTTTTGTTGCCAACTATGTCACACTCGGTTTTAACAATTTTACTTATTATGTGTGTGAACTTAGTAAACACAAACGGACTTCTCTTACTCATATGTCCCCTCCTAATGTCACTCATTTTGAGGTTATTCATTCTGATGTTTGGGGAGCTGCCAAATTACTTCTATTTTTGGTTGTAAATAGTTTGTCACTTCTATAAACTGTTTTTCTCGTTGCACTTGAGTTTACTTAATGAAAACCAAAACGGAAGTTTTTACCCTGTTTCAGCGGTTTCATAAAATGATTGTCACTCAGTTTCATGCTACCATTAAAGTATTGTGAAGTGATAATAGACGTGAGTATATTGACTCTCATTTTGAACACTACCTCAGTGACTTGGGTATCATCCACCAAACTTCATGTGTTTGCACCCCTGCTCAGAATGGGGTCGTTAAGCGTAAGAATCGACGCCTACTTGAGGTTGCACGATATCTTACTACATATACACCTTCAAAAAAATTATTAAGGGGACGTCGTCCTCGCAGCTACGTATCTTATTAATCGCATGTCTACTTGTATCCTTCGCAACAAAATCCCCTTGTGCACTCCCAATATTACTCATACTCAGCTTCCTCAACGTATTATTAATCGCATGTCTACTTGTATCCTTCGCAACAAAATCCCCTTGTGCACTCCCAATATTACTCATACTCAGCTTCCTCAACGTATCTTTGGGGGGTGCTTTGTCCACGTGCACCACACCTCCAAGTTTGACCCTCGTGCACTTTGGTGTCTCTTCATTGGCTACTCTCCCACCCAAAAAGGGTATAAGTGCTTTCATCATATGACCCAAAAGACTTTTATCTTCAGGGATATCACATTTCATGAATCTGAGTCTTACTATGGGAGCTCACTTCAGGGGGAGTGTTACTATGGAAGTGAGCTCTCCCTCCATTCCACTACCTATTTCTCCTCCATAGCAGCCTGTTATTCCTAGCTAGTGTTGTTCTGCCTCTGGCATTGCCTGCTCGTCTCACTCCTCCTTTGCAGGTTTATACTAATCGACAAAGGGGCACAAACAATCAGGATTCGAACATCATACTGATGAGCTTGATATTTATAGGGTTTTTCAGACACATCTGGGCTAGATTTCAAGCACAGGCACTTCGCATTTGGCTCATGATCGCTTATATTTCACTTGTTCCTCATTTGTACATGAAGTGCACTTTTTGTCCATTGTGGTGCGCAATTGCGCTTCATTTTATTGGGGGTAAGCACATGGTGTTCCCCGTTGTGTTTTACAGTTCTTATTGCAGTTTTGGACACGCTGGGGCAAAGCCCAATCCATTATTGGAGTTTTGAGAATTTGCACGGTCATGTGTTTTTTCCTTCACGCACGGGCGTTCTGCTTGTGTGTGACCAGTGACCACTGTGTTGAAATTCTGAGTTCTGCCTTCGCTCGTGCGTTTTGGTCATGCACGGTTGATTCCAACCATGCGAGAGCAAATCGCACGAGCAACCGGCTTTCTCTAAAAATTTTATGTCTTTATTGGTCGTGCGTTTCCTTCATGCACGGTTGGATTTAACCGTGCGAGATGAAAATCGCACGAGCTAGGGTTTGGCCGAAAAATCTGAGTTCTGTCTTTACCCGTGTGTTTTTGTTCACGCACGGTTGTTGCGACCGTGAGTGAGGAGAAATCGCACGGCCAGACCCTTGGCCTGTAGTGAAAGTTTCTTTGTAAATATCGCATGGTTCGATCACACGACCGTGCGTTCGACCGTGCATGGCTATTTTCTCACGATTTTTCTATTTAAGCCGCAGGTTTTGCCCAATGGGGGTTCACTTCTTCATTCCGCAAAGTTCCGCCGCAAACCCTAGGGGAGAACTCCGGCTCCTCTTCCTCCTCCATCTGTTAGGGCTTTTGCCCTAGGCCACCTCCATCATCCAAGAGCTTCCAAGGAGGAGATTCTAGCCCTATCTTCATTACAAAGCAAGGAGAGTTTCGTGAGACGAAGAAAATGGGTCAATTGGGAGGAAGTGGCAGCCCTTTTCTACCCCGGACGTAGTTACGGACCGAGTTAGGATGTGGATTGACAACCCGGTGATTCCTACCGTGCATCTCAATGAGTCTTTGGATGTGGTTATATCCCTTGCTTCTCTCCTCTTAATTTGATGATTGTAACTAATCTCTTCATCCCATGATGATGTCTGCGCTCAAACAATTATTTTGAACTTTCTATTTCATTTATGTGAAATTTGTTTGTGTTTGAGTTGTTTGAGGTGCGTCGTCATTCCATCACCATCACCCTCACTCCATTACGCAAGCATATTCGTCCACTCCGCAAGCCTACTCTCTCATTCCACTAAACTACTCTTCCATTCCTCTTAACTGCTCTTTCATCGCGCGAGCCTACTCTTACATCCTCCTTGTGAAGCAATGCATAGCAGCTTGCATAATCCTCATTCACATTGTGAAGCGGGGTCAGCGACCCGCATTGTTAAATTAGGTTTCTTTCATTTTTGTCTTTTGCAAACCAAACTCAGCCTCTCGTAACCCATCCGACCTAAGGACTTCAATCTCCTCAAGTCCTTCCTGAAAAGATAACTACACCTCACTGTGTTCCACGTGAGATCGATACTTGGGAAAATTCGTCCATTTATATTACTTGTGTGACCGGTACACTTGTCGCGAGTGCATCAAGTTTTAGACGTCGTTGCTGGGGAACACAGTCGTGTGAGTTTCTAGATAGGAAGTCGAGAGAAGGAAGTTCTTCCATTTGTGAATAGCATCTTTTTTGTTTTATTTCTTCATATTCCTTTTTTCTTGTTTAAGTATAGGTTGTGTTAGTAATTTATTGTTGGGTGTAGTATTTTGCACAAAGTGTTTGTTATTGTTGAATCCATTGTTCTCACATCATGTTTGTCGTCCTTAATATTCGTTACAGATGGTGTGATGATTATAACCATTTTAGTGATAAATGCACTACTGGAGATGGTGGGCATAATTCTCGTGGCCCGTGTATGGAGCACCGTTCTCTTACAGTCCTTCATACTCCGTGCCGAAGTCTTATGGTCACTCGTACTCGCCGCATTTACCGTTTTTGTATTCCTCTCTGGCCCCGCAAAGACCGAGTAATGTAAAACGGTGCTTGTTTTGTCAAAGCACATACCACGCACTGAAGGATTGTGTTGAGTATCTTCGCCAATTGGACAAGGATGACGAGCCGGATATCCGGATCGTCCCGACTCCTATTCCTGACAGCACACCTTCTGACTCTGGTTACGTGTCTGTGTCACCTTCATGTTTTGAAGGGAATGATGCGGATACGCCTATCAAAGTTGTGGCGGATCTATGTTCTGACATGGCTGTGCTCATCCCCCTGTTCATTCATCAGTATATATGGATTCGATTCTTTGCGAGAAATCAGTGTTTGATTTATCTCTGAGCACAATTTCTCCCCCTCTTGCGCATAATACTACATTTTTTTGACGATATTGTTGAGGATGTTATGCAGGATGAGGCAGGTAATTGCGGTGTTGTGCATATCCCTGTAGAGGAGGATATTTTCCAAGGTGATGAGGAGACTACCTCGGCACCGAAGGAGGAAATCCAAATCATGGAGGAGGTCACTGAAGTTCTTGTCGAACCTTGCAGCATTGTCAACGATGCCGACAATACTTTGCTGCTCCAACCTCTCAGGAGTGATGCCGGGATCACACATGTAATGTCAAATTCTTTATGTCATTCTTCTCTTTTACTTCATAACCCCCCTTCTTTGTCTGAGCATGTGCAGGTTGAGCTTTCACAGGTACTCCAAGAGGACTTAGAGCATTTTGCTCAAGTCAATGATGAGCGCATCCTCTTATGTGAGGAGGTTGATCCCTCCTCCATAGAGAAAGTCTCATTCATTGTCTTATCCTCTTGTCTCCTCCCTGAAGATGACACCTTGCTGCGTAAGAATATTTTTGGTAAGATGAGTGAGGATCTGCCCTCCTTTTCCTACATTCTCTTCCTTCTACCTGTGTGGAGCAGGTATTATTATTTAGGTAGAGGGTTAACTGTTCTATCGTCATATCGGTACTCATTACTGACGCGGATATTAGAACAGTTATTTCTTCACTTTTCTTTTTATTAGGTTTGGCCTAACACAACCTAAAAAACCGGCTCAACAGGTGAGGGTTGCCTTGCCATATAAACAGATCAGAACAGAGTGGATTGGAACTGTGGGACTATTATTAAAATCCCCCCTCGCCCATAGCATGGTTTGACCGGACGGAACCGGGATATAAACAGCTCATGGGCGGACCAGACGGAACCAGACAGAAACTAGGTGGAACCTACCTCTGATACCATGTTAGGTTTGGCCTAACTCAACCTGAAAAACCGGCTCAACAGGTGAGGGTTGCCTTGTTATATAAACAGATCAGAACAGAGTGGATTGACAATGTGGGACTATTATTAACACTTTTCATACTCCCAACAGCTAGAACTTTTAAAGTTCTGAATAAGTCGTGCTGGGAGGACAATAACCTCAGTAGTTATCTTGTTTTTATTTTATGCACTTTCTTTAATTCAGATTTTATTTGTCTATTTTGTTTTTGTTGGAGTTAACCCTTGCAGAAGTCTATTTTGGATTGCGGATGTTGCAGCTTTATCTTGGTTTACACGCGTCTTCTGGCATGCTGACTAGCTGAGCATTGGGTAATCTCTTCTCTAGTCTTCTTTTTAATCTTACTTGTTATATCATGTTTAGTATTGCTTAGTTTAGGTCTGGGGAAAAGTTATCTTGTTCGTTACTCACTCATGTGCACCATTTCATATGTATATGAGACGCACCATTTTATTTCAAATTTATTTATTATATTTGCATATGTCACGCATACCATAGCACTTACGTGAGCACGCTTAACTGTTAGCACGTCATGAGTTAAATTCATTTCTTTTGTGTGATATAGAAAATAATTGTATTGGCTTAGAATTGTGGGGAGTAAAATGTTGACTCATGTAGTGCTCCTAGCGAGTGCTCTTGCCTCGCGTAGAAATTCGAGTAAAATTAATTTTCTCTATGCTTTTAGTTTATACTTTTTCTATTAGCGCAAATATTGTTTATTTTACTTAAAAATTGTTGAATCTGGTGTGAATCTGACGGTAGCGTGGAGATGTGTGTAGACGGTTGTTAGCCTCGTAATGCTCGAGTTGGGAGGAAGGATGATCTTTTTTGGTGCCTAAGAAATTGCCCCAAGTTATTCTTGAAGCATGAGTATATGGTTAGTTCAATTGCGCGAGTGTGATGTAGGCCATCATTTTGGCCTGGTTGAGTGTGTGTAACCATTCCTACCGTCTTATCCACACAAACCCCGTTGTGTCTACCCCGTGTTTTGATTAAGCTCCACATTATCTCATTAAAGCAAAAAAGCCAATCCTAGTTGCACACCCACATTTGAGCTTTAGTATATTCACATTTTTATTTTAGGGGTGTGAATATGGTGTTTCTACATGGATGTGTGGAAGTGCTTCAGTGTTATAATTGCTGAAAATTATTTTGAAAAGTAAAATGAAAATGAAAAAAAAAAGTGAAAAGAGAACAAATTGAAAAAAAAAATTGTTGAAATGAAAATCTTTATGTGAATTTGTTTTGGAAGTAGGCAGCGCACACACCCATGTCGTCAAGTTCAAGTCTAGGGGAGTGGTGCATCCGCGTGTTATTGTGGTGCGTAGATAGTTATTTTTACATTTGCTCATTTGGGTTAGGTGTGTTATGTCATCGTGTTTATCTCTGTATACCCTACCTAAACCTAAGCCTTTTAACCTAAAGTCCTGCAGACTCGCGTGTTGAACCAAACCAGTGTCGTGTAAAGTGCGAACGGGTGAGCTTATGGTCACCGACATTGATGGATTTCTTTAGAGGTTGTTCCAAGCCCCGATCTTTGACAATGCTCGCCTCAACGATCAGTCTATTTTCTCCCTACGCGTGAACAGATGATTCACTGTAATTCTATTTTTGAGTAGTAATAATATATAGATTCGCTCTTAGAAAAAATATAAATTATTGTGTGTAATTAGAATTTCTTTTACTGTATTTCTACGTGGGCGAGCATGTGACTTTGCATGGTACTCTAAGCCAGATATTCCTTTTTCTTATCCACTAAGAGATGGTTTGCTCGGGACGAGCAAATGTTTAAGTCTAGGGGTGTGATGAGTCTGATATTTATAGGGTTTTTCGGACTCATCTGGGCTAGATTTCACGCACAGGCACTTCACATTTGGCTCATAAACGTTTATATTTCACTTGTTCCTCAATTGTACACAAAGTGCACTTTTGCCCATTGTGGTGCGCAATTGCGCTCTATTTTGCTGGGGGTAAGCACATGGTGCTCCCCGTTGTGTTTTACAGTTCTTATTGCAGTTTTGGAAGCATTGGGGCAGAGCCCAATCTGTTCTGGAATTTTGTGCATTCGCACAATCGTGCGTTTTTTCATATGCGTGTGGGCACTCTACTCGTGTGTGACCTTTGTGCTGAAATTCTGTGTTGTGCCTCCGCTCGTGCGTTTTGGTCACGCACAGTTGATTCCAACCGTGCGAGAACAAATCGCACGAGCGACCTGTTTTGCCTTAAAAAATTATGTTTTTATTGGTTGTGTGTTTCCTTCACGCACGACTGGAGTTAACCGTGCAAGAAGAAAATCACATGAGCTGGTGTTTGGCCTGAAAATCAGAGTTCTGTCTCTACCAGTACGTTTTTGTTCGCGGACGGTTGTTGCGACCGTGCGTGAGAAATCGCGCAGGCGGACCTTTAGCATGTAGTGAAAGTTTTCTCGTTAATATCGCACGGTTTGATTGCAAGACCGTGCGTTCGACCGTGCGTTCGACCGTGCGTGACTAATTTTTTGACGATTTTGTATTTAAGCGCAAATTTTTGCCCTATTTGGGATCCTTTGTTCTTTTTTGCGCCCAGAGTTCCATTTTCGCCCCATTTCGCCGCTCCATCATCGCTCAACATCGGGAGGTGCTCTGACAACGTTCTTCGTGCAAATCCAAGGCTAGGGCATCCTCTTGGCCTCCTCCATCATTCGTGTGCTTCCAAGCTCCATTTCAAGGTGTTTCTCGCTGCATACTTGGAGTCTCAGGCGGGATCGTAGTCGGAGGTGATTGACGAAGAAGACGGGCTCATTGGAAGGTGGTGACAGCACTTCTCAACCCCGGACGGCAGTCGAAGACCGAGCACGGACGAGGATTGACAACCCTCCAATTACGGCCGCGAATCTCCGACGAGTCTTCGTGCTTTGGTTGTAATCTTACCTCCTCCTTGTTGTAGTTGTTATTTCTTTGAATGTTTTTTTGTATGGATAATGTTGTGTAAACTCTAATTTACTTTAATCCTAGAATTTTCATGTCAATGTGGTAATCTTTGTGGTTTATGTGAAGTGAGGAGTGCCTCCATTTCATAGTTAAAATCCCGCAAACTTGAGAGTTGTCGCACTAGCAATTGCTAGTGTCATGCGTTGTGATGAGGTGTTTTCGACCCTCATTCTGTCTGTGCGAACCATCCATCTGTCTGCCTTCTCGCTCATCCGCCTATTGAAGTTGTGCATAGCGGCCTGCATAACTTTCATCCACCAAGCGAAGCAGTGTTTGCGACCTGCATTAGTGTAGTTTAGATTTTGTTGTCATTTTCAAAACAAATCCAAAGCCCTTGTTTTTAGTTTTAAATCTTTATAATTCATTTTTTAAACAACAAAATTACACACCCCAACATGCGTTCCTTAGAGATCGATATTTGGGGATAACATCTCATTTTATATTACTTGAACGATCAGTACACTTACCGTGAGTGCATCACATACCGGATCCGGCTACTGGTCTCCAAGGTAACCGTGCTTCCACTCTACATCCCTTATTTCATTATCTAACTTGTTACTCGTTGTCTTCCTTACAAAATGCCTTTATCACTTCTCTGTCTTCCATATCCATCTCTTTCTCTTGGCAAGAAGCTCTAGGGCACCAAAAGTGCAAGGATGTTATGCTGAAAGAGATGATGGCTCTGGAAAAGAATTGCACGTGGGATCAGGTTTATCTTCCTCAAGACAAGACCGTTGTTGGGTGTAAGTGAATTTTTTCAGTAAAACAAAACTCTCATGGTCTTGTTGAACATTACAAAGCTAGATTGGTGGTCAGCTGATACACTCAGACTGTTGGGATTGACTATCAAGAAACCTTTGCTCTCGTAGCAGAGATGAATTCCATCAGAATTCTATTCTCTTGTGTTGTCTGTAGAGGGTGGAATCTCAGCCAGTTAGACGTGAAGATTGTCTTGCTCAATGGGGATTTGGAAGATGAAGTATAAATGTCTCTTCCTCCGGGTATTGTCTCTGAGGGATTTGAGGGAAAGGTATGCAGACTAAAGAAGGCTCTGTATGGCCTAAAACAATCCTCGAGGGCTTAGTTTGGAAGGTTCCAAAGAGCCATGATAACATTTTGGTATACTCATAGCAATGTCAATCATACCTTATTTATAAAACACGGGCAAGAAAAATTGACTGCTCTGCGTGTCTATGTGGATGACATTATCATAACTGGGGATGACATGGAAGAGATCCAAAATCTGAAGACATGATTAGCTAGTGAATTCGAGGTAAAGGATCTCAAAAACCTCAAGTACTTCCTTAGCATTGAAGTTGCAAAATCTAAGCACGGTATCTTTATCTCTCAAAGGAAGTACATCCTGAACCTTCTTGAAACAACGGGGATGAGTGGATGCAGACCTGCATACATCCCTATTGAAGCTAGTTATAGATTGGTGAGGGATGGTGGAGAGATATCAATGGTTTTCAACGACTTATAGGGAGGCTCGTCTACTTATCCCATACTCACCCAAATATCTCTTATGTTATTGGAGTTATCAGTCAATACATGCATTCACCCAAATCTCACCACTTAGATGTTGCCCACTGGATTCTTCATTATCTCAAAACCACTCATGGGCATGGCATCTTGTTTACTCCCAACAAAGAATTAATCATTGAAGTTTTCATAGATGCTAACTAGGCGGGATCTGTTAATGACCATAGATCCACTTATGGATATTGTACCTTGATTGGGGAAATTTGGGTAATCTGGAAAAGTAAAAAACATGTTGTTGTCAGGTTTAGTACTGATGCTGGATTCAGAGCTACAGCGTATGGAATATGTAAAGGAAAGTGGATTCGGTCTGTTATGTCCAAACTTGAGATTCAAAGCAAGGGAACATCCGACTTTATTGTGAAAACAAGGCGGCTATTAGCATCGTGCACAATCCTGTTCAGCATGATTACACTAAACATGTTAAAGTCGACCCATTTCATCAAGGAGAACATAGTGAGTGGAGTTGTGAGCACTTCATTTGTACCCTCTAGCCAACAGTTGGCTGATCCTCGGACTAAGGGGTTGAGTCATAGAGCATTTGGAAACATTATGACCAAGTTGGGTTTAACAGACATCACGAGCCCAACTTGAGGGGGAGTGTTAGAGTTTCCAATTTATTTGGTTTTTTTCCATGTTTCTTTAGTTCTCTTTGTGGTCTTGTATTTTTTCACTATTATATAAAGGAGTGTTTCTCATTTAATAAGATTTATTTTGATTACTTCCAACAACTTCATTTACTACTTCTGATATAAGTTTTCATGAAGTACTTTTATATTTACCAGCTATGTACCAATTTAAATATTGTTGTTTAATTTACATCTTATCATGGGTTCCAGTCAGATTGTTGATTTATTGTTAAACTAGATTAGGGTGTTAAAATTAGTATCAGATCAAGTTTAGGATCTCATGATCCAGAAAATTCACAGAGCATTAAGATTGCATCTTATTAGAAAATCCCATGTATAAAGGCCCATAAAGGCCCAAGTATTCTCTCTTCTTTAGTCTCACATCTTGTATAGGATTTTTCATCTCTTCTCATCTCCTATATAATTGTATTCTCTCCTTGTATTTACACATATAAGCAATACATACAAGTTTTGGCTTCTCTCAACATGGTATCAGAGCGAGGTTCCATCCTCTAACCGTCCTGTGCACTTGTTAACCGCATCTAGCCGCCGCCTTCCAGCGGTCTCCTGCGGTCTGCCTCCTTGCGGTTTCCTTCTCGCGGTCTCAGCGGACAGTCCGCTAACTGTCTTCTATCCGCCGCTCCTCGCTAACCGTCCGCGGCCTCAGCGGACAGTCCGCTGCCTCTCTCCGTGGATCCAGGTTCTCTCCTCTTCCCCCCCCCCCCTTTATAGTTTTTTCTCCTCTATCCCGTGGACCCCACCTCTCGCGCGTCTCGCACGGTCTCCTGTTCTATCCGCGCGGCTTTTTCTCCTATCCGCTCGAGTTCGTCAACTCGCGGCTTCTCTCTCTCCTATCCGCTCGAGTTTGTTAACTCGCGGTCTCTTTTTTCTCTCCCGCTTGAGTTCGTTAACTCGCGGCTTCTCTCTCCTATCCGCTCGAGTTTGTTAACTCGCGGTCTCGTTTCTTGTTCGCCGCCTTCTCGCGGCCTCCAGACCGTGCGGTCTGCTTCTTACCCGCTCTGGTCGTGGCCTGTCTGGCCGTTGGTGTTCGCATCGTGACCGTGCGGGTTCTTTCTCCCGGCCTTTTCTGCTCGCTGCTTCGTCGCTGCGGCTTGATCCTAGTCGCCGCGGTCTCCTCCCGTCTCTGCGGCCTGTCTCTCCAGCGGACCCCTGCCTGTTCGCTGCGGCCTCCTTCCAAGTCGGTGCGGATTGTCTTCCAGGACTATGGGCTCCTCTGTTGACTCCACCGGCCAGGCGGCTAGTCCGCCCGCAGACTGCCCGACTTGTCCTACCGACCTGCGCGATGAATTACGCATCACAACCATCTCTCTCTCCGGGAAGAAAAATTTTCTCCCTTGGGCGCATTCTGTGCGTCGGGTTCTCCAGGCCAAGGGTCTCCTGTCTTACCTCACTCAGGCTCCTCCGGCCCCCCCTACGGACGATTGGCTCTGCAACGATGGTCGTGTGCAGACTTGGCTCCTCAACTCCTTGGATGGTGAGCCGTATCAGATGGCCATGTATCACGAGACGGCCAAGTCTATATGGGATGAGCTGCACTCACTCTATTCCGGCAAGGACAGCCTTCAGCACCTCTACGACATCCTCACCGATCTCGTTGCTCTCGACGTCGGTGGCGCCCCGGACATGACGTCGTTTGTCGCTCGGGCTAAGACTTTAGCTGAGGCCTGGATACTACACCAGCCTTCTACCAGTGATCATGCTGCCCAGCGCGCTCAGAAGGAGGCGGTTTGCATTGCTATTATGATGGCCCGTCTTCCGCCTCACCTTCAGACTATCCGGACTCAGGTTCTGGCATCTCCCACCGTTCCATCCCTTTCTGAGATCTGTTCCATGCTCCTCCGCGTGACGCCTCCTCCGGATGCTCCTGCGCCGACTTCCTCGGCCCTTCTTCAGCAGGCCCCTCCGCCCCTGCTTCCCTTGCCTCCCGCTGCTCGTGGTGGCCGCTCCGGCTCTCGGGGCCGCGGGCGTGGTGGCAGGGGGCGGCCGAAGTGTTCCTACTGCGGCAAGGACGGACACCTTGAAGCGACCTGTTACCGCAAGAATGGATATCCTCCTCGACCAACGGCTTCGGTGGTCGCAGATGCCTCCTCTCCTGCCTCTCCGGACCTTGAAGCTGTCCGCCTCCAGCTCCAGCACCTCCAGGGACTGCTCAACCCGCCTCCTGCTTCCCTGGCCTCCACCTTCGTCTCCCAAGCAGGTACGGCTTGTCTCTCCACCGGTCCGTCCTGGATCATGGACTCCGGTGCCACTCATCACATTACGTCCCAGCAGCCTGCCACATACTCGGACTCTCCTCATCCGCGGTCTATCACCGTGGCTAACGGGGCCCTTGTTCCCGTCTCTGGATCGACGGACATCTCTCTTAGCTCGTCGTTTCCTCTCCGCTCGGCTCTTCATGTTCCGAGTTCCCCCTTCAATTTACTTTTTGTTGGTCGCCTTACTGCTGATCTGGATTGCTCTGTCATATTCACTTCCTCTTCATTTGTCATACAGGATCGCAGGACGCGGACTACCATTGGTAAAGGCGGATTACGGAACGGGCTCTACCTTCTCGACACACCTCCTACCATCCTCTCCTCCGTCTCCCCCGTCTCCTCCACCGAGTGGCATCGCCGTCTTGGTCACGCTCCTCTACCTGTTCTCCAGCGGGCTCTCCCTGATATCTCTCTCCATCCGTTTCAGTGTGAGTCTTGTATCCTCGGCAAGCAGCCGCGTTCATCTTATCCTGTTCATTGTACCCGGAGCTCTGCTCCGTTTGATTTATTACATTCTGATGTATGGGGACCATATAAAACTACTAGTATTTCTGGTTTCCGGTATTTTATTACTTTCATTGATGATTATTCTCGCATGACGTAGTTGTACTTACTTCGTGATCGCTCCGAGCTTCCTCACATTTTTCGAGCCTTTGTCGCTGAAACTCGTACCCAATTTCACACAACTATCAAAACTGTGCGCACTGATAATGCTCGTGAGTACACTGGCCACGACTTCGCTACTATCTGCTCTGAGTTCGGGATTATCCACCAAACCTCTTGTGCCTACACGCCTCAACAAAACGGCGTTGCCGAACGTAAAAACCGCCACTTACTTGATGTGACTCGCTCCCTCATGCTTCAAATGCATGTGCCCAAGCATTACTGGAACTTTGCGGTCTCTACGGCTTGTTTTCTCATCAACCGTCTCCCTTCCTCCGTCCTCCACTATGCTACTCCGTTCAGCCTGTTGTTTCCCTCGACTCCGGCTTTCCCTCTTCCGCCATGTATCTTTGGTAGCACTTGTTACGTCCACCATCTGGGCCCGCCCTCGGACAAATTGGATCCCCGGGCGGTTAAACACATATTCGTGGGATATTCCCGTACTCAGAAGGGGTATCTCTGTTATTCTCCCGTCACTCGGAAGCTCTCCGTCTCTGCGGATGTCACCTTCCGCGAGACTCAACCCTTTTTTTTGGATTCTCTCACTACTCATATCCCTTCGGCTCCTTTACCTCCTTCCATCCCACGACCAGTTCTCCCCGTTACAACGCCGCTGCTACCGGTTCCACCAGCTCTACCTCCTGTCCCCCGCCCCCCCGCACCACCCATCATCCGGGTCTATACTCGTCGCCCCCGTTGCTCTATGGCCCCACTGCAGTCCGCCTCAACCATGGTTACTCCGCGCCCGACAGATCAGGTACAGACATCCACCGCTCATCCTCTAGCTCACTACGTCTCTCTACATCGCCTATCTCCCCATCTTCACGCTTTTGCTACTTCTCTTTCCTCGGTTTCTGTTCCTAATTCTGTGCAGGAGGCGCTCGAACATCCTGGCTGGCGGGCTGCCATGGAGGAGGAAATGGCTGCTCTCTGGACTAACCAGACCTGGACTCTCGTCCCTCTTCCTCCCGGTCAGAAACCCGTTGGGTGTAAATGGGTCTTTGTTATTAAACATGCTGCTGATGGCACTATTGACCGCCTAAAGGCCCGCCTTGTGGCTCGTGGCTTCACCCAGCAGCAGGGGCTCGACTACGAAGAGACTTTTTCCCCGGTGGCCAAACTCAATACAGTCTGGGTTCTCCTCTCTGTTGCGGTACATCGTCAGTGGCCCCTACTCCAACTGGATGTCAAAAATGCGTTTCTGAACGGTGATCTCCAGGAAACTGTGTATATGCAACAACCTCCCGGGTTTGAGACCACGGGGGAGTCTCAAGTCTGCCATCTTCGAAAGGCCCTTTATGGTCTCAAACAGTCCCCCCGGGCATGGTTTGACAAGTTCAGTAAGGCCCTCCGGGAGATTGGTTTTACTCGAAGCTCAGCCGACTTCTCGCTCTTCACTCGTCACCGATCTACCGGAACCGTCCTTCTGCTAGTCTATGTGGACGACATCATTATTACTGGGAACGACTCGAATGGAATACTGGCAGTCAAACGTCATCTGAGCACCGTTTTTCAAACAAAAGATCTGGGGCCCCTTCGGTACTTCTTGGGCCTAGAAGTCGCCAGACGGCCAGATGGTTTGATCCTTTCTCAGCGAAAGTACTGTACTGACCTTCTTCATGATGTGGGTTACTCAGGCTGTAAGCCAATTGACACCCCAATGGATGTCAATCACAAGTTATGCGCGCAGGCCTCTGACTCAGATATCCTACTGGAAAATCCAGAATATTACCGTCGCCTAGTTGGAAAATTGATATACCTCACAGTAACCAGACCAGATATCTCCTTCGCTGTTGGTATCGTCAGTCGATATATGCATTCCCCCAGAAGCTCTCATCTTCAGGCGGTTGAACGTATTCTCAGATACCTCAAAACGGCTCCTGGACAAGGACTGGTGTACAAAGTCTCTTCTTCCACTCCTACTCTGGTAGCATACTCTGATGCTGACTATGCTGGGTCCCTCGATGATCGAAGGTCCACCAGTGGCTTCTGCACGTACTTTAGAGGACATCTGATTACCTGGCGGAGCAAGAAACAAGCGGTCGTTGCTCGATCATCAGCTGAGGCAGAATATCGGGCAATGGCATCAGTGGTGTCGGAACTAACGTGGCTTGAAAGCCTTCTCACCGATCTGGGTGTAAAGCTTCCTTCACCGGCTCTTCTCCTCTGTGACAGTTAAGCTGCTATACACATTGCCAAGAACCCAGTCTTTCACGAGAGAACTAAACATATTGAAGTCGACTGTCATTTTATCCGGGAAAAGGTTCAGCTAAAGAAGATCGACCTCAGACATGTTCCTGGTACTGAACAAGTTGTGGATGTCCTCACAAAGGCCTTGTCAAGTACCCTCTTCTATCAATGCCTGTCCAAGCTTGGTGCATACGATTTGTACGCTCCAGCTTGCGGGAGAGTATTAGAAAAGCCCATGTATAAAGGCCCATAAAGGCCCAAGTATTCTCTCTTCTTTAGTCCCACATCTTGTATAGGATTTTTCCTCTCTTCTCATCTCCTATATAATTGTATTCTCTCCTTGTATTTACACATATAAGCAATACATACAAGTTTTGGCTTCTCTCAACACATCTGAATCAATTCTTTGATGTTAGAGTCGTCAAATTCATCTAGCCCTTAGTTATGCATTTGTATGAAGATATTTTACATAGTAATTTCTTCATCTATCTATGTAACGTCCATCAATAATTCATTTATTTACGTCTTATAGGCACCCCGTAGCGGTGAGACAGGCGAGCCATCACGTTAGAAAACTACTCCAGAGATCATCATGGATGGCATTAATGCCGCAGCACCTGCTGACGTGGTAGATCAAATTGCCTGTGCAATAGCCTTTGCCCTTTTGGAGTTCAGGAATGCACTACATGCAGGGGTCCCAGCTCCTGAACCTGCTCATGCTGTCGAGGAGATCGGGATGGACCGCTATCTGAGAAATTTTAGAGATCTCCACCCCTTCAATTTCAATGGAGAGGAAACTTTGATAGAGACGAGTATTGGTTGATTAAGACGCGGGTCTTATTAAACGTGATGCAGTGTCCAAAAAATATGAAAGTACCTTTGCAGCTTTCCTCCTTCATGGTGAAGCCAATTTACAGTGGACCAGGCACTTAGCGCACGACCCTGCTGGTATGAAGCTTAGTTCAAATTTCCTTCCTTTATAATTCAATATCCTTCCCGCGTAATATTAAAGCGACCTTTATTTATGTCAGGTCATTTAGCAGATATGTTCACTTGGAACAATTTCTCCAAGGCACTTGCTAGTTGGTTTGTACCTCTTTCAAAGCGCTGAAACCTCCAAGAAAATACCTCGGGCTCGTTCAAGTGGATAGGACTGGCACAGTCTATGAACGAGAACTTACCCATGTGTCTCGTTATGCAGGTATAATGCAAGGAGATGAAGATGAGAAGTGTAACTGATTCGCAGATGGTATGTATAACTCACTCAGGAAGACACTGGTGGCCATGGTCAATGCCGATTATAGAAGCATAGTAGATACTGCGAGAAAGTTCAAAGCAGATCAACAGAGGGTGCAAAGGTGAAATAGCTTCCGTACTAAGCGACCCTAGGATGCGCCACAGCAGCACTAGAATAGAAACAATCAAGGGAGAAACTGGAACAAGAAATAGAAGATTGATAATAGAAGAGGTGGTCAGCCCAAAGCTAAGATCAAAGATTATCCCCTCTGTCCTAAGTGCAACCACCACTATCCGGATGAGTGTTTTGATGTTGCAGGGGTGTGCTACAAAGTGTCAGCAACCAGGACACAGATCGCTACTGCCAGGGATTTACGTAACAAATGCTAAGTTTTGTAATCAATTACATTTTAAACTTACGTATACGACCCTTTTCTCTAGTTGAAGTTTGAGGTTGGTGGTCCAAGTAGGACTAGCAAGGTAAAGGAACTGATGGGACCTAATGTTAAGCCAGTTCCAGGATGAGTTATGGTGCAACCAAGAGTGTACGGACTTGCCCAGCAGGAAGTCAAAGAGCAGGATGACATGCTGACAGGAATATTTATGTCGTAGAAAGTTTATTTCTCCTCCTCGGTGATACTATTTTTACCCATGTTGCATTCATATATGTAGGTATACTTATGATTCAAAATATACACTCCAATATTCTCTTTAACATGGGTATTTCGCACTCATTCATAGCATAATCATTTGCGCTAAGGTTGGGCTTAGAGATCCTTCCAAAGTCAAAACCATTTGAGATTATGATGTCAAATGGATCTCATATGCAGACTAGGCGCAAGTGTAGAGTCTCGGTGTTGTTTGGAGAAGCTGAAATTATCGTAGAAGAATCTCTTCTCCCAATTGCAGAATTTGATTTGATTCTAGGTATGGACTGGTTAGCAGACGTTAACACCATGATAGACTGCAGGAGCAAGGTAATCCAGTTAGAAGGACTCAACTAGTCCACTGGGACCTTCGAGGGCATGAAGGGAGTCTCCAAACTGATTATCTCTTCAATCAAGGCTATTAGATGTATTAAGAAGGGTTGTACCAGTAGTTCGGGACTTTTCAGATGTATTTCAAGAAGACCTGCGTGGTGCTCCTCCTACCAGATATATTGACTTCCAATTTAATCTTATACCTGGATTCGCGCTTGTGGCCAAGGCTCCTTACCGTATGACGTATGGATCCCAAAGAACTAGTGAATTGAAGATCGAATCGCAGGATTTGCTTGATTTAAGTTTTATTCGTCCCAGCGCTTTTCCTTGGAGTGTTGTAGTTCTATTTGTAAAGAAGGATGGCAGATTGAAATTGTTCAT